>CM060268.1:16536317-16866626 GCA_030684275.1 Acipenser oxyrinchus oxyrinchus
AGGCTGAGGCCTCCTTTTATGCCAGGTGGCTGAGTGTTTAATTGGATAATTGATTGATTGATTGCTCCCACCTGACACAATCAACCTGGGCAGGGAGGAGAATTTAACTCCATCCCTGCCAGTATTTCCAAGGGCTGAGCCCTGCCACAAAATAAATGCTATGTTTACAATTAAACGTATGTTAATATATCTATATATATATATATATATATACACACACATACAATAAACATGTTTAAGCAAATGGTGTTTACATTACACTGGAACTATTTTTTTTTTACTGTTATTGAATATATGTTTTAATTTGCTGTGTTAATTTAAAAAGTAAATATAGTAATTTTAAATTTGATTTATAATATCATTAAGGCTTTCCAGGGGGTGGGTTAACATGAGATAACTGCATCGGGCCTTATAACGCCCTAAGTGTGTGGTTATCTCATGTTAACGCACCCTGTCGTATCTTAATGATTCAAACTTAACCTTGTGTGACTGGTTTTAAATGACCTTGTGATTTCCTCTAATTTAAAAAGTAAGTTTTGTTTTATTGGAAAATGAAACTCAAGCACACCTACCTCAAGCCCCACCTCCCTGACAGAAAAATATTAACTTGCAGTGTGAGAACAAAGGAAAAATGTGAGACAGTTGTGGAATGGAGCCAACATTTTATTTAAAATATAACTTATCTCAAATAATACCCATTCATACTCCAAGTATACTTGTGCTAAAATAGCATGTACTATTAGTATAATTATACTAGCCTATTTTGGCAGAAGTGTGTAGTTACAATATATTACTGTACTTAAAACAAAAAAAAGAATTGTAAGCAACTACTACAAATAATAATTAACTAAAGCAACTTTTATGTCCTCTCAAAAGTGCTATGATTGTTTAAAAAATACAATGTGACAGAGTGCGAGAGATAACGAGTGATAATTCATCTATAATCACCATATACTGTATATAGAAGAAAAGGGTTATAGAGATATAAACCCATACAAATAATTGGTGTAAGTAGTATATAGTTTTTCAGAAGATGTTGAACTACAGTGTACAAAAATAAAGGTTGATATAATCAAATAATTAAAACTGATGTACACAAAGTTTAAAATTATATATATATATATATTCCAGATGTTTCAGGCAAAAGCTTTTCTACAGCTGTGTAGAAAGAGAAGTAAACACATTGCAGTAAACGTGTTGATTAATGAGCAGCACAAGGTGTACAGGTGTTTGATTAACCGATTCCCATTCGCTACTTTTTCACTTTGTAAAATTCCAAATTGCAGAAAACTTAGTAAACATGTAGATGGAACAAACCATATTTGGTAAAGGCTGTCATAATTGGTCAAAAAAGCAGTTAGATGGAAAGTGCACCACACCCACCCCCCTGTACAAGACTATATAAACCCAGCCATTGGGTGCAGGAGACTCCAACTCTCAAGGGTGCTGTGACTTTAAGAAGCGACTCTGCAGTACCAACACCAGAGAACTCCAGTTCAGAGAGACAGGCTGTAACAGTAGGCTTTGGTGTACAAGTGCTGTGGACTTTCAGAATGCTGAAAATGAGAGACGTGCTCCTGGCATTGTGCACAGTCTGTGCGCTGCTCTCCGCAGGTAAGAGAACATTATTCACTATGACACAGATTTTTTTTTGTGGTTTTTTAACCCTTTCAAAGATGGGTTTAGAAGGCTATGCTGGAATCCTTAGCCAGGTTGTTTGTTGTTGTTTTTAATTTTTAAAGAAAATGCACACGCTTGTGTTTAAGGTTCATAAGTCATTCACATTTTATTAAATCAGCATAAAACCAGGTATCATTTAAAAGCTTAGAACTTGAAGAATATTATTCTCAAACTGTTTACAGAAAACAGAACATGGCAAAATGTAAAAAAGGTACAAAGCTGGCAGAAAAAAGTTTAAAAAAAAGGTTCTTAAAAAGTTTCCCCACAACACGTTATCCTCCTACTATTCCATTCCAGTGTTTCAGGTCCCAATGATGGTGCTATAGATAAAGGAAGGTCCCCACAAGACATACAGTACTAATCTGTCTCCATATGAAGACCCTTTTTTCCAGTAACTATTTACATAATTCAGAACCTGCTACAGGCACAGAAATTACAAAGAGATTACAAAGTCAAATTAGAAACATATTTCAATAACTATTGATGTATTCACTTTGTCATGAAGACCAGAAACAGAATTAACTTTGACCTCTTGAGGTCAAATAAGTAAATAAACACAACAAATAAATCAAACCGTAAATACATAAATAAAAATAGATATTTAATAAAAAAAAAACACACACACAATCAACATTGTAAATAAATACATAAAATAGTAATAGATCCTCCCTGCCTGGAGTGATTAAAATCACTCCCAGTCTCAAAATCAAACTCTATTGCAGCCTGCACGTCTATCTTGTCAGATCTCTTACTCCTCACAAAATGAGCTGTCTCTGCTTTCACTCCTAACTACGATCTCATCCAGGTTCAAAGTTCATCGAGCCTTCCCTTCAGTCCACATGACTTTTTTAAGCCTATCAGTACACACAGATCACATTTGAGTGTCATTTTAAATGATGCAATTGATAAACAAACCAGGCAGCTCTGTGAAACGGCGGCCTGAAATATTTGGGCTCGGCTCTGAGGTAAGTGGTTGAAAGGGTTAAATGCATTTAAAAAAATGTGATCATTTAAAAACAATGTTAAACAAAAACAAAGTTATATTTAGATAAAATGTATTATTATTGTTGTTTTTAAGTGCACAAAACGTTTTTTTATGCTATGTTTTTTCTTCATCTTGTTTTGAATAAATTCTACAGATTCCAATTACTGATGCATTTGCTACAATACTATAGTAAGATGATAGAATAAAAAACAATTCAAAATATAAATAAGTTGATGCACACAAAGTTATTAAATGATTAAAACATTATTAACATACAAATGAACATTAAAAAATAATAAAAGCTTTTTTTTTCTAAAGAAATAATGATATATAAAAGAAAAATAGGGGGTTCCCGAGTGGTGCATCTAGTAAAGGCGCTCCATGTGGAGTGCAGGATGCGCTCTTTAATCTGGACATCGCGAGTTCGAGTCCAAGTTATTTCACAGCCAACCGTGGACGGGAGCCCCCAGGGGGCGGCACACAATTGGCCGAGCGTCGGCCAGAGTGTCCTCGGCTCCCCGCGCACCAGCGACCCCTGTAGTCTGGCCGGGTGCCTGCGGGCTTGCCTGTAAGCTGCCCAAGAGCTGCGTTGTCCTCCGACGCTGTAGCTCTGGGGTGACTGCATGGTTAGTCCACAGTGTGAAAAAAAGCGGTCGGCTGACTGCACACGCTTCGGAGGTCAGTGTGTGTTCGTCTTTGTCCTCCCGAGTCAGCGCAGGGGTGGTAGCGGTGAGCTGAGCTTAAAAAATAACTGGCCATTCTAAATTGGGAGAAAATAATAAAAATAACTGGCAACGACTAAATTTATATAAAAAAAAGAAAAATAGGTCAGATACAGATTCCACCCTCACGTGTGTCCTTCGGTTTCCCAACAAAAAATTGTGCAATAACAACTTTAAACATTTATTTTTACTGTTATCTTTGGTGATGCTGGTGGTTTTGGTTTGAACTAGTTTTTACCGTGGATATAGTCACTGCTTGGTGCGTTGTTGCAGTAGGTTATGGTGTTTAAAATATGTTGAAAGCAGTTCAATTGCATTATATGCCTGATAAAACCTTTCAGGCTCGATTCTGATAAAACAAGTGCAATCGCAGACGTAGTGGTTAAAATCAAACGCGTCTGCCCTGTAGGGCGTGACTTCTCCAAAAGTGTGATTCTCATCAAAGTAAAAACTCAGGGCAGACGTGTTTAGTGGCGCAGTGACAGCGCCCAGCCTATCAATGCTGAGTAGGTTGGGGAATCTGCTATCCAATCAGGGCCAGGCAACATAAGAAGAACATAAGAAAGTTTGCTTGTTTAGTTGTTGGTAGCTTATTGATCCCAGAATCTCATCAAGCAGCTTCTTGAAGGATCCCAGGGTGTCAGCTTCAACATGTATTAGCAAAATAAATAAAAAAAAAAGTTTTAGTAATTCAAAATAAATCTAGTTGTTATCTGCAGTGTGTGTTAATCCTAATCATGCCGTTTGTTCAGTTACTTGTTCACAGTGTTGTAACGATCACTCTGCACAACAGAGAAGCAGTTGCACTGTCCTCCCTAAGGAGATACTACTGGCCCTATTCCTATAACTAAGTCAGCACGAGTGACAGAAGCAGGGATGTCAGAGGTGTCAATTTCACGAACAACCGGTTTATTGTTGTGAACAATAATATCAACAAATTAAATATAAATAAAAACAAAATACAAATGATTCGAGAACAGATAAAGAAAGGAGAAATGAAGAAAGGTTGAAAGCAGTCATACCAATAATCATAAGACGGAAAACAAATAATTGCAGGGAACAGGTAAGACTAAAGCTGGTAAATGGAAAACAGAAGGCCAAAAGTAACACAAAAGGAGAAATGGGTGTAGTGTTCGGTGGGCCTCAAATAAACCCCCCACACACACACACAAACACAAACACAAAATCAATGCACAGGCATACAGAGAAAGATAAATGTGAATGAAAAGATCACAGTTGGTAACAATAATAATAAACAGTCTGGATGGCAATGGACGGCGCATGAAAGTTAGGCCTAACAACTCCAGCAGAGCTATATATTTGAAAAAACAAACAAAGTAACAAAAGAACAAAACCAAAAAATACAGGAAACAAAGTATTAAATTAAAGAATGACAAATCCAAACAAAAAACGAATGATCTCACCAACAGATATGGAAGTCCATCAAAGTGTCCAGTAAGAACATGAGAAATTTTACAAACGAGAAGAGGCCATTCAGCCCATCTTGCTCATTTGGTTGTTAGTAGCTTAGTGATCCCAGAATCTCATCAAGCAGCTTCTTGAAGGATCCCAGGGTGTCAGCTTCAACAACATTACTGGGGAGTTGGTTCCAGATTCCCACAATTCTGTGTAAAAAAGTGCTTCCTATTTTCTGTTCTGAATGCCCCTTTACCTAATCTCCACTTGTGACCCCTGGTCCTTGTTTCTATTTTCAGGTCGAAAAAGTCCCCTGAGTCGACATTGTCAATACCTTTTAGAATTTTGAAAGCTTGAATCAGATCACTGCGTAGTAGTCTTTGTTCAAGACTGAACAGATTCAATTCTTTTAGCCTGTCTGCATATGACATGCCTTTTAAACCCGGGATAATTCTGGTCGCTCTTCTTTGCACTCTTTCTAGAGCAGCAATATGCTTTTTGTAACGAGGTGGGCCAGGGGATTTGTTTAAGAGCTCCTAGTCCCTTTAACACTTCTGCCTGTTATGCTAAAATTATTTAAAACTGGATAGGAACAGGTTGATATTTGGGGCATGTTGTCCGTGTCCTCCTTTGTAAAAACTTGTGAAAAGTAATCATTTCATATATTTGATATTTTTTTCTTATCTATGATTTTGCTCTTTGTATCTCTTAGACATTTAACCTCCTCTTTGAATGTTCTCCTACTGTTATAATATTGGAAAAACTTTTTGGAATTGGTTTTAGCCCCTTAGCAATGTTCATTTCTATCTCTCTCTCTTGGCCTTTCTAACTAACTTTTTGACTTGTGTTTGCAGTTCCAAGTACTCTTTCTGTGTACTTTGTTTTGGTCCCTTTAAACGCTCTGTAAAGTGCCTTTTTCGCTGAATTATTTTTTTAATTGATCATATTAAACCATTTTGTTTTAGATTTAGATTTCTCTACTTTTGGGATGCAATTGTTTTGCGCCTCTAGTACTACATTTTTAAACAGCCATCCTTTTTCCATGGATGTGTTCTAATCTACTTCTGTCAGTTGGTCAAAAGCAGAACAGGTCCAGTAACCTCCCAAACGTGGACTAGAAAAGTAAAATTTTAATTAAATGCCTGTGTTAGCGCTTTTCCATGTGATCTGTGAACAGATCACAGATCACATGCACAAGACTCACATAATTGCTCTGTGCCATTTATTGAAATGTTCAATACAACAGAACCCGGGTTGCCTTAGCAACCACTGCACATTTTTCTTGTGTCCTTTCTTTTGTTTTCATTTTTCTAGCAGACCCTGCACCTTTTTACAGTCTCTGCTTCCCTTGTGTTGGAGGGATGGTGACAAATGCGTGTACACAGCTACTTTGAGCAGGCACTGTGACGGATCTGGCTGCCGCAGGTGCCTGCTTTATTGCCTTGTACCCAGTACTGTGTTTTGATAATATTTCGTCACAGCACTGCTATTTCAAAACAAACAGCTTCCCGTTTGCAGCTGGCTTACCTGTAAAGTAGCTGCATGTTCTTTTGTTTGTACAGTTTGTACTGTTCTTGGCTCCACATCCTCTTCATCATCATCGCTGAGTGATAAGTCAGCATCACTGTCGCTTGTATCGAAATCCTCCGAACCAACTTCACTCCCATTGCTCATTATAGAAAGACCACATACGTTGTCATGTTTAGCTTTCGCTAAAAACTATATAAAACTACAAGACTAATAATAAAACAAAAAATTATAATTTAAAACACTATATATATATATATATATGGGCAGCAGTGTGGACTAGTGGTTAGGGCTCTGGACTCTTGACTGGGTTCAATCCCAGGTGGGGGACAATGCTGCTGTACCCTTTAGCAAGGTACTTTACCTAGATTGCTCCAGTAAAAACCCAACTGTATAAATGGGGAATTGTATGTAAAAATAATGTAATTGTATGTAAAAGTAATGTGATATCTTGTAACAATTGTAAGTTGCCCTGGCTAAGGGCATCTCCTAAGAAATAAATAATAATATATACTTGTAAAAGTTGAATGGCTTCCCGCAATATATCTCGGTCTTCTAAATGCCCACAGCTAGATTGGAATCACTACATGACACGTAATTGGATGCAAATGTCACCTGACCCTCCCCCAACTTTCATTGCACATTCCACAGTACTAGCACTGCCTTAGAGAATGAAACCTGAAACACTAGACTGAAAAACCAATCATAGAATAGAATGGGAAACTTGACGTACGCATGTATGGCATGGTACTGTAAGTGGGTTTTCATTTGACGTACTTGTGTACATCATGGTGTTGAAGTGGTTAATTGTAAAATAACACTGACATGGTCTATTCGCATGGGACTAAAAATACACACGAGTGAGTTCTCATGACATCTTGATAAAATTAAACAGTGTACATCGGTGGTTTGTGCCTTGTGTATATAATAATAATAATAATGAGATATCTTGCAGCAATTGTAAGTCACCCTGGATAAGGGCATCTGCTTAGAAAAATTAATAAATAAATACTTTGCTTTACTGGTAGCATGTCATTAGTCGTGAATATAATTTCAACTAATTGTCTCCTGTTTCATTATTTGCACTTACACAATTAACTCAGAGGTATATAAAATGAAGCAGTCCAGCCCAGGCATTGCAGATCACCATGGATGTAAACCGGAAGAGACGTAGGATTATCTGTGAGACACACCTTCCACGTATGCTCCTGAGGCATTATCATTTGCATGTGATATGCAGGTTTACATGTGGAAAGTGTGGAGTAGTGGTTAGTGTCTGCTCAATGTACATGCTGGTTGTAACAATTTTAAGTCGCCCTGGATAATCTGCTAAGAAAATAATAATAATAATAATAATAATAAATTGTGGAGTCAGTTCAAGAAAAATGACCACCTATCTTAACAAGAGCATTTCTTGTTTTTGAGATAAGGAAGTGCTTTTCTTTTGCTTAGTTTCCAAAGTGTTTTTTTCTTACTTCTTACTTCAAGGCTTCTATGCATGCAAGTCCTAAATAGATATTTTAATCTTTGTGGTTTTAGCATTTTCTTGTTTCTGTCTTGGAACGGTTTATTCATGCATTTACCAAAGCATGCTTCAAAATAACTTCAGACACACAGAAAACAAGTTAAACTCCAACAGAAAAACTAGCTAATTTATAATAAAATAAGAACAGAAAATTCAGAAAATAGGAGGGACTTTTTTTACACAGAGAATTGTGAGGGTCTGGAACCAACTCCCCAGTAATGTTATTGAAGCTGACACCCTGGGATCCTTCAAGAAGCTGCTTGATGAGATTCTGGAATCAATAAGCTACTAACAACCAAACAAGCAAGATGGGCTGAATGGCCTTATGTTCTTTATGTCTTTATGTTCTTAAATGAATTGATTATGCATCCCAATACTCAAATTTGATTATCAAATGCTATTGAAGGTCAGCTAAACCCATGAAGTCCTATTATTGTACTGTCCTGGACCTTGCACTTGGCACAGCTGTAAACCATTTACAAATAAGCTGCTACTGGTCCTGCCTTGATTATATTTATGACACTTACTGGAACTGTCACAGTCGGGCGACATTTAACACTGGACAAATAAAAGCTGTTTGTTTTGTGTTTCAGTTAATTCTCTGGACTGCCTGACATGTAACGGGGGTATTTCGTGTTCTGCTACATCACAAACGTGCAGCAGCTCCGACACGTGTTTAACATTTTCATCGACAAGTGTTGGCTTTCAGCAGTATGGTGAGATTAAAGGATAAATAATTGTTTTACTGGTATGCATGTTATTTTATAATGCTGCAAATCTTACAATCCATCATAAGTTAATAGTTTGCAATAAGTCACAGGGTCAAAAGTCGTTTCCTTTTTGCATGTGAACACATGTAAAAATCTTATATATATATATATATATATACAGTGTCTTGCAAAAGTATTCAGACCCCTGACCAATTCTCTCATATTACTGAATTACAAATGGTACATTGAAATTTCGTTCTGTTTGATATTTTATTTTAAAACACTGAAACTCAAAATCAATTATTGTAAGGTGACATTTGTTTTATGTTGGGAAATATTTTTAAGAAAAATAAAAAACTGAAATATCTTGCTTGCATAAGTATTCAACCCCTGTGCTGTGGAAGCTCCCAGTTTACACCGATGAAAGAAATTGCCCTAACGAGGACACAATTACCTTACCATTGGCCTCCACCTGTGAACCATTAAAGTTGCTGTCACATTTTCTGGATAAAACCCCACTGTTGAAGGATCATTGGTCAGGCTGTGAATCTGAAGGAAAATGAAGACCAAATAGCATTCTACAGAAGTTAGAGATAAAGTAATACAAATGCATAGATTAGGAAAGGGTACAAAATAATATCCAAGTGTTTGGATATCCCAGTGAGCACAGTTGGATCAATAATCAGGAAGTGGAAGCTGCATCACACCACCCAGGCACTGCCAAGAAAAGGCCATCCCTCAAACCCAGCTCAAACAAGGAGACTTGTGAGAGAAGCCACAGAGGCCAACAATCACTTTGAAGGAGCTACAGAGTTCAGTGGCTGGGAGTGGAGTAATGGTGCACCAGTCAACCATATCAATAGCTCTGCATAACACTGGTCTGTATGGGAGGGTGGCAAGAAAGAAGCCGTTACTCAAAAGTACCATCTGAAAGCACGTCTGGAGTTTGCCAGAAAGCATGAGAGTGACCGAGCTGCGATGTGGGAAAAGGTTTTGTGGTCAGATGAGACCAAGATAGAGCTTTTTGGCCAAAACTCAAAGCGCTATATGTGGCGCAAACCTAACACTGACCATGCCTCAAGGCGCACCATCCCTACAATGAAGTATGGTGGTGGCAGCATCATGCTGTGGGGATGCTTCTCATCAGCAGGGACTGGGCATCTTGTTAAAATTGAAGGAAGAATGGATGGAGCAAAATACAGGAAATACTGCAAGAGAACCTGCTTCAGTCCGCTAAAAACTGAAGCTTGGGAGGAAATTCACCTTTCAGCAGGACAATGATCCCAAGCACAAGGCCAAAACAACATTGGAGTGGCTCAAGAACAAAAGGTGAATGTCCTACAGTGGCCCAGTCAAAGTCCTGATCTCAATCCCATTGAGAATCTGTGGTACTATTTGAAAATTGCGGTCCACAAGCGTCGTCCAACCAACCTGAACAACCTGGAGCAAATCTGCCAAGAAGAATGAACCAAAATCACTCCGACACTGTGTGCAAAGCTGGTACATACTTACCCCAAAAGACTTAAAGCTGTTATTGCAGCAAAAGGTGGCTCTACCAAATATTAATGTGTGGGGGTTGAATACTTATGCAAGCAAGATATTTCAGTTTTGTATTTTTCTTAAAAATATTTCTCAACATAAAACCAATGTCACCTTACAATAATTGAATTTGAGTTTCAGTGTTTTAAAATAAAATATCAAACAGACCGAAATTTCAATGTACCATTTGTAATTCAGTAAAATGAGAGAATTGGTCACGGGTCTGAATACTTTTGCAAGGCACTGTATATATATATATATATATATATATATATATATATATATATATATATATATATATATATATATGAAAGTTATTTCAAAATTCACTGCAGTACTTAATACAGTATAATTTTTGACTTTGTTTTCTTTTTATTTACTGTGCATGTAAACTAATAAACACATTTTATGAGAAAAAAATACAGCATATTAACACTTGTTTACAGGTTTTACGCAAAACGGCTTTGTTAAGAAATGCAGTCCCAAGCTTCAAACCTGCGGCCAGCTAATGAGTGCAAAGTTCACCAATCAACTCAGAGTGGATGCCCGTGTTGAGTGCTGCGACACAAATCAGTGCAACACCGGCGTCTATAATGGTAAATGTACAAAACTTACTTTTTTTGTATCTTGTTTAAAGTTAGTAAGAAGTTACAGAATATACAGCTAATTAAATACAGGAGATGCCGCTTAATATCAACCCCTTGGCTCCTACCCAAAAGTTGTTAATAACCAAAGTTGTTAATACGCGGAATGCCAGTTTCAGGTGAATTTCAAGTTTATTTGTATGAACAACGTTATACACCGTACTTTTAGAAAGCACATCACTGAATACGCCTTTAAGAGCATTGACATAGACGTTATGTTTCTGTTCATTATTACACAAAATACAATAAACCATTGTAAACTATAATGTGTTTAAAAAAGTCCCTTCTCGAGTTCCTGGGTGGAAAACACCTTTGGTGTAAAAGAGGAAGCTGGCTTGGTCATGAGATAAGAGGATTCCTACTGATCCGTAGTTGTGTGTGGAATCACCACAATGAGGAGAAGAATATCTTTGGACACATTAAATTGGGGAGAAACACAATTCTTGCAAAAGCAAAAAACAATATATTGTAGGATTCAATGCCCCAAAAATCACACAATATATTGTAGGATTCAATGCACAAAAAAAGGAAGGATTAGCACTCCTTTAAGAGACAAGGATAAGGAAAGTGATTTTAAATCAGGCCTCTTTCATTCCTGAAATGTCCTGTTTTTCTAGTTGCGCTCTCTGAGGATTCCTGGAATGGGAAGCAGTGTCCTTCATGTGTCAGTACTGGTAGCTGGGGACAGACTTGGTTAACTGCCTTGGAACACAAGATCAATGCATCACAGTGACTGGGGGTGCACCAGGTAATCCGTCTTTCCTTCTGTATTACAGTACCTCATTAAAATGAGCCCAGCTTCTTATTGTTATGACTTAAAACACTGGTTTTCCTTCATATCCCCTGAAGCGTTTTTGCCTGGAGTTCACTAGCTGCTCGTCAAACGCAATCAAAAATAAATGTCACCCTGTGGCAAAGTGGTGAGTGAATACAAGTGTGTGCAGTGCAGAGTGGATACAAAACAGACAGACAATGATTTCCAGGTGCAAGGATGATTATTGATTTATTGAACACCTGTAAATAATAATGATGGAGTGATACAGCGGCATGTATCACTAGGCATTTGTAAATCCCCGGGTTTGACCCGTAACCAAAAGTCCAGTTTTACACACCTACACTAAACACAAAACACCAACACTAAACACAAAACACAAACACAGTTCCTAGTGATAGTGAATAAGTGCAAGTGGTATATTACAGTTCTCTGTGAAATGCAGGGGTGAAAGTGATGTCTGGGTTTATGCTGGCTTTCGCTACAGCTCCGGATCGTGCTACTGGTAGTCTATGAAAAAACAGACAATAGTTAACAAACACAAGACAAAACTCACGGTTCACAATACTGCAACACAGACTCCTTGTACGTTTGAAACACTAACCATTTACCAAGGAACAGACCACTTACACTACGACCCCTATTTATACCCTCGATCATGACCACTAGGTTAACGAGCGCATCCGATCCTCCAATCCTCGGATGGCACGCCGTTTCCTGTCCGAGTCATTGAGTTTGGATACCGTAGCTCGCCCCTTCCTAAATGACCGACTTCCACCTACCCTAAGGAATAAATTGTCATGCCATTTAGTTAAGGGTACTCTGTTCCTTTTATACAGTGCCCTCACAGGTCGGAAGGGAGCTCTAACACCAAGAATCATTCAATCTCTGTCACACACCCTTATGAAAGTTCACCACAGTAAATCGGATCAGTACTTTAGCAGTTTTTCCCATAGACTACATATTTACACCAAATCGCTACGATTTTGATGTTTTTACCTCTGTGCTTTCCAGTGCTTGCCTGTTCTTTATCGTGCTTTCACTAATGCTGTACTTTACAATGAAAAACCTTCATAGACAGAAAGGGTAAGACAGAAACTTGCTTCTGTAAAGATGCTTTGGCTGAACTACAAAACTCATTTAATCTTCATTCAAAATGCATTTGCTGAAATACAATGATGTGTTTTTGTTGTGTGTCATTACAAACACTACTGTGTGTTCCTGTATAACTGATTAAATCGACCCACAAGGCAAGTGGATAAAGACTTGTGTCTTCACCATTAGCTCACAACAACCCCGGCCTGCTTTATAATGCTTTAGGTTCTAGGATTCATAGTAATGTTGAGATTCTTTGGATGTTTTTGTACAATAAACATCATTGGTGAATTTGTGGATGCTGCCGTGTGAATCACTTCATGCTTGTGGCTTGCCATTGCTCACTGGAATTGATAGAAGTTTTTTGTCGGTCAATAATGCAGTGCTTTTGTATTCTTTCAGGTATTCCTACAGTAACGCTGAAGGGATGTGCCACCAAAGCTGCGTGTGATAAAAACTCTTTGTTGACGGCCTGGCCTTTTTTGAGTAATTTACAAGTAGCTTGTAATGCAGCTTCTGCAAATGTATTTATTCCCCTAGGAATAAACATGTTCATGATAGCTGGAGCTGCTTCCCTAGCTCTGGGGTTTGTGTTTAACTAAACATCCAGCACAGTCCAGTGTTGATGTACCTGGAAAAGGGAATAGTTTCATAAATGAATCAAAGGCAATTTATTATTTAGCACTTCTAAGCATGACATATCTAAAAGGGTACACTGAATACTGCTTCCTATATTAAGCATTCATCTTGTAGTTTTCTCAGGCTGTTTTCATGGGTATGCAATGTAATATTGTACCAGTTTATAGTTTATCTGATTATCTTTATCTGTGCACTGATCATAGGTGGGATTTTTTTCAAACACTGTGGAGCAGTGGGATTCAAATCAGTTCTGCTGATATTAATTACGGCTATTTGCTATATCATATGTACAATGTCATATATAACTATGCATTTATTAACTTTCAAATCTTTTTGCAAATAAAACAAACTTGTGTAATTGCACCTTTTTTTAAATGTTTTATTATTTATTTTCTTATATGTAGTTTTGAACTGCAGTCTTGGCTCTGATGCTGTCCTGTCACAACGCTACAAAAAAGTTCAAATAACAGAGAAACAAACCCAAACTAATGTAGCTTGAAATACTCTTCCAAACCACAAGATGGCACCAATGAGTCAATTACCAGGTCAGGGAAAACTTAATTTTTTTATATATGTACACTTGTAATTTATACGTCTGCCACTTCCTATGACATTGAGTATAAAACTTGACTAGGTCCGAAATAAGAGGAATGGTAAATCTTAAACACTAAGCTTAATAATCACTCAATAAATTACATTTTTACAGTTTGTATTCCTCACAAGAAAAAAATAACAGAAATGATTCAGCAATTTACATCGGATTCAACCTTATGAGCATATGTAAATACTCCAAAAAAGGGAAATAATTAAAAATTGTTCCTAGTAACAGTTCTACCCGGTAGTTTTATTGTTTCTCTCTCAAACCATGAGTTGAATCTTCTTAAGCCGGGACACACCAGCGTTCGTCACTGCATGTCACCTCGAGTCACTTTTGACATAATGTGTTTCAATGAGATCAGGCACACACATTATAAAATTATATATATATATATATATATATATATATATATATATATATATATATATATATATATACACACACACACAAACACATACACACATACATATACACACAGTATTACTTGATTAACGCCTCACTCAGATATCAGCTTTTTAATAGAGCGCCTCGATTAAGCACCGCTCTCAATAAAGAAACGTAAAGGTATTTTTTTCTACCCCTGCTCAGAAAATAAAGAAACGCGCAACTCTGCCTATGTACATGACACCCCCGAAGAGACTGCAACCTCAATCCAGCATGTAACACAAACTAATGTACACCCACCTTAGTAAGCAAATGTTATTTTATAGTACAGTCCTGACAGACAACCCAAGATGAACTACTTACAGCACAGCAGTCCTTCACGTCCCTTTTTTTCCAGCAGAGTTCAGTGCCAACAGCAGGGGATAAAACAAGGGCTGTCTGTTTACCTCGTCGTCAGCTTGGATGGTGAAAACTTAGAGGAATTTAAGAGCTTTACTGGTCACTCTAAGCGCTATCCGAAAGCTGGCTGAAGATATCTTCTTGTAGGGGGTTTAGTTGTTTTGTTTTTTATTCAGTTAGAATTTTACTCAGTCATGTACAATTATATATATATAAAAAAATAATAAAATAAAACTTGCTTATTGTCAATGAGAAGACTTAGTTTCGGTTTCTCTTACAAAGAAATTACAATAAGCAGATAAATTATAGTGAGAAAAAAAAATATATAACCAAGTAGGATATATTTTAGTTTTAAAAGAAATCAAACCGATATTCAGAGGTAATATTTTTCGTTAAAAAAAACAACTTTTGCTACCGTTCTCTCTCCTCTTCTTGTCCCGCCCCATAGCAACCAATACACACTCCTGATTCGCTGGTACAGTACTCCCCTGACCTCCCAACTCCCTGGCTATGTGTCACTGGCTAAACGCACATCAAAACAGAACTGGTGTGTCTCGGGCTTTATCCTCTTAGTAGACTGTCTGCAGCTCATCAGAAGAATTTGGTAGATGATCTAGAGATTTAGCTCACCATCTCAGTCGAAAAGCAGCACAAAAACCAACCTGCACACAGCAGTTTGAAATATAATGGGCATTTACACAACATTCCATTTAGTTTCACTTTTGAATCTTAGTTTCACTTTTCTATATATATCTAACAATGACTACATCCTGGACGGGACACCAGTCCATCGCAGGGCACCACACCCACACACACACACACGCTCGCTCGCTCACACACAGGGCAATTTAGAGTAACCAATCAACCTGAACAGCATGTCTTTGGACTGTGGGAGGAAACCGGAGTACCCGGAGAAAACCCACGCAGACATGGGGAGAACATGCAAACTCCACACAGACAGACCCCTGAGCCCAGAATCGAACCAGGACCCTGGCGCTGTGAGGCAGCAGCGCTAACCACCACGCCACCGTGCCACCCCTCAATTTTATTTCATTAAACTTATAAATACATTTGCGTTTTTTAATGTATTTCTTTGGTTTTAAGAGAAAATGAAAGTAACTTGGCTTTTTTTTGGTTTTTGCTCAGCACCATTTTGTACAACAAAATTAAGCCATAGTATAAAAAATACTATCAAAACTACAAAAAATAAATAAATAAATAAATAAATAATAGTAATAACAATAATAGAGCACAGAAATAAAACTTATCCTCCCCCTTTTACTTTCCATGCTGATCTTAACCAACAAACAATCAAGTTTTCATTATGATTTCTTTATATTTGTGTTACACATGCAGAATGAGAGTCAACTTCAATTCAGATGCAACATATTTATTTTGCTTCCACTTGTTGGTTTCTGCAAAATAATAATACAAGTTCTGTTGAACTTTACACAATAAAGCAGCCTGTCTTCATATAATCACTATTGAGTTTTCTAACATCAGCAGTCTATGATACGGCTGCCAGTATTATTATTATTATTATTATTATTATTATTATTATTATTATTATTATTATTATTATTTACTTTCTTCAACAATTCACAATATTCTCGTTCCGAATGCAGTTACATTTTCTTTTAGTTCCATTATAATGCGGTAGTATTAAACAAAAAGATGAAATAAATGTCAATAACTCACCAGAGCTTTCAGCAAAAAAGAGTATCACAAAGTAAAAATACACTCCTGCAGGTTGTCTCAGGGCTCCTAGAAACAAATAAAACTTTCTTTTAGCGAGTTTAAAGAAGAAAATTAATGATTTTATCAACTATTAATTTCAAAATATTTCTCAGTTCATATCACGCCTCACTGTTTTACTTCAGTATCACAAAATGGGAGGTTTGAGAAAATTCTGTCTAGCATAAGCACAAGCGCCCTCTAGCTGTCACCAATATTAACAACATGCAAATTCACATTTTAACTCTTTCGTAACTAACATGAAATAATATATAGTTTTTGTTGAAATTTACGCAGTTTAATGTCTCAATGTACTCTGAAATTAAAGCATAGAACAAATAAACAATTGGAGATAAAAAAGAAATCATGGAATCGTTTTGTTTAACAAAATTTAATCTAAATTTTTGACTCATCAAAGTAGCCACCTTTTGCAGATATAACAGCCGAACACACTCGTGGCATTCTTTCTACAATGGAAATCAAATATTGTTCGGAAAGTTCTTCCCAACACTGTTGCAGAAGTTCCCACAAACGTGTTGCACTTGTAGGTTGCTTTGCTTTCACCCTTCTGTCCAGTTCATCCCAAACCAGCTCGATGGGGTTTAAGTCTGGAGACTGTGCTGGCCATTCCATGATTTGAAGCCTACCGTCTTGTTCTTTTCTTCTATGGTAGTTCTGACATAGCCTGGAGGTATGTTTTGGGTCATTATCTTGCTGTAGGATGAACCCCAGACCAACTAGGCGTATACCAGAGGGTATTGCATGGCGCTGCATGGACCTGTCAAACCTGCAGCTCGAAGTCTTCTCTTCACAGTTGAAACTGAGACTTGCTTACTTCGACCAGTGTTAAGCTGTGCTTGAAGCTCTTGTCCTGTGAGCCGCCTATCACGCAAGCTGTTGACTCTCACAAACTTGTCTTCTGATTCTGTTGTGGCTTTGGGTCTGCCAGACCTCTTCCTGTCAGAGTTTCCTCCAGTTTCCAAGTGCCTTTTGATGGTGTAGGAAACTGTACTCACTGACACCTTGGCTTTCTTTGCAATTTCTCTAAAGGAAAGACCTACACTTTTAAGGGTTATAATGGTCTGTCTGTCTTCCTTTGTTAATTGCCTTTTTCTCGCCATTATGATAGCAATATACTACTTCCGGCAGTACAATACTGTCCAAATAATGCTTAAGAGGGTGTAGTAACACAGTCTGTTCCAACACTGCTTTTATACAGACAGAGGGTTTGTAAGTAATCAACAAAAGTTGGAACACCTGTAGGAATTGTTAGCATCAACTTTCAAGGCTTCATTTACTTCCATTGCTGCAGAACAGCTGTAAGTTGTTAACCCATTACTTGTTCCCTGAAAAAGGCCTTTTTGTATAACTCTAAAATGTACATTATTTTTCAGTTTTTGGTAACCTAAACTTTTTTTTTTAACCTCTGGCAGTTTACCGCTTACCTTTGTACCATTTCAGGTTATTCACTGGACTTGAACTGTTTAAATTTCAATAAAAACTGGAAAAATGGGGGTGTTCTAAAACTTTTGACCGGTAGTATATATATATTGTAAAAGATCCGACCTCTTTTCGGTTCGTTGCCCCTTTAAAAACACGGACCCAACACGCAAATGGATTTTTTTGAAAGCGCGGTTGCGCTATTTTTAATTAACACAAAACAAAATAAACAAAACAAACACCTAGCTCTTCTTTGAGCAATAACTAAAACAAAACAGGAACCTAAATTAAACACAGGACAGCTAAGCTGTTTACCTGTAACAAACACACAGAACAGCACACACAAAAAAGGACTCACTCTACCTTTTTTTTTAAATTACGGCTGTACCCACACACCAGCACAGTCGGGCTTCTACCCTCTTCAGCAGCTGCCCCGAGCAGACTGACTGCTCTCCTTTTAAACCGGGCACCTGGCTCCAATTTTCAATAGTAGCCAGGTGCCGGTAATGATCAATAATAAAACAATAAAACAATTAAACAAAACAATTAACACAAATTAAACAATTAACAAAACAAAAACAAAATGTGCCTTACGCACATGTTTTCCTCTAGGGAGGAATTAACCCCCTCCCTGCTGTCTCACACATCCCCCCCCATGTCTTTTCAAGACATCGGCCATACAACGGCCACCTCCCTCCACCCTTAAAGACCACCCACCCTCAAGTCCACAAATGTCCATTTTCGCCCTCTTCCACGGGCGGGCTTGAGGTGGGTTGGTCCTCCGGCGTTCCAGGGAGGGACCCAGGACCGGGCGAGGAGGGACCCAGACGGCTTGTCCAGGGCGACCACAGCGCAGACCGGTGACCGGGAGCCAGGACTGACAGGCAGAGGCGTCGCCTGTGGACCTGCGCAGCGACCTCTGGAATTCCAGGTGGAGCACAGCACGATGCAAGGGAGCGGAGCAATCAGCAGGGGAACGCTAGTGACCTCTGCCCCTTGCGTAGCGACGTCTGCCTCTTGCGCAGCGGCGTCTGGGATTCCAGGGGAGTGGAGTAAGGGACCAGGCAAGCGACTGTGCCTGGCTGTACTGCGACCTGGGAGCAAGGTCCAGCGCAGGGAGGTCTGGGCATTCCGCCAGGTGTCCACGATGGCGGGACTGGGGACCTCCCTCGGCAACGCCGGGCTCACTTGCACGGATGATGGTTTTGGAAGAAGCGGCTCCTCCCCTCTGGGCTCTGGTAACTGCAGCTCCAACCCTCTGGCTCTTGGGATGGCAGCTCCATCCCCTCTGGCTCTCGGGACGGCAGCTCCATCCCCTCTGGCTCTCGGGACGGCAGCTCCACCCCCTCTGGCTCTCGGGACGGCAGCTCCCACTTTTGTAGCAGCAGCTCCAGTTCGGTTGGCTCCCGCTCCGGTATTATCCACGGGGCCAACCCCAGCTCTTGTGTCTGCCTCTCCATCTTCCTTGTCTGCTCCTCCTGAGCAGCGGTGTTCTTACTGAACCTCTCTATTAAAGCTTTAAAATCCATTTTTGGGTTCCCAGGGGCGCCCACACTCGCTGCCACCATATGTAAAAGATCCGACCCTCTTTTCGGTTCGTTGCCCCTTTAAAAACACGGACCCAGCACGCAAATGGATTTTTTAAGCGCGGTTGCGCTATTTTTAATCACAACAAACAAAACAAAATAAACAAACAAACAAACACCTAGCTCGCTTTGAGCACTAACAAAACAAAACAGGAACCTAAATTAAACACAGGACAGCTAAGCTGTTTACCTGTAACAAACACACAGAACAGCACACACAAAAAAGGACTCACTCTACCTTTTTTTTTTTAAATTACTGACTGTACCCACACACCAGCACAGTCGGGCTTCTACCCTCTTCAGCAGCTGCCCCGAGCAGACTGACTGCTCTCCTTTTAAACGGGCACCTGGCTCCAATTTTCAATAGTAGCCAGGTGCGGTAATGATCAATAATAAAACAATAAAACAATTAAACAAAACAATTAACACAAATTAAACAATTAACAAAACAAAAACAAAATGTGCCTTACGCACATGTTTTCCTCTAGGGAGGAATTAACCCCCTCCCTGCTGTCTCACAATATATATATATATATATATATATATATATATATATATATATATATAGAAACAGGCAGGTTTCGCCTGTAGGCTTCATCAGAAACTGTAAACAGGCAGGTTTCACCTGTAGGCTTCATCAGAAACTGGAAACAGGCAGGTTTCGCCTGTAGGCTTCATCAGCAACTGGAAACAGGCAGGTTTCGCCTGTAGGCTTCATCAGCGTTCCAGTAAAGTATAAAAAAACTAAGAGTAGAAAATTGAAATAAAAACCGGTGACCTCGGTTTAATTAAAGAGCCCTTGAATAGATGCCATCAAGCCAGCTATCACAAAGAGCACTGTGGTATCATTTATAAAATACAAATACAATAAAAAAGGGGTTCTAGAGGGCAGCCCTGGCTTAAAACAGGCTCTTGAAAGTTAGAAATGGACGCAACAGCAGCAGGATGTTCTGCCCGACCCGGTTGCACAGTTTCCCCTCGCAGCAGTAAGTTGCTCCGACTACCCCATAAACGTATTGAGAAACGCAGGCGTTTTTGGAAGCGCATCCCTTCATCACTGACTTCGTTCCTCCTGCTTCAGCTGAAAGAAAGAAAGATCAAAGTTTTTCTTTCTGCCATTTCACTTACAATGCAAGAGATATGCAAAGAGCTGAATATGTAAAGTGGTCTCTAGTTCAATAATGGCACAGAATTTAACTTTCTCCACCCTGTGGCAGGATGGCTTGCAGTGGTGAGGTGTGGTGACATCACGGACCAGGAAGTAACTGAACCAAAACAATGAATGGGTGGGTGAAGCTGAACGCTACTGCGGTCAGCGTATTTAATAAATAATAATACAAAACAAAAGATTTAAACAAATAACAAAACACAAAGCAAAAAAGGCGCGATGGCCACACAAACAAACAGAAACAAGTATATTTTAAATATAGCAATTGTTTTTTTTTCCTTTGCTTTCGCTCGCTCTCCCGTGTTTTCCCGTACTCTCCTCTGTACACTCTCTCCCGCAGCACGGACAGCTGCAGGTTCTTATACTCTGGCCAAGGGGTTAACTAGCTGTTAATTATCTTATTACCCCTCGGCCACGGTCTGCATGCGTTTGGTAAGGATGCGTGACTGTCAGCTAGTTAAATAATCAGTAGCTGATCAGTCACGCATCCTCACGGGGTTTTTAAATATATAAACACATTAAGAAATACGCTGCGCTGTTATCCGCGTAATGGGAAATATGATTCGGTAACATAAATCTCTCCAAATGAAAATTATTATTATTATTATTATTATTATTATTATTATTATTATTATTATTATTATTATTATTATTATTTTACCTATTTATACAGCAGGGTTTTTACTAATGCAATCTAGGTAGAGCACTTGCTTGCTTGCTCAAGGGTACAGCAGCAGTGTATGTCCCCTCCCCCCCCACCTGGAATTTGTACCAGACCCCTAACCACTACTCCACACTGCTGCTCAGTATTGTTCCCTGACTGCAGTGGTTACCCCCACACAGGTAAACTTGAGGCTATTATTTGAAATACTGTTACCTGTGGTTGTTCCAGTGTTGCACAAATCAGTGGTGCAACATTTTGCAATCACAGTTGTCCTTCTGATTCCAAAGTTGAGGGATACCGGCCCACTGCAGGATTCAGTGTTTGTGCATGACTTCATATTGATTGTTGTTGTAGCAATACCTGCTGAAAAAACAAGGGGGCAGTGTTTCATCTGCACAGCTTCGTAACACCCAGTACAGGTGCTGAGGGAGTGGTTCTTCGGTCGAAGAATCTGAGAAACAAAGACTAGAGAGAAATGAATCTGGGCAGGTGAAAACAAAGAGACATCCCTCCAGATACTGTAAAACAGGATTTTTTTTTTGCGGCAACTTAATTTCGCTAATGGGCTTAAAGGTACATTTTGATGGCAAGGGCACAGATGTTTGCGCTTCCTTTTCTTTTAAATGTAGAGCACCACCGGAGCTCCCGAGTGGTGCATCCGGCTAAGACAGCACCACGGGGGCTCCCAAGTGGTGCATCCGGCTAAGACAGCACCACAGGGGCTCCTGAGTGGTGCATCCGGCTAAGACAGCACCACGGGGGCTCCCGAGTGGTGCATCCGGCTAAGACAGCACCACAGGGGCTCCCGAGTGGTGCATCCGGCTAAGACAGCACCACGGGGGCTCCTGAGTGGTGCATCCGGCTAAGACAGCACCACAGGGGCTCCTGAGTGGTGCATCCGGCTAAGACAGCACCACGGGGGCTCCTGAGTGGTGCATCCGGCTAAGGCGCTTCACCAGAAGTGCAGGGTGTGCCCTATTACCTGGAGATCACTGGTTCCAATCCAGGCTGTGCCATCGCCGACTATGGCCGGGAGTTCCCAGTATTATATATAGCGGTGTACAATTGGCTGAGCACCGCCCGGGTGGGGACGGCTTAAGTCGGCAGGGTAATCCTTGTCTCACCGCGCACCAGCGACTCCTGTGACGGCCGGGCGACTGCGGGTTGGCAGAGTTGTCAGTGGAACTGCGTTTCCTCTGACGCGACAGGTCTGGTTGGCTTCGCTGTCAGCTTGCAGTGTGGAAAGAGGAGGTCAGCTTGTCAGCATGCGTTTCGGAGGACGCTCATGTTTGTCTTCGTCTCTCCCGAGTCAATACAGGAGTTGCAGCACAAGGTCTTAAAGACAATTCCAAATTGGGAGAAAATGGGGGTAAAAAAGAATTGGCGATTCCAAATTTATTTTAAAAAAATGTACAGCACCACGTGTATTTTATGAATAACATTCCAGGGCACATTCATTTTGCAGATTTTTTAAATAAATACAAAATTAGCAAAAGTGTCTCTCGTAAAATTCTTGTTTTACAGTACTTCGATACTTTGTCTTTTAATTCCCATGGAATTAACAGTGATCAGGTTGTGAACAGGTCTGTTTTGCTGTTATTAAATGTGTATCTATTTATCAATTGATCTACACAACACACATAGTCGTGTACTGCTCTATAAACAGCAGGGTTATATTAAGGTTCAATTAAAAAGTCATTGAGAGCAGCTCAGTTGTTACAATACCCAGCAGAGACACAGACAGTGGGGTCCCTAGGATCACAGTTAAGAAGCACTGTTTTAGACAGCTCTCCTTCCTTCTTATCTTACCTCTGCTAGCTGTGACTGCTGTGACTGCACACGGGGCTGTGAGGCCGGGCAGGTCATGGTGGTGTCTGTCTGCACACGGGGCTGTGAGGCCGGGCAGGACATGGTGGTGTCTGTCTGCACACGGGGCTGTGAGGCCGGGCAGGTCATGGTGGTGTCTGTCTGCACACGGGGCTGTGAGGCCGGGCAGGTCATGGTGGTGTCTGTCTGCACACGGGGCTGTGAGGCCGGGCAGGTCATGGTGGTGTCTGTCTGCACACGGGGCTGTGAGGTCGGGCAGGTCATGGTGGTGTCTGTGCAGGTTCCACTGGCTATCGGCACGAGTTGCAGTTCAGAGCGGAAGCTAGAAGATTAGATTAGAAATAATAACACAGCGTCCTGAGAAACGAGATCTCAGAGCAGAACTGCAGGCAGTCAAGGGGTGCGTGTTCGGAAGTGTTAAGCAATGCATTGTGTCGGGAAATAGTAAATCACTGCAGAGAGAGGTTGCAACTTAAGAAAAACTGCCACCACAGGGTGCCTGAAGAATGGATATCAAATGTGTACAAGCTATTTAAAATACCACTAACAAGAATTTGTTATCGCCTCATTAACTGGTCATGTAGGAGTTTGAAGTGATACACAAAAGTTTTAGTCATGTTTGAAGGAGACTTTTTTCCATAAAAATTTACCGACAGATTGGTCTGCCCTAAAAAGCATATTAGCGTTCTCCATAGGCAGGGCCGGTGTTCTGACCATCTGAGCATCCCCCTCCAAATGAGCATCCCGTAGCACAGGTTGTCAGACTAGTCTGATAATGTGCGCATCCCCCTCCAAATGAGCTACCTAAGCGAACAATGCGAGGAAGCTCATTTGGAGAAAAAGACTGCTCCAAATGGGCTACCCTGTGTTTTAATTGAAATGTACAGGTTTTAACCCTCTAAAGTCTGGGTAGCTCATTTGGATGAGAAGAAAAGACTGCTCCAAATGGGCTACCCTGTGTTGTAACAAATGTACAGGTTGTAACCCTCTAAATCCTGGGTAGCTCATTTGGAGGGGCAGCACAATGAAACTAATAATGGTGATGTGCATTTGGAAGTGCAATGTAGATGTGTCTAAGACAGAAAACAAGGCTCTGTGTGCAGCTTTAGATTGCAGGGTAGATAAATCATAGACAACATCTTGAAGTTATTTTTTATTTAGCTAATTACTGTTTTTGTGGCAGAAAAAGAACAACAGAAATCCCAGCTGTGGAAGCCTAACTAAACAACTAATAAAGAACAGAGCAAAGACATTCTTCTACCCATTGACTTTACATTTTTTGCACATAAATGAAAAATCATGCGATAACTCATCAGCAGAGTACAGTGTGCATTCAGTGTGTGCCCATCTGTTGCAGTGATCACATTGCACCTGAAAAAAGTAAAATAAATCAATAGTTTCCACTTGGTGATTGCTAAACATATTACCCAGCTATAGATGACACTAAGTAATTATTTAATAGTTTATTACACTTAAAATATATAACTGTGTATATTCTGTGGCAGATATACAATAAAAAATAAAGAATATTGTGCTCTTCCAGGGGATATCTAGTGTCAGCAAATTATGCCTTGACACCAGTTATATAGAAATAGCGCAATCATTCCAAAACACACAACACCTACTCGCAATATTATCAGAAAATACCAAGGAAGATCACATTCATTATTTGTCTTTTGTAATTGTCATTATTTTGTCTTTTGTAATTAGTTGTTCTGGTTCAGTAAACACAAGTTAAATTTATCAAATGTACACTTACTTAAGAAACAACTAAATACTATATATAATTACTAGAATAAATAAATAATTAGTAATACACATGTTGTGTAATAATACAGGTATATTTACCATGTTAATTGTGGTGTTGGCTGATTGCAGGTCCATCATGCTGCATATTATGCAGTATTCATCTATGTTACCTGTGATAAAGCAAACAAATTAGACAAACTAAAACATTAAAACAAGTATTTTAAAACCCTAATTATTTTGATCAATATTTTCAAATATAAAGTTGTCACATTTTAAAGCAGTACCGTTAAACATGTACATGTAGCATCTATGGAAATTACATTTAGGAATAATATTGTGAACAAGAAGTGTTTCTTGATGCAGTCCTTAAAAAACAACACAACAACACTATCCAGTATCAAATAGGGGCAATTAGGGATTGTATTTATATTAGGTATCACAGAGCGATGAGTTCTACGCAATACCATGGATTGTGGCTTTCAACACAGTATTGTATATCAGCCCTTCATTATTGCAAATATAATAAACATTTTACAAAAAGCATGAGGCATAATGGCTCAATAGATTCTCTCAGTTGTGTTGTTCAGTCCTGGACTGTTGTGTCCTTTCCTTTCATGTTGCTCATTCAATCTGCTATATATTCATAAGTGTTCAAATTACATGGTAGTCTTCCAGTTGTTTTAAACGTGCACACAGTAATGTGTTACCCTGATTTTCCATAAGGAGGCCAGCAATCTCCAGTCTTTCTGTTCTTTTAGATACTGGGCTGGTTTCCACCTGATCAATTGATACACTTGTAAGGTGCTGTTCTGCAAACTGAAAAACAAAGCAAAGATGTAACGTAAAAATTAAAAACACAACAAGATAGGATTTAAGAAAATAATGTTAGCTTTTTACATTTAATATCAGAACACCACAACAGCTGCCATCCATCTGAAGTTGGTGTTTGAAAGTCTGCAATTTCCAAACTGTCTTGTTTCCTGTGTCCACATTAGCTCGCACGACACTCCTAGAAACAGACAGTTTTTTAGAATTTTGAAGCATATCTTCTTAAAGTTAGCTTCTGTAGCTTGGAGTAGGATGGTGGATAATTGTTATCAGAAAGGTAATTGTATACTTCACGCATTCGATCATCCATGGCTATCTGTGCTTTAAAGAACAGAAACATAACTTATAATACAAGAGACCCAAGGGCGTAGCTTTCATATGTGCAGGTGGTTCAAGCTGCTCCAAAATAAGAAACCAACTTTTAGGTGTGTGTGGGAAAAGAAGGGGGGCCCATCTAAGAATTCTGCACCAGGGCCCATTCCAACCACTTTACGAGGTTCCCAGCTGAACTGAATACCAGAAAAACCCTCCTGCATCAAGTAAGTTAAGTATAGCCTTGTTTTTATTATTGAATTAATCTAACTTATTTGTAACTTACTTTAGCACTATTACTATTAGTGCCATGTTTTAACTATACTAGTTCTAGCTGGTGGTTTTATTTAATTTAATTTTAACTACAATTGCAAGCACTTTTGGAACCAAGCTAAATTCCTTAAACCAGTTCCAAGTGTATCTCAGCTTTGAAAGAGTGCTAATTACTACTGCGCTAATTAGTCAATATGCCCAGGTGCAGAACCTAGCCAATTATAAAATCCTCAGCAGCTGCTTGATGCGTCAGCACCAAGCACCTCTGAACGGAAGAGCCTGTGAACAAAAGAGCCAGAGGAGTCAAGAGCCTGTGAAATGTGTTTAATTTGTGATAATTGGCCCATTTTTTGCACTTGTTAGCAGTTAAACTTGCTCTTATTAGGACTGAAGCTATTGTATATTGTATGTATTCTTTTTGTTTTGTTTTTTGAAATATTTATATTTTGTGACAAATGTAAGTCGCCCTGGGTAAGGGCGTCTGCTAATAAATAAATAAATAAATAAATACTATTTATTATTATTATTTATTATTATTATTAATTTCTTAGCAGACGCCCTTATCCAGGGCGACTTACAGTTGTGTACAAAAGAGATACATCAAGAATTACAGTTCAATTAAGAGCAAGATACAAAATACAATCACTTCAGTTATAATACAAGAGATACATCAATACTACTACGACTAATAATAATAACCAAGCTACGCCCCTGAATAGATCAGTGGTGGACATAGCGGTGGAAATTTCACTTGCCTGCCAATTTCACGGGGTGTAAAAATGTTTTAAACACTGTGCACGTGAAAGCATCTCGCAATCGCGGCTAGCTGCTGTTCTGCTCGCTCTATTGCTCAACAGGCACGTCTTTTTAGAATAAACTGTAATGGTAATGATGGGCATTCCATGATATTTCCATGGATGTGGAAATACTCCAAGAGTCAAGCGTCCTTAACATCTGTTTGGTTACACAGAATTAAATAACCTACATCCGAAGGGCAGTAACTTGCCTGAATTACGCAAACACAATTTCGTCCACTGGTCTCCGTGCTGGTCCTGGTCCGCGGGCTCCCTCTGGGCTGGGGCACCAAAGTTGAAAATAAATTGGAGCGAATTCATTTTTCTTTAAGCAATTAAAGTATCCCAGTTGACACTATAACTTGTCATTTTAAAGCTATAAATTACAGGGGGTTTTTTTTCTGCATACAGTTCAGAAACTACTTTCTGATTATATTTAGCTAGACATTGTTGCTCGGTTTTTTGTTTTTCCATTAATTCTTCCCGATTAAAAAAAAAGAACCCCACATATAGCCACTTTTGTAAATTAGTTTATCAGTTGGGCGTCCGTGATAATTATAATAAATTAGTTTAAAAAGAGGTCTGTTATTCACGTTATGAAAAAAAAAATGAACCTCTGATCAAAGACACTCGGTTTAAGTTCACATTTGCGTTTTTTTTTTTTTTTTTAATTATCTTAAGTAATATAATGTACACAATACCAATTGCAAATGACGGTACTAAATTGTAATACATAGCTTAAAACACAAATTAAATTAAATGATTGTACCTTGCTATGGCATTTTGAATTCTGATGGTAGCTCAAATTCAGGAGATGTGTCATATGACGTCAAAAGATGTCAAAAAATGGAAATGCGCATGTGCAGTAGCCCATTTGGAGGGGATGCTCAGTTTTTCAGACCACCGGACATAATTAGCAGCGCGTGTCAGATTATGAGTAACTGGTGGCTGTCGACTGGTGTTGCCCTGAAAAGCTTTGGTAGTGCAGATCCACCCGATACGAATGCCAGCGTCAGTGACACACTGTCGCTGGAGGTGAAAAGCGCTCAGTGCCTACTGGTGTATAACACCTATAACATGTTAAACCAGCGCTCAGTGCTGCACCGCCGCGGACCAGCAGCCCATTGCGAGCTAGCAATCCAATATAGAAAGTGTCACATGACAATTGTTCGTGAGGTGTTTTAGCTTGCTGAAATCATTTTCTTTAGAAACTTTATTTTTATTTTTGATGGCGCACATTGTAAGTGATATTCTGGAAGACGAGACTCCCTTTTCAAAGCGCGTAGAAACAACCAATCAGCAGCGACAGTGCTTCCCGTCAGCTTTTGTCGAAATTCTCATTTTATATTTATTTTCTTATTTAACATTAGTTTATGGATAATCTTGTTTGCTTTTAAACCAATTAAATTGTTACAAAAAAGACTATTCTATAGTCCATTCATGTTAATTCCATACATGGTCTTGTTGTAATAGTGCTAAAATATACATTGCCTTTTTTATATATTTACGGGAAACCTCGCTTAATATAATTTTAGGAAATGACCTGTCAGCACTGTACTTGCATCCCGACATATCCCACAATTCTCTTCAACGTCCAGTCCCTGCCTATTGGCTGAGCGTCGCAGAGTAAGCTGGGGCGGCACATTCAAAATTCAAACTACACAGACAGACACGGAGCATTTCGCTTATTTGTTTTTAAGTTACTAACTCTCTCTGTTGAACCGAATACTTTTTTTTTTTAGCCGTATTTTTATTATCATCGGCAGACGCCTCTGGATGCAAGTACAGTGCTGACATGTCATTTTCTAAAATTATATTAAGCGAGGTTTCCCGTAAATATATAAAGAAAAAAGGCAGTGTGTATTTTAGCACTAGTACAAGACCATGTACGGAATTAAAATGAATGGACTATAGAAAAGCCGTTTTTTCTTGTAACAATTGAATTGGTTTAAAAGCACGAGGTTTCAAGTAAATATATAAAGAAAAAAGGCAGTGTATATTTTAGCACTACTACAAGACCATGTATGGAATTAAAACGAATGGACTAAATAATAGTAATTGTTTTGTAACAATTTAATTGGTTTAAAAGCAAACACGATTATCCATAAACTAATGTTCACATAAAATAAATATAAAAAATAATTTCGACAAAAGCTGCCTCAAAGCACTGTGGTTGAAAGTGAAAACGTTACCCACGTAACGTTTTTTCCACCAGAAAGGAGAAATGCAGAAACGTCAATCTGTTAACGTTTCTCTCGTGAGACTGGGTTGCTATCATCACCTTTCAATGCGTTGGTGATCACCTAACGGACCCCATGTGTTACTCATGGGGGACCTCACAGACCATTCCAATGGGTCTGATGTGTCTTGATAACGCCGATTCAATGCATTGATTACAGTCCGATCGGGTGATTATGTGTATCTTGTTTTCATCTCCTGTGCAGCTTCTGGGCAGTTTTATTAATCAAACACTTTATTGCACGCAATAGGAAATTAAAGATGGGTGTAAAAAATATGACAGTAAAAAATAAAAAATAAAAACATTTCACGGATTGTCACGGAAGTGCCATTTTATTTATAAAAAATAAAATTAAAATAAAAAAGTTTCTATTGTAAAATGGCTAAAATTAATAACGCATCAAAGAAAGTCACCGAGGTTGAAACATTTAATGGTAGCTACTGAGTCAACATGTACATTGTAACGTTTAAAACAATCTTTTAAAATGTGACAAATAAGGGTCATTTAAATGTGTTGGCTGAAAAAAAGTAACAGGGAGACAAAACTGATTAAAACAAAAAGTTTGATTGACAAATTCGGCATCATTGTCGAGTTTTGTAAACATTTAAAACTTAGGCTATGTTCATACAGTAATTAAACAGACTGTTGTATAGCGTTATGCTGACTTTGAAAAACAAAATGTTAAAAACAGGGTTAAGTGCAAGTGACAAAACCGAAACTTTGTGTTTTTCTTTACACGCACTAAATTATATATGACGTTTTAAACCACATAACGTCGTGCTACTTGAGAGAATCAAATAATAATTTGAAGAACAAGAACAGGAAAAACTAGATGGTAACTTTACAAGTAAAGTTGTGGGGCTTGCTTTAGCTCTTTAAAAGTATTTTGTGGTAGTGGAAGAAGTTTAAAACGTTTTACTTTTTAAAGCAAAGCAGTTACATACAGTCAAAGTTAAATTTAGTAAAATAATTGGTCTGATTACTTTGATAGACTACTATATCAACCTTATTACTTTGGACTGTGGGGCAGTTAGATCACACATTTCATCAGACAGGTACCGTTTGATTGGTAGAAGATATTTTTTAACTGATTTCAGATTTGAATAGCAGAGAAGTAGAGGAAGATGTCATACCCTCTAACTTTGTCTAACTTGTTGGGAAAGTGTTCAAAGTAGCTGATTTGTGTCAAAAGTCACATTGTTTACTAATTGTCTCATGCTTAGAATGTGCTATAATTTGAAATTTCTCAAAGTTCTATGACAGTTAATTCAACAGTGGGAAGTAGCCTACTGAAAGAAGTTGATGCGGTTACTAAAACATCTGTACCTCTTGATTGGTAGACGTCATTCCTGTTTTAATTTCATATTTGAATAGCTGAGAAGTAGAGGAAGATTTCATTTAAGTATTTGTCTAACTTGTTGGGAAAGTGGTCAAAACGGCAATTCCCTTTCAAGTCGAAAATAACCATCAAGTATGGGATATTGCCGTCAGCCAGTAGCGTTTGGCTGAGCTTTTATAGCAAAGCTGCCGATAGGCCTCTCCGCGAGCTGCCACGTAAGCCCGCCCCATTGGGAGCTTACTATACGCAGCGCGCAGAGACTCACTTCCTCTTTTGTCTTCAGCATTGGTAGCGGTAGGTAATTAGAGCTTGTCGACTGATTGTACTCATTAAGCTTAGGCTTGAGAAGCTGGTTTTTGCCCCTTCTCCGAGTTTATTTCAGTTGTACTCATTATTATTTTGGTATTTTCGGTTTATATAATTGTGTATATAATTTTATATTACATTATATATTCCTTCACGCTTTGCTTTGGCATCGCGTTTCTGTTTATTCTCGTGGTCTCCGTCTTTCCTTATTACTATAATTATTTTATAATTGTTATCGTGTGTTTTTTGGGTTTTTGTAATATATTTTATATTTGTTGTACATATACTGTATATATATATATTTGTTAGGACGCGCGTTGCGTTGGCCTTTGGCCACGCGCCCATTGCAGCCTCGGTCTTGCCTGGCTAGACCGCGTGTGTGTGGAGCCTGCTCTGCAGCCTCTATATATTACTCCACTGCGGTGTGTTCCATCCCTACCACGTGGTAGCTGTATGCTTACAGTCACTAAGCGCTATGGTGTTGCTGCAGTGTCCCACAAAAAAAAAAAAAAAATCCTTTTTTTTCACCATTAGGAAGACGACCACCAAAGCACATATTCCCTTAGCACCTAGGTAAGTATATCAGCACCAGACACTGTACCAGTCTCCGCTCTGCGGGTCAGCTGACGCTCAGGCGTCTCGTGCTAGCGTCTCTACGCTTGGTACTCACACTCCGCGTGGTGTCAGCGCCTCGGCGCTTGGTGCAGCGCTTCGGCTCTTGGGACTCGGTGCTCGACGCTTCGGTGCTCGACGCTCTGTTGTAACTATTTTTAAGGTTCTGTTAAGAAGTTTGAGTTTATTGAATGACTACAATGACCAAAAGCCTTTGCTTTAAAGGAAATAGAACAGACAGGAAGAAGTTAACAAGACAGAGAGAAAGAATTCCACGTGTGTTTTTTTCTGCACAAACTAAGAGCTCAGTTTCAACAATTATATTTTGTTGTTTGATACTTTATACAGGTGTTCGACACAGTTCGTGACAATTACAAAGGAAAAATAAAACAAAGTTTTTGCTAAGAAAAGAACCCTTGTAGTCGGTTATTATTTAGACTCTAGCTACGCTTATATTTTGGTGCCGAAGAACCCGGATTGAAAAAGAAATGACCGAACACATGGATAGAATGAAACGGAAACGGGTACTATCCAAACCTCTACAACGAAGCTGCTGAACCGCATAGAAGGGGAGCTGAACAATGCGGATCCAGACACAGAGAAGCTCGGGAGCTGCTGACACTCTTGTCAACAAAGGAGGAAAGTCTGATAGACCTGGATAAAGCTATTGAAGATGAAACGCCGCTAGATGAGCTGGAGGCAGAAATCGAAAGCACACAGGATTACAAGGACCGCGTCATTCTATGGAAGAGCCGCTAGCAGAGCTATACAGAGGGAGCGGGATGCCGTGAGTAATGCTGCTCGTTTGAGCACCGCTAGTACCGGTACTGATAGAATGGCAATGAACAGACAGACAGTTAAACTGCCGAAGCTGATTATTGAAAAGTTTTCTGGCGAATTCAGTTTGTGGCGAGATTTTGGAGTCAGTATGAGACGGCTGTTCATAATAATGACAGCCTATCTAAAACTGAAAAGTTTAACTATCTCAAATCATATTTGAGCGGATCAGCTGCAAAGGCGGTTGCAGGACTTACGTTGTCAGATGATAATTATGACGCAGCAGTAGGCATTCTCCGAACAGATTTGGACGCAAAGATCTTATAATCAATGCTCACATGAATAAACTGTTAAACTTGACTCCAGTGAAAAATCGTCAGAAACAACAGCTTTGCGTCAACTGTATGATGAGTGTGAGATCCAAATACGCAGTTTAGAGGCAATGGGTGTGGTTTCAGACACGTATGGCAGCTTGCTGTGCCCGATTTTACTGCAAATGATTCCTGATGACATCGCTCTTGAGTTTAGTCGTCAGAAAGATACAGATGATGAGTGGAAGGTGCCAGAACTCATAAGCTTTCTTCAGAAGGAAGTACAGAGTAGAGAGAGAGCGTTACATTTGACTAAAGCAAACAGTACACACAAAGAAACTCAGATAAATCAGAAATACTTCCAGAAGCAAGGTGCATCCTTTGAACAAAGGGCAAAGAGACCCAGTGTGCCATCTGCAGCTGCATTGCACACAGCCAGCCCGAAGCCAAGTGAAAACTGCATATTCTGCGACAAGCTAGATCACAAGTCAGAAAACTGTTCTGAGTTTAGTGTTGCAGTCAGAAAAGAAAAACTGAAAAATTAGGAAGATGCTTTGTGTGCCTAGGACACAGACATATAGCCAAGTTCTGCAAGGTTAAAGGTGCTTCATGTCCTACGTGTGGGAGGAGACACCACAAAGCAGTGTGTGATCAAAGTGAAGTACAAAACCCTGTTGTTTCCAACAGTGCCAGTGATGCTGTTATTTCATCTGTCATTCCAAGTGATGTCACCATGGAAACCAGCTACCGGAAGACTGTGCTGCTGCAGACAGCTAAAGCCTGGGCAGAAGGCCCTGCCGGCAGAAGGGTTGTGCGTTGCCTGCTAGGTGGAGGCAGTCAGAGAAGCTTTATACGTGAGGACGTCGCCAAAGCCCTGAAGCTCCCAGTGGTAAGAGAAGAGACGCTCAACCTGCACACATTTGGCTCAGATGCTCCAGTAATGACTCAACGCAAAACAGTTAAACTGATCCTTAAGAACATCTGGGACAGACAGCAGAGTGGAAATAGAGGCGTTAGAGACTCCACAGGTCTGCACAGCCGTGATGAAGGTACCAGGTGAGCACTTAAGACAAGAGCTAGAAGAGAAAGGGCTGCAGCTAGCAGATTTTCCTGAAGAAAATGAACAAGATTCTGAACTAGCAGTGCTCATCGGTGGAGATCATTATTGGCAGGTTGTGTCCGGCAGGGTGGAGAGGCTGGCAGGGGCTCTGGTTGCTCTTGAGAGCATGTTTGGATGGGCTGTACAAGGACCAGTTCCAATCTCCAGTATGATGACAGGTGCTTCAAGTGTTGGGATTATGCATGTCAGCCTGGATGAAGAAGCTCTTGTTTCAAAACAACTGCATGCGTTTTGGGAGCTGGAGTCGCTTGGCATTGCTGGAGCGCGAGATGGGAACTCAGAAGTGGATACAGATGCACTGCAGAACTTTGAAAACACAGTGAGATATAAGGAAGGCAGATATGAAGTTGAGTTGCCATGGCGACATGAGAGACCAGACCTACCAGACAATTACAGGATTGCGAAGAAAAGGTTTGACAGCCTACTGAGAAGGTTCAGGACAGACGTGACGCTGTACGACAGGTACAATGGAGTGATTCAAGAATATCTTGAACAAGACATGGCGGAGGAAGTGGCTGCAGATGATATGTTAAACGAAGCCACCAAAAATGTGACATACTATTTACCTCATCACGCAGTCGTGAGAGAAGATAAGGCTACAACAAAACTGAGAGTCGTGTTCGATGCATCGTCACACCGAAGATGGATGCTCATCGTTAAATGATTGTTTGTTAACTGGACCCAATTTGAATCCCGAGTTATTAGGCATCTTGATTAAATTTCGACAGCATAGGATTGCTTTCATGGCAGACATCACAAAGGCTTTTTGCAGATATCCCTGGCTGAAAAGGATCGAGATGCAGTGAGATTCCTTTGGACAGATGGTCCTCCAGTTAAACACGATGAAAGGAAGCTACGTGTTTTGCGAATGACCAGAGTGCTGTTTGGAGCTTCACCTAGCCCATTTTTGTTGGCGGCTACCATTCGACATCATCTGAAACAATATGAAGTGTCACATCCACAAGTTGTTGAGATGTTAAGGGAGTCACTTTATGTCGACGACTTCATTGCAAGCTCAGAAGGTGAGGAAGAAGCTCAATACATTACTAACATGGCTAAGGAAATGTTGCTCACAGCCGGCATGACACTTTGTAAGTGGATGACAAATTCGCCGGAGCTGAGAACGCGCTGGCAGGAGAACGCAGTTGACCAGACCACGGAGTTGAAAATTCATGGAACAGTGCTGAAAGTGTTAGGCTTAGTGTGGAGGCCGGAATCGGACGATTTCGTGTTTGACCTGCGACCTCTTCTTGACTTCATGAAGGGACGAAGGAACACTAAGAGAAGCGTTCTGCAATCTGCAGCACGAATTTTCGATCCAATTGGCTTTTTAACTCCTTTTACTATTCGTGTAAAATGTCTCTTCCAAGAAATGTGGGAAAGAGGATTGGACTGGGATGAAGAGCTTCCACCAGACTTGTCTGACAGATGGCAACGATGGTGTCTAGAGCTGCCACATTTACACCACTTGTCCATACCAAGATGGTATTGTGCAGGAACAAAGGGGGGAATCAGTCCCGTCCGGCAGTTGCATGTGTTCTGTGATGCAAGTGAAAGAGCGTACAGCGCAGTGGCCTATTTACAGTGTGAAGCTAGTGATGGGAAGGTGATTACAAGCCTGGTTGCATCGAAATCCAGAGTGGCCCCTCTGAAGAAAATCACGCTTCCTCGCCTTGAACTGTTAGGAGCACTGATAGGAGCCAGACTGGGGAGCTCTTTGACCAAGCCTCTACAGATGGAGCAGACCCAACTGCATATGTGGACAGACTCGATGATAGTTTTGCACTGGATATGCAGTACAGCACAGAAATGGAAGCCGTTTGTAGCTAACAGAGTGACAGAAATCCAGTCACTGACTGAACCATCATCCTGGTCACATTGCAGCGGGAAGCATAATCCTGCAGATCTCCCCACTCGAGGACAAACGATAGCCAGCTTGAAGGAAAGCACGCTTTGGTGGAAGGGACCCGCGTGGTTGACTTCTTTGGACGAATGTATGAAACCTCTTCAAGACGAAGAAGCTCCTGCTGAAAAATAAACGCAGAGCTCAAGGCGCAGTACCAGGTCACTGTACAACTCAGTAGCAGTGATGAAGATTCAATAACACCGGTACTGGAGTTGGAGAAATATAGCAAAATAAGAACTGTGTTTTGTATCACAGCCTGGATGAAGAGATTTATCCACAATGTACGCACAAGAGAAAAAACAAGGAGAGCTGTCTACAGAAGAACTGTTTGAAGCTGAAATTTATTGGATTCAAGTAACGCAACACCAGAGTTTTAGTAAGGAGCTGAAGCTACTAAAGGCAGGGCAGTCTGTAAACAAGGACTCCAAGATCAGAGAGTTGAAGCCATTCTTAGATGAACATGGACTACTGAGTATCGGAGGACGACTGCAGAAATCAGATTTCAGTGTTAGACAACAACATCCATGGATATTACCACCAAAACACAGATTTTCTGAAATGTTAGTGCAACATCAACATGAAAGGGTGATGCATTCAGGCCTGCGAGACACTTTAGTACAGCTGAGAGAGAGATTCTGGATTATAAGAGCAAGACAACTGACTAAATCCATCATCTCCAAATGCTTAATATGCAGAAGGCTCAGTGTTAAACCTGGACAGCAGGTGACGGCTCCCTTACCAAGAGACAGAATTACAGAAGCACCACCATTTGAGGTTACAGGCGTCGACTTTGCGGGACCACTGTACGTGAAGGTGAATGCATACACAAGAAAGGCGTACATTGCTTTGTTCACTTGTGCTGTGACTAGGGCAATACATTTAGAACTTGTTTATGACCAGACTACAGAAAATTTCCTGTTGGCTTTGAGAAGATTTATAGCTAGACGGGGACTGTGTAAGACAATCTACTCTGACAATGCGAAGTCCTTTAAGAGAGCTGATCTGGATCTGAGCGAGCTATGGAAGACAATGAAAGATCCTAATCTTCAGAATCTTTTTTCTGAGAAAGGCATTGTTTGGAAGTTCATTGTGGAGCGTGCAGCGTGGTGGGGTGGATTCTGGGAGAGATTAGTCAGATCTGTGAAGACCTGCTTAAAGAAAATCCTGGGGAAGGCCTCTCTGAACTTTGAAGAGCTGAGCACCATTCTGATTGAAGTAGAGTCAATTCTAAATTCCAGACCGTTGACCTTTGTTCACAATGAGGTTGGCGAACCACAACCACTGACACCAGCACATTTCCTAGTTGGACAACGACTCACCTCATTACCACCTCAGAAGTTTCCATCTGTCGATCAGCCACCTAATCCTAGCAGGGAAAAGATGTCCCAGAGGTGGAAATACCGCAAAGACTCGTGAACAGTTTCTGGACCGCTGGCGAAAGGAGTATTTGTTGGATCTCAAGTCAGCGCACTGTAGCAATGCAACACAACCTACCATGCTGAGCGTGGGTGATGTAGTTCTTATCAGCGAGGACAAGCTGCCAAGGCAGATGTGGAGAACTGGAAGAGTCATGGAACTGTTTCCTGGACGTGATGGACAAGTCAGATCCTGTTCCCTTCGCTTGTCTTCAGGGACTCTGTTGAGACGCCCAATCCAGCTTTTGTACCCTCTGGAAATCTAAACTAGGGATGAACCAAGTTCATGGGGCCGGAGCGTGTTGTAACTATTTTAAGGTTCTGTTAAGAAGTTTGAGTTTATTGAATGACTACAATGACCAAAAGCCTTTGCTTTAAAGGAAATAGAACAGACAGGAAGAAGTTAACAAGACAGAGAGAAAGAATTCCACGTGTGTTTTTTTCTGCACAAACTAAGAGCTCAGTTTCAACAATTATATTTTGTTGTTTGATACTTTATACAGGTGTTCGACACAGTTCGTGACAATTACAAAGGAAAAATAAAACAAAGTTTTTGCTAAGAAAAGAACCCTTGTAGTCGGTTATTATTTAGACTCTAGCTACGCTATACGCTCGTCGCTTCGGTGCTCGACGCTTCGGTGCTCGATGCTCGACGCTTAGGCGCTTGACGCTCGGTGCTTTGACGCTCGGTGCTCGACGCACGCACCTTAGGTGCTTAGCACTCGACGCTTAGGCGCCGACGCCGGTGTTCGACGCTTCGGTGCTCGACGCCGGCCGACGCTCGTTGCTCGGCGCCGGCACTCGACGCCGGTGCTCGACGCACTTTCGGCGTTCGTTGAGCCGTGCTTGACAGAGATGTCGGGCTTTCATCGGTGCGTGACCTGTCAGGCAAAGCTGCCTGCCAGCGATCCGCACGATGATTGTGTGGCGTGTCTGGGGCCAGAGCACGCCGCATCCGCGTTGGCGGATAGGGCTTTTTGCCATCTTTGTGCTGGTTTCCAGGCGCGCACCCTCCGCCAAAGGGAGAAGAAAGCAGTGGGTGGGCACTCTCCTTCCTCTGGAGGGTCCCACACCATTTCTGCCCCGCCGTCGTTGACGGCGACGCCGCCAGGGTGGCTGCAGCTCTCCAGGAGCCCATCCTCCCAGCTAACAGCTGGTCAGAGGTCCCCCACCAGACGCGCTCGGGAACGCAGCCCCTCCCCTCGTAGGGTACGCCCCGTCGGAGTCTAGGTCGCACTCCAGATCGCCTCGACGGAGAGCACGCCTCGCTCCCTCGTCGGGACAGGCGATACAGAGACAGGTCGGGGGTGGCGGAGCTAACCTCCAAAATGTCTCAATTTATGGAGGTTATGATGGGGCAGCAGTCCATCCTCATGTCCCTAGCAAATGTGGTGCCTCCAGTCCCAGAACAACCAACTGGGCCCATTGCTAGTCAGCCAGTGGCCTCTCCACAACCTGCAACGGTCGTCGCCCTTCCAGTGCAGTCTCAAGGGGAGTGGGATATCGATGCAGTGTCCAGAGACGCATCTGACATCCTAGAAGGGGACAGTATAGAGGGTGAGGTAGCCTCCCAGCACTCTGAGCAAGACACCGAGCTCCATGTGCTGGATACCGATGACCCAACGTGGTCTGTGGTGGACAGAGCAACCCGCCACTTGGGCGTCGAGTGGCCTATGGCGGAACTACCTCGGCGCTCCTTGTTTGAGTCGCCTTCAGCCCAGCCCCATCAGTCCAGGATGCTTCCGCATTCCCAGACTTTATTAAGGAGGTGCAGTCCACCTGGGGGCTCCGGCCTCTGCCCCTGCGACTTGCAAGGCCTCGCCTTTAACATGCAGGGGCAATTGAGGCTGGGTTGGCGTCCTTCCGCCTGTGGACGCTATGTTGCCGCGTTGGTGAAGACGCCAACATTATCGGGTGACAAAAGATCCTGCATGCCCCAATAAGCAGTGCAGGACCACTGAGGTACACCTCAAAAGGGTACGCTGCATGCCACAGAGGCGGTCAAGCTCTCTAATGTGGCCAGCTTGCTGACGGTCTACCAAGCGGCACTAATTAGAGACCTACCTGAGTGCCCTTCGGCGGTCCTCAGAAGCGAGTTGGGGACCGCCAGTCAACTGCTGGTGAAGCTGGCCCAGCTCAACGCGGGCTCAGGGCAGGAGCATCGCGTCTCTGGTGGTGGCCAGAAGGTAGCTCTGGCTCTCGCAGGCGAGAGTGCAGGAACCTGATAAGGCCTCGTTGCTGGATGCCCCAATTACACGGGACACACATTTGGTCCAGCGGTGGAGGAGATGCTGCAACGCTCCGCCAAAGCGCTGGAGGCGCCGCAGCAAATGGCGAAAATGTGGCCAAAACCGCCGTTCCAGCCAAGCGGCCTCAGGAACATCAGTGGCGCAGGACACCACCGCAGCACCAGCCACGCCAGGGGGTACTAAGACCTCTCCCTCAAGCACAGCAGCGCGCGGTCAACCTCCATTTTCAAGACCGCAGCGCGGAGGGTGGCGTCCTAGAGGTGGTGGCAGGCCAAGCCCTCGGGGCTCTGGCCAGGCCCCTCGCGAACGAGCCCAGCCTAAACAGCCCTGAGAACACCAGGCAGCTGTTAACCCGCCCCTACACTGTCTCCCAGCTCCAGTTCTGGCAACAATGCACCAACGACATCTGGGTGCACAAAACTATATCCACCGGGTACATCCTTCAGTTCCAGTTAAAACCAACCCCCTTCCGGGGAGTGGTTATAACTGCAGTAAAGGACTCGGTTCAGTCCTCAGCTCTGAATGTGGAAATACAGGCATTGCTCAGCAAGTGTGCCATTCAACAAGTAGACCCTGCTCTGATCAGCCAGGGGTTCTATTCCAAATACTTCCTGGTGCCCAAGAAGGACGGCGGGCTCCGTCCTATTTTAGATCTGCGAGTACTGAACAAATACCTGCGGGTTCAGGATCATTCAGGATGCTTTCGCACAGGCACATCATTCAGTCAGTCCGACACGGCGACTGGTTCACCACCGTGGACCTGACAGATGCGTACTTTCATGTTCCTATCTGCCCGGGTCACAGGAAGTATCTGCGTTTCGCATTTCAGAGCAGGGTATACGAGTTTTGTGTCCTTCCATTCGGCCTGTCACTAGCTCCTCGAACCTTTTCAAAATGTATGGATGCCATTCTAGCTCTCTTGCGGGCTCAAGGTGTCCGACTGCTGAATTATCTGGACGACTGGCTCGTCTGCGCGCAGTCGAAGGAGCAGGTGGCACAGCACACAGTGATGGTTACAGACCATCTTCAGCGGCTAGGTCTGAAGATCAATTCAGAAAAGAGCCTCCTAGTGCCGAGCCAACAGACCGAATTCTTGGGTCTGCATCTGGACTCAGTGTCCATGGAAGCGACCCTGTCGACACAAAGAGTTGCCTCGATGGAGCGGTGTCTCTCCCTATTCAGGTTGAGACAAACAGTCAGCATGGAGCTGTGTCAGCGCATGCTGGGGTTGGTGGCTGCCGCCACAAGCCCTTCCTTTGGGCTTACTACACCAGAGACCTCTGCAGGCCTGGTTCAATGCCTTCGCGTTGCATCCGCGGAGAGACAAACACCGCAGGTTGACGGTATCCCTAACCTGCTGGGAAGCACTGCGCTGGTGGAAAGTTCCGTCGAACATCCGCCAGGGCGCACGCTGAGTCCCATCTTCCGAAGGAAGTTATCACGACCGACGCTTCCAACCAAGGTTGGGGAGCAGTCTGGAACGGTGCAGGGACCCGCGGAGTGTGGTCAGGACCCTGGAGGTCAGCCCACATCAATGCTCTAGAGCTCAGGGCGGTGGACCTCGCCCTCCGACACTTCTTGCCAGTGCTTCTCGGCAAGCATGTGTTAGTGCGGTCAGACAACACCACAGTTGTGGCGTACATCAACCGCCAGGGCGGCTTGCGGTCCCCCGGTCTTTACCGGATGGCAGCACGGATGTTGCTATGGGCACAACCGCGTTTAACCTCTCTGCGTGCAGTTCACCTACCGGGCAGAGTCAATTACGCAGCGGCTCTCCTATCCAGAGGAGGCCCTCTTGCCGGCGAATGGTGTCTCCACCCTCAAGTGGTAGAGCGCATCTGGGAGTGGTTCGGCACAGCCCAGGTAGATCTCTTTGCTTCGCAAGAGACCACGCACTGCCCCCTATGGTTCTCAGTGAAGGATCTCGACAGCCCCCTAGGAGTCGATGCACTGGCTCACGAATAGCCGCCAGGGCTCCTATACGCGTTTCCACCGATTCCGATGCTCCCCGCCTTTTTAGAGAAGGTCAGGGTAGAGCAAGCGACAGTGATTCTCATCGCTCCTCGGTGGCCTCGGAGAATATGGTTCCCGAGCCTGGTGCAGTTGTTGCACGGTCGGCCGAGGGAGCTCCCTCTGCGAGCGGACCTGTTGTCCCAAGCCCAAGGAGGGCTCTGGCACCCGAACCCCAAGCTCATGCAGCTATGGGCTTGGCCCCTGAACGGGAGCGCCTGTCAGCCTTAGGGCTCTCGACGGCGGTGATTTCGACCATTCACAGTGCTAGAGCACCCTCTACTAGGTCGCAGTATACATACAAGTGGCAGTTGTTTCAAGGTTGGTGTCTGGCGGAGGGCCATGACCCAATATCCAGAACTCTGCTGCCCGCCTGGTGTTCTCTCTGCCTCGCTTCTCCCACGCAACTCCACTACTCCGCTCACTCCACTGGCTACCGATCACCGCCCGCATCCAGTTCAAGACTCTTGTACTAGCCTACAGATGCCTTGACCAGACTGCACCCAGCTACCTCCAGACCCTCATCTCTCCCTACACCCCCACTCGACCTCTCCGCTCCGCCGGCACTAGAAGACTGGCTCTACCTCCTCTACGCTCCCTGCCTCCAGAGCTCGCTCCTTCTCCACCCTCGCTCCGCAGTGGTGGAATGACCTACCTACAGATGTCAGGACCGCCCAGTCCCTGACCACATTCAGCGCCTCCTTAAGACTCACCTCTTCAGACAGCACCTGTAGAACTCCTCTGTTTCCCCTGGGACACTTTCACCCTTCCTTAAATTTGCTTTACTTACTCTTACCTGCCCCTACTTTACTGCATTTAATCCTGTACTTCAGAGTACTGTAACCTGCCATATGTTTAAACTGTAGTATTTGGTATTTAATCATATCTTGATGTAACTATCACTGTCACTTATCTGCTGTATTGAATTGTATTTTGTCACACTTGTACTTGCTTGAACTTGTCATTGTATTTATCTTGCTCTTATTGTATTACCTGTACTGTAACACTTGAAATGTATTTGCTTACAATTGTAAGTCGCCCTGGATAAGGGCGTCTGCTAAGAAATAAATAATAATAATAATAATAATATCCTGCCTGTGACAGGATGGCTGGGTGGACAGAGACTCGGAGACAGTAAAACTGCAGTTTAAGCGCTACCGCGCATTTTTAATAAACACAAAATAAAAAGTTTAACAAAACAATCACGAACCACAAAATGAAAAACAAAAACCCTCACCCAAGCAGTGCTATCACGGTGAGTTTTTTTTAAACAAACATTTCAGGAGCATGTGTCTCTCTTGCAGGCTCTCCCCCATGGAGCTGTGTGGCTCCCTTATATACCATGTGGCCAGGGTTGATTGAGAACTCATAATTCAATCAACACCTGGCTACATTCTGCACATGTATTTGGCAGGGATAGGAATTAACCCTATTCCTGCCAACCACCACCACAAACACACCCAAGACAACCAGGGCTGGAATCTTAATTTCTAGCCCTGCCATATCTAACACACACTTCCATATTTACACATTCAGGGCTTCTGCCCTGCCACACTGCCCTATGGCAGTGATATTGCAGTTTCTACAGAAACTGTTAGATGAGGGGAAATCTCCCTCTACACTTAAAGTGTACTTAGCCGCCATATCGGCTTGCCATGTACGCATTGACGGTTTATCACCAGGTTGCCATTTTCTGGCATCGCAGTTCCTGAAGGGCGCAAGACGTTTGCGGCCTCCAAGGACGACCAGTTTACCGTCATGGAGCCTTGACGTGGTGCTAGAAGCCCTTACCAAGGCACCGTTCGAGCCTTCCACAGCGTGGACATGAAGCTTGTGTCTATAAAAACTGCGTTTTTGCTATCAGTGGTATCAGCAAAACGCGTGGGCAAGTTACACGCACTTTCAGTGCATTCATCATGTACTCGTTTTGCAGGAGACGGTTCTAAGGTCTCCATGCGTCCAAATCCGGCCTTTTTACCCAAGGTCATATCCCCGTTTCATATGAACCAACCAGTCGAGTTGATGGCGTTCCATCCTCCTCCTTTTTCTTCCCCAGAGGAAGAACGGTTACACATGCTCTGCCCCGTGTGGGCATTGAGATGTTATATTGACCGTACAATGGCTGTGAGGCAAACAGAACAATTGTTCATATGCCATGGTTCTAGGACTTTGGGTCAGCCGTTGTCTAAACAATGCCTTTCCCACTGGATAGTGGATGCTATTAAATTAGCTTATGAATCTGCGGGCCTTCTGCCACCAGGGCAGTTGAAGGCACATTCCACTAGGGGTATGGCGACATCCTGGGCCCTCTTTAGAGGGGTGCCGGTGACTGACATTTGCGCTGCAGCCAGTTGGGCTACACCGCATACTTTCATGAGGTTTTACCGGTTAAACGTACTGGATTCCTCTGCTCCACTATTTGAAGCATCTGTACTACACTCTATGATGCCTCAGGATGCAGACGTATAGAGTGGTTCACAGCATGGTGTTGAATATTCCACCTTAGGACAGGTGTCATTGCGAGCATAGACGCTGAGGCGCAGCTCCGCATATGCGTAGATGTATTCCCTACGCAGTTGCGTTATGACGTAAGTCTGTCCTACTGCCGAGAATCCTCCTCGCGACGGCTTGGGTACACTGTTCCCATACTTGATGGTTATTTTCGACTTGAAAGGGAACGATAGGTTGCGGATGCAACCCGGTTCCCTGAAAGAGAAAATAACCATCAAGCCGCTGCGGTCGCTCCAGAAGCCTTCACGGCCTGAAGAGCAAAGAGGAAGTGAGTCTCTGCGCGCTGCGTATAGTAAGCTCCCAAGGGGGCGGGCTTACGTGGCAGCTCGCGCAGAGGCCTATCGGCAGCTTTGCTATAAAAGCTCAGCCAATCGCTACTGCCTGACGGCAATATCCCATACTTGATGGTTATTTTCTCTTTCAGGGAACCGGGGTTGCATCCGCAACCTATCGTTATTTCTAAAAGTTCACAGAAAACGTAGTTGGTGCGGTTACTAAAACAGGTGTACCTCTTGATAGGTAGAAGCCATTCCTCTTTTGATTTCGAATAGCAGAGAAGCAGAGGAAGATATCATACCTTCTAACTTTTTGTCTAGCTTGTTGGGAAAGTGGTCAAAATTTCAGTTGTTTATAAAAAGTTAGAGAAAATTTAGTTGGTGCGGTTACTAAAACAGGTGTGCTTCTTGATTGGTAAAAGTTATTTCTGTTTTGATTTCAGATCTGAATAGCAGAGAAGTAGAGGAAGATTCCATAGACTACTGTATCAACCTTATTACTTTGGATTGTGGGGCAGTTAGATCACGCATTTCATCAGACATGTACCATTTGATTGGTAGAAGATATTTTTGAACTGATTTCAGATTGGAATAACAGAGAAGTACAGGAAGATTCTATATGCTCTAACTTTTTGTCTTACTTGTTGGGAAAGTGGTCAAAGTAGCTGATTTGTGTCAAGTTACAGCGTTTACAGTAAATAGAGTGTTGGAAGTCTGGGAGTTTTTAAACAATGGGGACATTTAGAATGTTGACAAAAGTCCCATTAAAGGAATGAAAATGGACAAAAAGCTTAATAGTTTAAAAAGTATAAAATATATCAAAAAGTTGTATACAAGCACACTATTCCAGACCGGTCTACACGTTCTAAAGTTTGAACGACATTTCTTAAACAGTGTAAGAGGAGTAGCGTGCCAAAGAAGAAGAAGTAGTATGTCGAAGACTTAAAGTGGGGACTCTTGCTTCGCAAGCTCCACTAACAAGAAGTAAATCATATGCGACTTTGTATCCATCTAGCGTGTTGTGCAGACACACACACACACACGTGCACGTACGCAAGCACGCTCACACACACCACACACGCACAATTATCTGGGTCGTGAGCAGAAAACTAGTTATTTGTTGAAGGCCAACATCATGCATCTTGTTGCAGTTTCAACACTCATGGTTTGTCTTTGTGGTGTAAAAACCTGTCCATATGCGGAAACTGCTCGTTCTGCATCCACAGAGTTTGGTGGAATTGACAAAAAACAGCGTGCCATGTTTTGGAATCTGATTTCATACCCCACCCAGAAATCAACAATATTGACATTTTTCACGGTAGGTAGTCAAATACACAATCTCCGTGAAATCGTGAATTTTCCGTGGCCCTACTCATAGGGTGCTCAAAGCAACCCAGGAACACATATGAGTGAGTCGACGGGGCTGACGGACTACCCTGTAGTAGTGTATGAACTATCCTTTAGAGTGCAGAAAATATAAACCATGTTCACAGCTCTGTATGGTGCATAACCGTACAACTGTATAAGAACAATAACCGCAGACAAATGGACACACACACACACGGATGATGTTTCTCATTTTTATATGGCACAAATGCAGCGCCACAATCGGGGATTTTAATAGAAGAGTAAGATCATGAGTAAGATGCATAGGAAATTGACACATTGTTATAGTTAGTTGCCAGACGGCTTTGTCCAAGGCAACTTACGTGGTTTTTAAAACTGTTTAATAGCTACAACATCACTCCAACAAATTCAGTCACATTATGAAATTAGAATTATTTTTTAGCAAAAATGTTAAGTACACTAAATGGAAAATTAAAACACACATTATATATATATATATAGTTTGAGAAAAACGAAAACTGCTGTGTACCAAAATGATCAATAAGAAAAAAGAGAAAAGGATATTTCAGGTACAAGTCCTTCATCGGCTGAATACAAAAAAACAGTGCTATATATAATCATAATTAATAAAGTGCCACGTCAATCACCTTCAATATAAAAGAAAAATACGTGTTTTTTTTTTTTTTTTTTTTTAAATGCAATTCTCAAGTCTGCAAAACATAAAAGTGCCTGACTGGTTTGAAACTGGAAAATGAATGGTTACCATGCACAGGCATGATGGGAAATACTGTAAAATGACTGCATCTGTATTTGTCTTTTGTCCAAAATCCATGGCCGAACATATTTTTAAGAAAAATAAAACTGCCCGCTCAAGGAACTACACCGCTCCGCTCCCCCGCTCCATATACAATTGGCTCACTCCGCTCTGCTCAAACTCTGAGTGTTCCTGCGCGTGAGACTGACAGCTGAGACTTCAGTCAGAACTGTGGCGCGAGCAGGGGGGCGTGGCCAGTGGACAGCGTGTTCTGTGATTGGTTGTTATGTTCTGTTATTGTTTGTTGTTAGGCACGCTGGACCTGCATGGTGGTGCTAGTAGCCTTCATCTTAGCCCGCAAAAGGACACTCACAGAATTGTTCCCGTAAAGCGCACGTCGAGTCTGTCATTTTTCATCTGAACAGCACCTGAGAGTGGAAATAACTGTGGGAGGGGGGTCTTAGATAACCCCCACCTCGCTTCGCTCTTACTCTTGAAATAATCAGTAGGCTATACACAAGCACATTATCAAAAGCGATTTATGTCTGACAAGGTCAATTAATAGTCATAATGATGTTGACAAGTACGACAACTAGCATATTTTCATTTAATATAGTAAGTGAAAAATCAGATTAACAGTGGTAATCGGATAATGATACAGTACTGTAATTTCAATGACATATGTTTTGTTAATCAATATTTCCACGTAATATTAGTCATTTTAATGTACTACTGGTATAAATCAAAGTTTAAACAACAACTAAACACCTCTTTTCTATCTCCGCTTCTATCTGTTGACTTAAGCTCAGGAATGACTTCCTTACCTAGGCCATATGGCCGCCCGATTTGCATCCTGCTGCTAGGAAATTTGCATAGGCGTGTCCTATCTAAGCCTTCGATATCTATGGTAGACACAAACCTGAAAAAAATATTTTACCCAGATTCTCCTGACGCTTGCTTCCTAAACACGTTTGTCTAGCCAATCACAAAATTCTGAGAGAGTTTCTGATAAGCCTTACTGAGTTCCACAGTTGCTTTAATTTTTTGAGAGTCGCTGGGTTTTTTGTCATGGGTGACGTGACTTCAACAGTTAGAAATGGTTATAGGACTAAGTGGTGATTGTGGTGTCAATGTATATGCACATCAATACAAAAGAAATACGGAATTTGTATAAACAGCCCCGCTCCACTCCATCTGAAATGGGTCGGGCTTGTTTGACAGGTTGTGCCTCTTTTTTTCTCGTGAGACTTGGCAACACAGTTAGGTTTCTTTCCATGAAAATAAGCATTATACGTAACACACTGTAAGGCAGCAGGTTGTGTGAGACAGCAGGGAGGGGGTTAAAACCACCCTGAAGAGAGAAATGGCACCTTTTGTTTAATTGTTTTGTGCTTTTATTAATTAGTTTTGTTAATTGTTTTATTGTTTAATTTAATTGTTTTATTATGAATTATCCCCTGCACCTGGGAGCTATTGTTAAATTAGTACCAGGTGCAGGGTATTTAAGAGGAGCAGTCACCATGCTCAGGGCTGCTGAGTAGAAGGAAGCAGAAGAGAGGTGCTCTGCTTCCGAGCAGTCAGAGAAACAGTAAGTGCTGTGTAAACCTGTATGTTTTTTTTTTGTTTGTGTGCCAGGTAAACGGCTTAGCCGTCCTGCAAGTTAGTCAGGGAATAACCTGTGTAGTAAGTACTCCAGAACGGAGTTAGGTTTTTGTTTTGCATTGGTTTGTTTTTGTGTTTATTAAAAAGTAGCGCAACCGCGGTTGAAAATCAATTTTTGTTGTTGTGGGTCGTAATTTTAAAGGGGCACGAACCCGAGTGGCAGCGTGGCTTTCACAACACATATAAACATAACCGAGTATCTTATTTAAATATATTGCTTTCTGAAGACTACCGATGATGATACCAATGACTGTACTCGGGATTCTCTGCTGGGTTCAAACAGCTGCCGCAGGTCAGTTTTTACTGTTTAGTTTCTTCAAATAACAAAATATACAGCACAAATACTGGGACCCTTGGAGGACTTGCTTGCTTTAAGAACAATAAACTGGTAGCCACTTAGAAACTAAAACTTTTGGGGGAATGTTTTTTTGAGCCTGTTAGACCTAATAAAAAATAAAATCATGATGCAGAGTTGTAATGACTCGACTCTACACGGAATCAAGTCGCACTTCGAAGTTCCTCACAGGCATTTAAGAAAGGGGCGATTTTAAACTGTTTGAGTCCTTTTTGTAGATACCATATCTTTAAAAGACTAATTAGTGGGGCTTGCGAAGCAAGAGCCCCCACTTTAAATCTTCGACATTCTTCTTCTTTGGCACGCTACTCCTCTTACACCATTTAAGCTACAAATGCCGTTCAAACTTTAAAACGTGTAGACCGGTCTGGGATAGTGTGCTTGTATACAACTTTTTGATATCTTTTATACTTTTTAAACTATTAAGCTTTTTGTCCTTTTTGTCCATCATTCACTTTAATGGGACTTTTTTCAACAGTCTAAAGCTCCCCATTGTTTAAAACTCCCAAAATTCAACATTCTATTTACTGTAAACGATGTAGCTTTTGGCACAAATCAGCTATATTGACCACTTTCCCAACAAGTAAGACAAATTTAGAGCATATAGAATCTTCCTCTACTTCTCTGCTATTCAAATCTGAAATCAAAACAGAAATAACTTGTACCAATCAAGAGGTACAGCTGTTTTAGTAACTGCATCAACTTCTTTTAGTAGGCTACTTCCCACTGTTGAATTAACTGTCATAGAACTTTGAGAAATTTCAAATTATAGCACATTCTAAGCATGAGACAATTAGTAAACAATGTGACTTTTGACACAAATCAGCTACTTTGACCACTTTCCCAACAAGTTAGACACAGTTAGAGCGTATGAAATCTTCCTCTACTTCTCTGCTATTCAAATCTGAAATCAGTTAAATATCTTCTACCAATCAAATGGTACATGTCTGATGAAATGTGTGATCTAACTGCCCCACAATCCAAAGTAATAAGGTTGATATAGTAGTCTATCAAAGTAATCAGACCAATTATTTTACTAAATTTAACTTTGACTGTATAACTGATTTGCTTTAAGAAGTAAAACTTTTTAAACTTCTTCCACTACCACAAAAATACTTTTTAAAGAAGTAAAGCAAGCCCCACAACTTTACTTGTAAAGTTACCATCTTCTTCTTCTTCTTTTCCTTCTTAGTAGTCGTAGTAGTATTCAAGGCGACTTACAGGTGTTACAGGGCAGTACAGGGTTACAATGCAAAATTAATATTTAAATACAGCATAGTTTACAGTAAGTGCAAATAACACAACTAAAATACAATATGAAATAAGATGCAGCAAGTTAGGAGTATAAGAGATTATATCTATAATGACATAGTAGTGTAACAGTGCAGGGATAGTGCATTAGGTGAGGATCCAGTGACATGGTGCGTAGATCAGGGAAGTCCAGTGCATAGGAAGGGCAGATCAAGAGATCTACAAGTGCAGTCTGAACAGGTTACACACTGCCAGTGTGTTTAAAAATGCACTGTATACAACATTAATATAGCATTTTGAAGAGCACGTCACTAACATACTTTTGCGTAAAATATTTTCTGAACAAAGTTGTATGGCAGGACAAAGGCAGACAAAAATCAAGCACATCCAAAATATACTTATTTTGCTAAACTTAAACATACCGTACAAGTGAAAAAGAAAGTGAACGAGTACCTGCACTGGGGTAAATAAAGAAACACTGCTGGGGAAGGGCTACAATAATATAAATACAACTTCCAACAAACACTAACAGATTTGTTTCCAGATAAAGGAAGTGGCTACGCCTTGTGACTTATAACGCACCTGGGGCGTGTGGATATTAGAGTATATAAGAACATAAGAAAGTTTACAAACGAGAGGAGGCCATTCGGCCCATCTTGCTCATTTGGTTTAGTAGTTTATTGATCCCAGAATCTCATCAAGCAGCTTCTTGAAGGATCCCAGGGTATCAGCTTCAATAGAATACTGTGTTCAGTTCTGGTCACCTTGTTACTAAAAGGATATTGTTGCTCTAGAAAGAGTGCAAAGAAGAGCAACCAGAATTATCCCAGGTTTAAAAGGCATGTAGTATGCAGACAGGCTAAAAGAATTGAATCTATTCAGTCTTGAACAAAGAAGACTACGCTGTCATCTGATCCAAACATTCAAAATCCTAAAAAGTATAGACAATGTCGACCCAGGGGACTTTTTAGATTAGATAAAGGGGCATTCAGTACAGTAAATAGGAGGCACTTTTTTTACAGAGAATTGTGAGGGTATGGAACCAACTCCCCAATAATGTTGTTGAAGCTGACACCCTGGGATCCTTCAAGAAGCTGCTTGATGAGATTATGGGATCAATAAGCTACTAACAACCAAACGAGCAAGATGGGCTGAATGGCCTCCTCTCATTTGTAAACTTTCTTATGTTCTTATTTCTTTTCCAAAAGCAATCCCAGTGGTTTATAAATCCCAGGCCTTCTTGCACACAACAACCAGTCAGCCAAGTATTTAAGGCCAAATTCTACTGAATACTTCATCCCCACCACCAACAACTGGTAGTAGATCTGAGAGAATAATTCTGCATCCTAACTTTTTCAGCTGTCTTGTTAATGATTTAAAATCCTCTTTCAGAATCTCAGATTTTCTGTATGTCATTTGTACCAGCATGTACAATGACCACAGACTCTTTTTTTGTGATTTAATAATCTGTGCATTGATTCAATATCCTTTACTTTTGCTCCAGGGAGGCAGTTAACAACCCTATTTACGGGATCTTTACAACACCTACTAACAGCACCTTACCCCTGTGTTCATCCAGCACTAGATCATCACAGTGTAGAATTGAATCACTACAAACACCACCTCACCCCTGTGTTCATCCAGCGCTAGGTTATCATAGCGTAGAATTGAATCACTACAAACACCACCTCACCCCTGTGTTCAGCAGTGTTTAGGGCTCTGGACTCTTGACCGGAGGGTCGTGGGTTCAATCCCAGGTGGGGGACACTGCTGCTGTACCCATGAGCATGGTACTTTACCTAGATTGCTCCAGCAAAAACCCAACTGTATAAATGGGTAATTGTATTTAAAAAATAATGTAATTGTATGTAAAAATAATGTGATATCTTGTAACAATTGTAAGTCGCCCTGGATAAGGGCGTCTGCTAAGAAATAAATGACAGTAATAATAATAATAATAACAACACCTCACCTCTGTGTTCTTCCAGCACTAGATCATCATATCGTAGAATTAAATCCCCTGCTAACAACACCTCACCCCTGTGTTCATCCAGCACTAGATCATCATATCGTAGAATTAAATCCCCTGCTAACAGCACCTCACCCCTGTGTTCATCCAGCACTAGATCATCATATCATAGAATTAAATCCCCTGCTAACAACACCTCACCCCTGTGTTCATCCAGCACTAGATCATCATAGCGTAGAATTGAATCATCTGCAAACAACACCTCACCCCTGTGTTCATCCAGCACTAGATCATCATATCGTAGAATTAAATCCCCTGCTAACAACACTTCACCCCTGTGTTCATCCAGCACTAGATCATCATAGCGTAGACTTGAATCCCCTACTAACAGCACCTCACCCCTGTGTTCATCCAGCACTAGATCATCATAGCGTAGAATTGAATAATCTACTAACAGCACCTCATCCCTGTGTTCATCCAGCACTAGATCATCATAGCGTAGAATTGAATAATCTACTAACAACACCTCACCCCTGTGTTCATCCAGCACTAGATCATCATAGCGTAGAATTGAATAATCTACTAACAGCACCTCATCCCTGTGTTCATCCAGCACTAGATCATCATAGCGTAGAATTGAATAATCTACTAACAACACCTCACCCCTGTGTTCATCCAGCACTAGATCATCATAGCATAGAATTGAATCCCCTACTAACAACACCTCACCCCTGTGTTCATCCAGCACTAGATCATCATAGCGTAGAATTGAATCATCTGCAAACAACACCTCACCCCTGTGTTCATCCAGCACTAGATCATCATAGCGTATAATTGAATAATCTACTAACAGCACCTCACCCCTGTGTTCATCCAGCACTAGATCATCATATCATAGAATTAAATCCCCTGCTAACAACACCTCACCCCTGTGTTCATCCAGCACTAGATCATCATAGCGTAGAATTGAATCCCCTACTAACAGCACCTCACCCCTGTGTTCATCCAGCACTAGATCATCATAGCGTAGAATTGAATCATCTACTAACAGCACCTCACCCCTGTGTTCATCCAGCACTAGGTCATCATTGCTCAGTGCTTGGAATCTATTAGCTGGATCAATCTCTTCTCTATGTGGACTGCTCGGTGTCGTCCTCCTCTTCGTATTTTTTCTAACAGTTCCCTAGTCCCCACTCACTTCCTGCCTTTCATCCATATTTACCTTCTCAGGTCCCTCTACACATACAGTTCCACTGTCATGCTGTGACACTGAAACGTCACATGGAGTATGCGCATTTATAAAGTTAAAATCAGAGTTGTTTTCAGTCTCACCTTCAGTATCCAAAACTAACCAAGTGTTATTAATTTTTATTATTTTCAATGAACTGCTCATCTTTGTTTATGCTTCTAAGTATTCAAATTTGTTTTTCAAGTTCGGCAACTTTTGTATTAGTTGTTTCCACTCATGTTCAGATATATCCTCTATAGATTTTACTAATTATTTATTTGTATAATGAACATTTTGTTATTAGCTATTAGACTCTTGTAGATTTTAGAGAGCTGGTTCTAGAATCTGTTAAACCAGATTCTATCTATTTTAACATGCAGAAATCATATTTCTTCTACTGGATCTAGTGTATATTTTTGTCATTTTGAGATCTTAATGACTTATTTGAAGATGTCTTGTAATGTTATTAGGGCAGTAGTGTGGAGTAGTGGTTAGGGCTCTGGACTCTTGACCGGAGGGTCGTGGGTTCAATCCCCGGTGGGGGACACTGCTGCTGTACCCTTGAGTAAGGTACTTTACCTAGATTGCTCCAGTAAAAACCCAACTGTATAAATGGGTAATTGTGTAAAAAAATAATGTAATTGTATGTGATGTCTTCTAACAATTGTAAGTTGCCCTGGATAAGGGCGTCTGCTAAGAAATAAACAATAATAATGTGTTTCCTCTTTAAATTCTCCAGATTTTAAATACAGTAGTCCCTCGCCAAAACCTTGAAATTTCAAATTTACAAATTGAAAAATAAAAACATTCAATGGTTTCCGCTATTTAAATCCTAAATTTCATGGTGGTGTAACAAAGTATGAACGTGTATTTAAAAATGTCTGGCAAAATATAAACATTTAAAGCCCTGAAGTTAACAAAAGCATGTGAACTAACAAAGTAGAAGCGCTAAAAGTCAATGAACCTGAACAACAGAGGATTGTTCTATGATTGTTGCATTTCTGTTATTAAAAAAATGGTCTGTTTTCAAATGCCATTATATGCAACAGTAACTCAAAAACTATTCTGAAATGTATAGCATTAACTATTTAAACTTGGGTTATTAATTCCTCAACTGCTATAAAGTTCTCAGAGGCATTGAGTCTATCACCATTTTCACATTCTTTGACATCTGATGAGCTGGTTAATACTTATAACACCACCTTGACAGTACTTTTGATGCTGCAGCTTCAGAAACAATTTGAAATGTGTCTTTTAAAAGACACTCACCATTGTTTAATGATTTGACTCGAAAACTGAAATGTGAGGGTCGTAAATTGAAACGTAGGTGGAAGAAATCTAAACTACACATTAATTATTTTGTATGGAAGAGTCATTGAGTAACCCCAACCTTTTTGAATGGAGGGTCATATTAAAAAACGGACTCGCCTTTGGGGGCCGGTAGGGCAGGTCGATGTTAGTGTGACCCCTGCGCTTGCATCTAACTGGCCAATTTTCCTATGTCTGGTTGGCGATTAGAAACTCCTATCCTATGCTCTGCATGAAGGTGATTGTCTGTCATTCTTAAACGCAACTATGATGTCTGCTCACATAAATAAGTGCTTACAAAAATTTTAATCATACTGCGAGCAAACTGGGTGACATTTGGATATTCACAGTATTTGTCTTTGGGTTTTGTCTCATAGTGCCTCTAACATTATACTCTTTAAAAACGACAATGCTCTCTTTGAAAATAAAAACATAGTATTTTGTCTTCTGAACACAAAAATACTCGTCACTCCACTTTTCGTTAAAAAAGCGGCGCTCTGAATCTATTTTGCGTTTCTTTGAAATGGCCATTGTGGATATAAGCACAGACCTTAATAGACTGTCACCAACATACAGTACATGGATGACAATACCTTTTAAAAAAAGTAGCAGAAACGAGTAAAATTAAAGTTACAGTCTTGGGTTCTTGGAAATATGTTTGAACCCAATGACGGCAAAAAGAGGGGTCCGTGCTGCTATTGGTTTTAGTTCTACTAGCTTGGCTATGAATTAAAAATATAATCACATCATAAATAAAAGTAGCCTAGTCTTGTTTTTTTTTTATAAATAAATCAGATTTGCAAATACTTTTGTGTTAATATCATTGTAAAAACTACATTTCAGTCAGCCCATGAATTCAATGACCCCAAAAGTGCAAAAAATAACTTAATTTAAAAAGCACCAGTGTACACCTCCTCACTGTTGAACCACCCTTTGCAAAAGCTGACTGAAATGTAGTTTATCATGATATTGCAAATCTAATTCACTTTTAGATAAACCTCTAATCGCCGATAAACTATTTAAATTTCTTCTCTGTTTTGATTTTTTTTAGAAATTGAAAGCAAAGTAGCATACAGACATGCGTAAAAAGTTACATTGTGGTAGCTATATGTACAGTGGTTTGCAGAAGTATTCACCCCCCTGCAAAGTTTTCACATATTGTTGGCACGCGAGCGTACTCCACGACGCTTTCAAGTTAGACTTTACATGTAGAATCTACACAAACTACTCCACATTGATAAAGTTAAAAAATGCATATAGATTATAAATAAGTAAGATTTACAGAGAAAAACAGATTAATCTCACTTGCATACAGTAAGTATTCAACCCCTTTGCTACTGCAGCCCTAAATCAGCTCAGGTGCAAATGATTTGTTTGAAAGGTCACAACATTAGTCTAATGGTTTCAGCCTGTGTTTACTCAAAGTGGTTTAACGTGTAGATAATTTACCTCAGGTATATAAATACTTTTAAGCTGCAACTCACATAGTGATCCAACAAAGCAACCATGAAGACCAAGGAGCTTTCGAAACAAGTCAGGGATAAAGTGGTACAGAGGCACAGAGCAGGACAAGGGTACAAGAACATTTCAAAGGTGCTGTGGAAGGGTGTGGGTATTCATTGACACGGGAGACAGAAGGGTGTACTTGAAACAGCGTACAGGTGCCCAGTTTTATTTATTACTTTTTTTTTATTTGCAAGTGCTTGTTTAGCCCATAGACGGCGCTGTTGTCCGTGGCCTGAATACCAGCGATGGTAGACAGGACCACGGAAATACCCACAGGTAAACAGACCCGCTGACTTACTCGCAGGTGCTCTCAAATAATAATAATAATAATAACAAAAGGCATACACCCCCTTGAACTTTTTCACATTTTGTTGTGTCAGTGCCTCAGAGTTTCATGCATTTAAATGAGGATTTTTTCCCACTTATCTACACACCATACTCCACACTGTTAAGGGGAAAAAAGTTTTTATTGAGAAAAAAAATAAAAATACAAAACTGAAAGATCATAATTGAATAAGTCTCCACCCCCCCCTGAGTTAATACTTGGTGGAAGCACCTTTGGCAGCAATTACATCTGTGAGTCTGTTGGGATAGGTCTCTACCAACTTTGCACACCTAGATTTGGCAATATTTGACCATTCTTCTTTACAAAACTGTTCAATCTCTGTTAAGTTCCTTGGGGAGTGTTGATGGACAGCAATCTTCAAGTCATGCCACAAATTTTTGATTGGATTTAGGTCGGGGCTCTGACTGGGCCACTCAAGGACATTTACCTTTTTGTTCCTTAGCCACTCTAGTGTAGCTTTGGCTGTGTGCTTTGGGTTGTTGTCATGCTGAAAGGTGAACTTCTGTTCCAGTTTCAGCTTTCTTGCAGAGGGCAGCAGGTGTTCCTCAAGAACTTCTCTATACTTTGCTCCATTCATTTTCCCTTCTATCCTGACAAGCGCCCCAGTCCCTGCCAATGAGAAACACCTCCATAACATGATGCTGCCACCACCATGCTTCCCAGTAGGGATGATGTTCTTAGGATGTTGCGCTGTGTTGGGTTTGCGCCAAACATAACGCTTTGCATTTAGGCCAAAGAGTTCCATTTTAGTTTTGTCAGACCACAAAACTTTTTGCCGCATTGCATACTTCAAACGGGATTCAAGGTGGGCTTTCTTGAGTAATGGCTTCCTTCTTGCCACCCTACCATACAGGCCAGATTTGTGGAGTGTTGGGATATTGTTGTCACATGCACACTTTGACCAGTCTTGGCCATAAAAGCCTGTAGCTCTTGCAAAGTTGCCATTGGCCTCTTAGTAGCCTCTCTGATCAGTCTCCTTCTTGCTCGGTCTTCCAGTTTGGAGGGACAGCCTGATCTAGGCAGGGTCTTGGTGGTGCCATACACCTTCCACTTCTTAATAATCGTCTTGACTGTGCTCCACGGGATATTCAATGCCTTTGATATTTTTTATACCCATCCCCTGATCTGTGCCTTTCAACAACTTTGTCCCGGAGTTCTTTTAAAAGTGCCTTGGTGCTCATGGTTGAGTCTTTGCTTTGAAATGCACTACCCAGCACTGGGAACCTGCAGGAACTGCTGAATTTATCCTGAAATCATGTAAATCACTACAATTTAACACAGATGGAGGCCTCTTAACTTGGTGTGTGATTTTGAAGGTGATTGGTTACACCTGAGCTAATTTAGGATTGCTATTACAAGGGGGTGGACACTTATCCAACCAGTTATTTCAGTTTTTATTTGTAATACATTTTTTACAAATTTCTAGAATATTTTTTTCAGTTGGAAGTTGTGGGGTAGGATGTGTAGATAAATGAATTTTTTTTTTTTTTTAATGCATTTTAATTCCAGGCTATAAAGCAACAAAAGGTGACAATTTTGAAAGGGGGTGTAGACTTTCTATAGGCACTGTGTGTGTGTGTGTGTGTGTGTATATATGTATGTATGTATATATATATATATATATATATATATATATATATATATATATATATATATATATATATATATATATATATATATTACAGTACTGTGCAAAAGTTTTAGGCAGGTGTAAAAAAATGCTGTAAAGTAAGAATGCTTTCAAAAATAGACATGTTAATAGATTATATTTATCAATTAACTAAATGCAAAGTGAGTGAACAGAAGAAAAATCTAAATCAAATCCATATTTAGTGTGACCACCCTTTGCCTTCAAAACAGCATCAATTCTTCTAGGTACACTTGCACAAAGTCAGGGATTTTGTAGGCATATAGTCAGGTGTATGATTAAACAATTATACCAAACAGGTGCTAATGATCATCAAGTCAATATGTAGGTTGAAACACAATCATTAACTGAAACAGAAACAGCTGTGTAGGAGGAATAAAACTGGGTGAGGAACAGCCAAACTCAGCTAACAAGGTGAGGTTGCTGAAGACAGTTTACTGTCAAAAGTCATACACCATGGCAAGACTGAGCACAGCAACAAGACTCAAGGTAGTTATACTGCATCAGCAAGGTCTCTCCCAGGCAGAAATTTCAAGGCAGACAGGGGTTTCCAGATGTGCTGTCCAAGCTCTTTTGAAGAAGCACAAAGAAACGGGCAACGTTGAGGACCGTAGACGCAGTGGTTAGCCAAGGAAACTTACTGCAGCAGATGAAAGACACATCATGCTTACTTCCCTTCACAATCGGAAGATGTCCAGCAGTGCCATCAGCTCAGAATGGGCAGAAAACAGTGGGACCCTGGTACACCCATCTACTGTCCGGAGAAGTCTGGTCAGAAGTGGCCTTCATGGAAGACTTGCGGCCAAAAAGCCATACCTCCGACGTGGAAACAAGGCCAAGCGACTCAACTATGCACGAAAACACAGGAACTGGGGTGCAGAAAAATGGCAGCAGGTGCTCTGGACTGATGAGTCAAAATTTGAAATATTTGGCTGTAGCAGAAGGCAGTTTGTTCGCGAAGGGCTGAGAGCGGTACACGAATGAGTGTCTGCAGGCAACAGTGAAGCATGGTGGAGGTTTCTTGCAAGTTTGGGGCTGCATTTCTGCAAATGGAGTTGGCGATTTGGTCAGAATTAATGGTCTCCTCAATGCTGAGAAGTACAGGCAGATACTTATCCATCATGCAATACCATCAGGGAGGCATCTGATTGGCCCCAAATTTATTCTGCAGCATGACAACGACCCCAAACATACAGCGAAAGTCATTAAGAACTATCTTCAGCGTAAAGAAGAACAACGAGTCCTGGAAGTGATGGTATGGCCCCCACAGAGCCCTGATCTCAACATCATCGAGTCTGTCTGGGATTACATGAAGAGAGAGAAGCAACTGAGGCCGCCTAAATCCACAAAAGAACTGTGGTTAGTTCTCCAAGATGTTTGGGCCAACCTACCTGCCGAGTTCCTTCAAAAACTGTGTGCAAGTGTACCTAGAAGAATTGATGCTTGATGCTGTTTTGAAGGCAAAGGGTGGTCACACCAAATATGGATTTGATTTAGATTTTTCTTCTGTTCACTCACTTTGCATTTAGTTAATTGATAAATATAATCTATTAACATGTCTTTTTGAAAGCATTCTTACTTTACAGCATTTTTTCACACCTGCCTAAAACTTTTGCACAGTACTGTATATGTGTGTATATATATATATATATATATATATATATATATATATATATATATATATAATATACATTTTACACAAGGTTATTTATAAATGGTTACGCATTTCTGTGTCTGCAGCTGCTAGCTAATTTCAGTACACTCTTTTCTCCTCAGTAACTTTGTCTTGTTGAAGGTCATACAAACGCTTGTTTTAATATATCCTAGTACCACCTTAAGTTAACCCTTTGCGGTCCTATGTCCAGGTCCGACATTACAATTTTCCCTTTCCGGTCCGATGTTGGACCCTGTTCGATATCATCAAAAAGACGTAAAACACAGGTCTCTAGTCGTTTTTTCCATGGCCGAATGAGACCGATAGGAGCCGAGAGAAGCCAAAAAAAATAAATAAAATAGAGGCGGATCTGAGCAATACACATAGTCCTGGCACCACAGAGATAACACGGCCATAAACAAACAAAGAAAATCACAGACATTTGCAGAGCTTTTTCTAGATATTATAGTAATAAAATATGACTTGGATCGCATTATTGAGGAGCTTGGTGATAAAACGAGTGATCAGGAGATGATTTATCAATATGACTATGAAGTGGGATGTGAAAAATACAGTGAACAAGGGCCGGGGCTGGAGATGCAGTACTGAGCGTCCTGTTGATATGCAGGCCTTTTAAACCTATTTTACTGTGAAAAAAATACATTTAAACAGCATGTCTAAAATAAACTGCGAGTGTGAAAATAAATTGGACCTGACGCACCTGAGACACGCTGAATAAATGGACCGCAAAGGGTTAAAGAAAATACACAGACAAAGCATAGCAACATATAAAATAGAAAAATATTACAAAAACCATACCTTTCAACACTGTGTACCAAAATGAAGTAAAGCAAATTAGCATGCCTGTATTTGAGGGGAAATGGGTTTTCTGTGTGAAAAAATTACACATTTCTGCATATGCAGTGATCAATGGTTTTCTGTGGCCATCACTGAATTCTGCACCCTTGTGTGAGTTTTGCATTGATTTCTGTATCACAGAATTGCATAATGCTGGAGAGACAGGTACATGTCAGCAGCTCACTGGCACTGCAGTGTTTTACTCTGGGATTACTGAAATATGTCACTGTGGCAGGCTGGCTGAGTCGTGACGTCAGGCCAGATGCAGGAACCAAACAAAACTGACACCAGTACTGCAGTTAAAGGCACTTGCGCCGTTTTATTTAAATAATACAAAAATAAATAAAAGGTTTAAACAAAAAGAAACTTGCTCACAGAGTGAAATAAAACAGTTAAACAAAAACAAGTCACGAATACAAAAATACTAAACAATACAGGTCAGGCTGGGCAGAAGCCTTCACTGTTCCTGTATTATTAAGTTTCGTTTCGTTTCTATCTCGCTCCTAATACCCCCACCAGTGCAGAGAGCTGCAGACTTTTAGGCAGGTGACCATCTCCCGATTAGCAACAAATTAATCACTTAATTAATTCGGGAGATGGCCACCTTCTGCACAAGGTTTTTAAATTACTGTGGATGGGACTACCAATACACGCTACTAAACAAAACAAACAGCTGCGGCGTCAATACATAAATACAAAATAATAACAAAATACACGGAGCTTCGCCATCATGTATAAACACATTCCTAAATACCAAAACAATAGCAAAACCTGCGGCACTTCGCAGTCATATATAAATAAATCATAACCATAATAATAATAATAATAATAATACTAATAATAATAATAATAATAATGACAATAATAATGATAATAATACTGCAACAATTAAAACAAACAAATGCAAAACAATACACTGCACAGGGGCGGGAGGGGTACCCTGTACTAAAAATAAACAAAATCCATATACAGGGCTCCTTGCCCTGTTACAGTCACTAATTATCATTTGTATTCCTCTTCCAGGAACTCATTCACTGCTGTTTTTTGGAGTGGCGACCTCAGAGGGGACGGGGTTCCCAGAGTATGTAACTGTGGATATGGTGGATGATGTGCAATTCTCATACTATGACAGCACCATGGAAAACCCTATCCTCAAACCAGACTGGAAGAATAAGACCATAGGTCTTGGGTTCTGGGAAAAACGCAAAGGGTATATTCACTATGCTCATCGAATGATAAAATGGAGTTTGAACAATACAATCCAGCACTTTAACCATACTGGAGGTGAGTACAGACCTGGGGCGCCAGAGCCGGGGGGGATGGGGATTTATGTGAAATGTACCCACTGCAGTGTAATATGTAGTTCTTTGTGAAAATTCCCATTATTATTATTTGTTTATTTAGCAGACGCCTTTATCTAAGGCAACTTACAGAGACTAGGGTGTGTGAACTATGCATCAGCTGCAGAGTCACTTACAACGTCTCATCCAAAAGACGGAGCACAAGGAGGTTAAGTGACTTGCTCAGGGTCACACAATGAGTCAGTGGCTGAGGTAGGATTTGAACTGAGGACCTCCTGGTTACAAGCCCTTTTCTTTAACCACTGGACCACACAGCCTCTTTTCTGAAAGAATACAGTAAACACGTTTGCCTTACTGATGCACTACCAGTTACACTGAAGTTATTAATCTGGCAGCTGGTTTAGTTTGCTTCAGCGAAAGAGACACCAGTTGCATCAGAAATGGAAATCCTCTGTCCAGTACAAAAGGAGGACATTTCACGTGTCTGTTGTTATTTTTACATGTATTTATGTTTCCCTTTCAAGTACGAAATGTATTCCATTACACAATGAGTTAACCTATTACACCCAATTCAACTGAACACTCTACCAAAGCTGCGTCTTACACCTGCGATGTCAGCACACCTGTCTCCGCCCCCACAGGAGACAAAACTGCGTGCAGGACGGCGCTCAGTGACATTTTCTATTTCAGCCTGTCAGCTACACAGAGTGACTCAGCATTCAAGAGAGTGAAAATTTGCTATCTTTCACCAGAAGCAGTCACAGAAGCCTGGCTTATTTTATTTCTGCTTGTTTTTTCTAGTGGTGCAATCAGCACCAGGGAAAATATCAGGAGATGTCATCTTGAACAGCGCTTTGGCAGAAACATTTCGATCAGAAAACTGCAAAGCAGCAGGCTGCTGCAGCTCAACCTGGATTCTGTGCTGCACCGCGTGACACATGCAAGAGAAAACATTTGTTACTTTCGTTACATTAAAATACATTTGTTTTTACAGTTTTGTGTGTACATATACCTGTTTACACCCTAGTTTCTTTTGAAATGTTTATTTTATTATATTCATTATTGTTAACATTTTATGTTCAAAAGCAAAGCAAAACATTTGAATTAATCTCACAAATCCTAATTTAACTATCGTACTAAATTCAGCTTCTTTTTATATAATATTGCCACATGATCCAAACACAACATGCTTTGAACAAAAGCTAAATAGGTAGAATTAATAGATAAAAACAACCTACTACCTTAATTTTTAAATCAAGAAAACGTGAATACAATAGGCCTACTTCTGATTTTGGGTTGTCCAACGTTAACGTAGAGGCCTAAAGTGAGTATCCTAGCAACATGCCAATCTACCGTACTAGCACCAAAAGAAGCGCACACACACTCCAGGTTTTAATGCAACTTCAAACTGGGTTCAAATTTGATGCATCAATTCACCAATATGTAATCGAAGCTCTGGAAATTTAAGGACAGATGATCAATAATGTAAGCCGGTGCTCTCAGGTTCTTGCTTTGCATCCCTGCGTTGCTGCCTTGGTCACACGCAGTTTGCTTAGGCCCTGCCATTATCAATCGTGCACTGTACTGCACCGTACCGTACCGCACCGTACCACTGTGCACCATACCGCACCGTAACGTGCATACTGTACCGTGCTCCCACACCGTGTTGAACCTGCTCCCTCGACCTTCTCTCAGAGGAATATGTCTTACTCACCGTGACATGTGGCACTGCCGCCGGCAGATCGTGCTCTAGTCGAAAAACGGCAGCACAGAGGCAGAAGCCCCTCGTGGTCTTCGCCATCTTCCCGAGGTATAGGAAGGCCAGTCGCCGGCGGAAACTCTAGCTACCGACTGGGTAACCACACGAGCATCCTGGTGGCTTACCAGTCGACGCTTGTGCAGAGCTTGTCAGTGAATCACAGCCCCCCTGTGACGGAAATATGAGTTCTGGTTGTAAATCTCCCTCTCGAACTGTGAGGATACAAAGTAGCGAAAGGGAAAGGCTTTGGACAGGTTGTCCTGACAGTTCATTCCCTGGGTCGGGAAGGGAAAGGCTTTGGACAGGTTGTCCTGACAGTTCATTCCCTGGGTCGGGAAGTCAATCAGCCTGGAAAAAGACGAGACTCCAGTGTGTGAATGTATTGACCTGGAAGGTAAACGAGGTAGCAGCTGCAGTCGTTTACCAAGGGGTTATGCATAATCGCATAAAAGGGGCTGGAGAATTGTAAATCTTTTCCTTCGCTTGGGTTTTGTTAGGAGGAAACTGGAAGGACCGGGAGATTGCCCAAAACAATAAACCGAAAGGAATTTGTGAGTGTTTTGTTTGTCTGTTTAGTAATTGTCTGTGTTTTGTGATCACTAGACGGCTAAATACAGATCCGGAGCTGTCGCCAAGGGCCAGCACGAAACCGGATCACCACTGCACTACCGTCACGAATAAACATTGTTATCAGCACCTGTATCAGCACCTGTGTCTAATTGTGTGTGTTTTGTACCGTGTCTATTATTTGCGGGACTGCAACCCTTTGTTCCATTACTGTGCAATACACATTGTTGTGTATTGCCAGCTCTTTATTATTTACTGGATGGTCATCAGACCATTGGATTTATAATCATTAAATCAATCATTCTCACCCGTACTTTGTTGTCTGTGTGTTTTTGGAATTACTGTATTCGCACTGCACCTGCTATACACCTGCTACCACTTACCACTTTTCCACACCCCCCCAGCGGACGCTAGAGGAGCTGAACCTGGTCACTGACCACCTGCTGCAGTTGTCCAAATACAGTGGACAGTCTCTTGGCCGAGGCCTCGCAGCACTGATAGCTGCTCGATGGCAGCTTTGACTCTCCCAGGTACAAGTGCCTTATAGGGACAAGGCCTCCCTTTTGGATGCCCCGGACAGCACCTGCTGTCCCTGAGAGTTATACATCTGCCAGAAACAGAAAACCATGCCGCAGACCTCCTATCAAGGGGAGTTCTGTTTTGCAGTATCTTTTTTGATGAGGGTAAGTCCCCCTCGACTCTGAAGGTTTACTTGGTAGCCATCTCGGCTTGCCATGTTAAAACTGACTCGGTGTCCCCAGGGGCTCATTTTCTAGCTGGCTTCCTGAACGAGGAATGGAGGCATCGGCCTCCTTTGAAGGACAAAGTTCCTTAGTGGTGGTTACATGTGGTGCTGCTTGCACTCACAAAACCAACCTTTGAACCTCTGCATTCTACAGAGCTTAAATACCTGTCTCTGAAGGCAGCATTTTGACTTGCCATCACCTCTGCTAGACGTGTGAGTGAGATGCAGGCATTTTCAGTGACAAAAGCTTGTTCATTTTTTATGGAGTCTGGGACCAAGGTCATGCTCCATACCAATCCGGCCTTTGTGCACAAATGCCTTCCATGTCAGTCAGTCTGTGGAATTGGAGGTTTTTCATCCTCCACCATTCCAGTCAGATGAGGAGCGTTGGCTTAATAAGCTTTGTCCAGTTAGGGCACTAGCATATCACGTTGACAGGACAAAATGTTTGCTGGAATCTGATCAACTGTTTATATGTTTTGGAGCTAAGAACCAAGGTCAAGCTCTATCAAAACAGAGGCTGTCCAATTGGATCGTGGAGACAGTTAAGATTGCTTATGAGCAAGCCAACTTGCCCCCTCCAGAGAAGGTCACAGGTCATTCCACCAGGGGTCTTGCTACCTCTTGGGCATTGTTTGAGGGTGCATCGGTCTCTGACATTTGTAATGCAGCGGTGTGGGCCACTCCTCACACCTTCACAAGGTTTTACAGACTTAAAGTCCTGGATCCTCAGAACCCTGCCTTTGGAACCAGAGTGCTGACAGCAGCGTCTCAGCCAGATTCAGAAGCACATGCATGAGGTAATTCTGCGTTCTGTAGACGTTACCGTGCTTTATAAGTTTGGCAAGCCATCGGTCTCGCCAATTTGCCTGTTCTGCAAGTCATGTCGTGGCGGAGGCTTCGGTATACTTATCCATTGTGTAATGGAATACATTTCGTACTTGAAAGGGAACGTTAGGTTATCATCATAACCCTGGTTACAGTTCTTTGGTCACTGCTTACATTCTATGCAGTAGGCTGAAGAAAATCTATGGCACTGAGCGTTGTCCTGCACACAGTTTGTCTCCTGTGGGGGTGGAGACAGGTGGGCTGATGTCACGGGCGTAAGACGCAGCTTTGGTAGAGTGTTCAATTGAATCGGGCGTAATAGGTTAACCCATTGTGTAATGAATACATTTTTATTACAGGGAACCAGGGTTATGATAATAGCCTAATGTTTTATTTTCTTTGATAATTCACTGATGGTGAAAATAGAATGTTAAAAGGGGGGAAAAAACAGAATATTCTAATCCTGCAATGTAATATGTGTGTACTGTTTTTATGGTAAGCATTTAAATATTTAGGAACATTTGTTGTATAATAACTAAAGAAAATGATCAATTTTGAATGTGACAATACCATTATATATTTTTTTTTGCTTTTAATACATAGTATATTTAATCGTGAAATATCTTGAGATACCTATTTTTAGAGCCATTGTTTACAGTGAAAAAAATACCGCCCTATGCATAACTGAACAGCGTTTAAACTACCTCCTCTTCCTCCATATTCAGAAACTGATAGCTGATTCTATAGATCTTAGAAATGTTTTACGTAACTTTTGTGTTGCCAGTGACACACGGGCTGTACGTGTTTTTTTTTTTTTTTTTTTTTGTTTTTTTAGAAAGATGTGAAAATGTACAATCTAATGTTAAAGTCAAATTGCACATAAAAGCTTTATGTATAAGTGGCATTGTCACTGCCCGTATACTGCAATTTATTAACAGGCTGTGCCTCTGTCTGTAGCAGCCAGTTGTGTATGTGTCTGAACAGCAGAGTAAATTGTTTCAACAGCAAAGCAACACTCTAGTGAACTCTAGGTTTTCTCAAAACATTTCAGTGTGCTTTTCTTAAAAAGATATGGGGGGGGGGGGGGTGGTTCATGGTTCTTATCTGGGGAAAACATTCACATCCTCATTGTTGTGTAGAACTACAGTGCCAATAACAGTAAGTTCTCGTAAAGTTTGCTGTTTGTCTTAATTTTGTAAAAAAAAAAAAAAAAAAGTGTAAAATTATACCATGGCTTCATTTTGTTGTCAGGTTATTTATTTTACAGTTTTACTTTGTGAGACATTACAAATAAGGGTCAGCCCCCTCCGAACGGCCCCTTCTATTACTGTTACAGACAGAGGGACACAGCCTCTTCTATCATCAATGTTAGAGGGACTATAGGACTGAGTACAGACACACACAGCCCCTTCTATCAGCACTGTTAGAGACAGAGGGACTAGAGTTTTGCTACCCAACTTGAGCCCAACGGTGCTCGACATTAAGTGTCAGGGTCAGGTGTAGCTTGTATTATAGTTCGGGCTCAGGTGGGGTCAGTGTGTTATCAGTGAGTAGATTATGCCATTTTTAATTTTAAGTGAGTATTTTTTTCTTCCTCTGTGTGCAAGTGCTTCATTAAACTCACTTCCTGCTTCCTTTTTTGCCTGTCTATTATTATTATTTATTTCTTAGCAGACACCTTTATCCAGGGCGACTTACAATTGTTACAAGATATCACATTATTTTTACACACAATTACCCATTTATACAGTGGGGTTTTTACTGGAGCAATCTAGGTAAAGTACCTTGCTCAAGGGTACAACAGCAGTGTCCCCCACCTGGGATTGAACCCACGACCCTCCGGTCAAGAGTCCAGAGCCCTAACCACTACTCCACACTGCTGGCCACTGCCATGAGTGGCGAGCACATTAGTTAACCAAAAATGTGTACAAAGGAGAGATTTTCTACATTAAAAATATTGAGGCTGAATGAGTAAACAAAACAAAAACTATCAACAGGAGAATGCGCAGCAGTGGAGCGTCCCGGTGCTGGAAAGGGTACTTCTAAATCCACTGTTTGGAAAAATGACGACATTGTTGTATTCAGCGATAATAAAAGTCCATGTGGGTTTGTACAATGCAAATCTTATTACTGTTATTACTGAAATATGACAGCAAAAAGATGGGAAATTCATCTCTGCAGCGGCACACTGAAAGGGGATGTATTCATCCTGCAGCTGGGCCAAGTCAGTTGTACATGACTTCTTTTGTCCAAAATGATTATGCGAATTTGCAAGAGCATCTTAATGTGTCGCTATTTATGGTAACACAGTTTTGAAGAAGCCTGTTGTTGTCTGCTTTTAAATTATGCAGTGTTGGATTACGAGGAAAGGAAGTAAATGAGATATGAATAATTGAGTGATTTTTTCTTTATTAATGTTTTAACTGGAAACCAGGAATACTCTACACTGAAGGTACTTGGTTTCAATAGCATATGTTAGGAATATATTTGTGGAGATGGTCGGGTCAGGTATGCAAATATTTCAAAAGTCTAGGGCTCGGGTCGGGTTCAGATTTGTTTGGTCGGGTTCACTGTTAGAAACATAGGGACTATATGACTAAGTACAGACACACACAGCCTCTTCTGTCAGCACTGTTAGAGATACAGGGACTGTAGGACTTTCATTGTTATGCATTTGAGTATTTATAGCCATAGTCCCTCCCTCTTGTTGAGATCATTGTCTAGAGCAGGGGTTCTTAAACTCTGGGATAGTGGGCATCCCTTGGATAAGAAAAAAAATCACACACACCCTTTTTTATACTTGATAAACTGAAAAGCAAATGTTATAGGTAAAATATGCCAAACTTCTGCACACACAACACACTGACCATTATAAAAGTTTCCCATAGTAAAAGCATAGCAAAGTATAATAAAGCACAGTGAAAGCATGGTAAACCATAGGTAAGCATTGTATAGAATAGTGAGGTATGGTAAAGCCTATTGTTAGTAAACATGGTAAACTATGGTAAATGCATAGTATAACCACAGGAAAAGCATGGTCAAACTGCAAAAAATATCATATGAAAAATACTGTGGCAAACTTTTTTATAAGGGCAGGCTGTGGATCATTGCGGTCCACTACAGAACTGTGCAGGGCCACTACCAACTGATATAACAATCCCACCCAGTTTGTGAAATACAGGAAATAGGTCATAAGTATTCTAATATGTTACATAAACTCTGTAGATATGTTACCAGAATTAATATAGGCACCTAGTAATACTAATTCTGATAATACTGTAGTTCCATTTCCAAATGCTTAGTGATTTAATAATTATTTTACGGGATTGTTTTCTGGTAGAGAGGAGATAAACGCACGGTACACATAATGAAGCAGATACTTAATGGTCATTCCATGAGAAATCACCCAACAGATTTACACCACACTCCGTGCTCAGGGTTGTTCATGGCTAAAAAAATATATATATATATTATGTTTTCAGCCTGATCGTGTCAAGGGGTCAAAAGTTTAACTCAAAAACTATTTGAGCTAGAAACTTGTGTTAGGTGTCTTTCTATTGGACATCGTGTGGGAAATCCCAAAATGACAGTACAGTTACTCTTTAACAAAGTTTTTTACCTTTGACCTTTTGGGGAAAAAACAATAATACAAATCTGGAAACAATTATATGGAAAGGTCAAAGTCTCTGCTTCACATATACAAATTTACAGAAAATTCTGAATGATAAGTAGCTGGATCAAAAATCAATGTCCAGTAAATGACACTTTCTTTCTCGGTCCTTTTGATATATTGCATAAACAAATCAGTGTCTCCCAATTCTTCAGAGAGGTTTTCAGTAATTCCAGTCCAAATTGCATCTCCATAGATGCAAGAAACAAAGCCTCCTCTTCTATATGCAACAATGGTTTTTTCTTTAGCGTTCATACAGGAGTGTCTCACAACCGTTTCTGGTGCACTAAAGAGAAGAGGATTGAAGCAGGGTCTGGTAAATGGGGATGAATCTGTGTTTTTAATGGTCAATGTTGACTTGAACCTGTGTCCTAGGTTTTCATAGAGAAAGGTAAAGGTTATGCAGAATGACAGCAACTCCTCTGGTGTTAAAATCTGCCCATCAATAGGACACTGCTTATTTGTGATGTTTTTCTCTTGGCTGTTCCCCCGATCCCATCTCAATTTGAAGTCCAGTTTATGGTGACAAGATTTATGAAATCGTAGCGTTTTTTGGGGGCAATTTTTCCTTCTGTTAGGGGAAGAGTTTGAATTGGCAGTAGTGCACAGCTAATGATTATGGTCAATGCTGAAAACCCAGGACAAAGGTTCAAGTCAGGATTGACCATTAAAGTGATTGTAGCTTAGGGTTGCCACCCCGCCGGTATTTTACCGGACTGTCCGGTATTTTTATGTAATTTGACCCCTGTCCGCTTTTTTTTGAAGATGTCCGGAAAATTCTAAGCATTCTAATCTATTGGATATGTTCTTAAAAAATGTGTTACAATAAACAATTTAATATAACATGTTGTGCTTGTATGAGTGGAATTCAAATACTATAACACAGCGGTGTGTAAATGCACCAGAAAGAATTGAGGTAACAATGTAAGCCACCAAAACGCTGTACAGTTTTTCTTGTGTGCTCACCGCTGTGTGTTATCTGGTATGAGCATGCGTGCTGCTCTTAAGTTTGAAAGCCCTTTGAATGAAGAAGCGCAAAACTATTAAGTAGCACACTGTAACGTTAAGCGCGAAACTATTAAGTAGCATACTATAACGTTAGTCACAATGGCAGAGACAAATGAAGAAGTAGACAAAAGGAGGGGATGGGGCGTCCGGTATTTTCGTATCTCAAAGGTGGCAACCCTATTGTAGCTAACAAAATAATTCCACTTCCATTCATTATGTACTGTAGGTCTCAAATGTGCCATTTTGAAGAAAACATGCTATTTTAAAAGCATAACATCTGGTACTCTCTCTTGGTTAAATAACTCTCTTTTTTTTATGTTTTTTTTTATATAGTTATAGTTATTATTTTTTATTTTTTTATATTTAGTTATCGTTATTATCATTATTATCGTTATTAGTTTAATTTTAGTTATAGTTATTATTACAGTTAACTAAATATAATTTTAGTTATTATTTAGTTATTATTACAGTTAATAGAGTGGTGATGACCTTGAAATTTGTCAAGGTAAAAATAACTTGGGTAATGCCAGGCTCTCCACCTCTTCACAGTACACTCCTTAGGACAGCCAACCACAAGCATGTATTGATCAGAGATTACCATTTACTAACCAGGTCTTGCTGTACAGCCCTCCACACACTTTAATATGAGTCACGTAGATTCTGTATGCTAGTAAAAAGCAGGCTGTTTATTTCAGCTTGATTTTTACTGAACAATTTACAAATAATATATTTAGTTTTTTACAGTAAACTAACTTGAGGAAAAATAATAAAACCATTTAATTTGCAGTTGTAAATGTTTAAATAGAAACTCAATGCCTGATGAAAACAAGGTGTATAGAAGCTTTAAATATATAAGCAACTTACCTGAATCAATGGTACCCATGAAAAAGAAAAAAAACAAACATTTGCCTTTTCTGTACAATATAAAATGTCCCTGATTCCTTATTGGAAAACAACACAAAGAAGTTGTGGTGTCAGATCAATCTTACATGTGCTAATTTAACAGTCCCTATAGGCAGTTCAAATGTTTATTTTTGATTTTGGTTGAAAATGCTTTATGAATATGGACCATATTGAAACAAAAACTCATATTAAAATGTAAAATTTCTATATGCTTACATTACCATTCCACATTCAGATAACAGCTTTGCCGCAAGATACATTTTCATTCCATACATGTGTTACACTGAACGCTGTAGGGATTCAAGGAAATGCATGCACATGGATTAGGGAGTGGTTAACATGTAGAAAACAGAAAGTACTGATTAGAGGAGAAACCTCAAAATGGAGTGAGGTAACCAGTGGTGTACCACAGGGATCAGTATTAGGTCCTCTGCTATTCCTAATCTACATTAATGATTTAGAATCTGGTTGTAGTGAAACTATATCCATGTGGGGGTGTGGCTGGAGGAGGAGGCGACCGGAAGTGGGGGGAGTTTTTCTACGAGACTGAGAGCTATTAAGCAGTATTATTTGTGTTGAATAAAAGTTAAACTAAAAGAATTATACCTCTTGTTTATTAGTTATGAGATGGTGTCAGAAGTAAATGCTTTTGTTTGGCAGCCTAACTGAGTAAAAAAGAAAAAAAAAAAAACAGCATGCCGAAATTTCACCCACCGGAGAATTTTGATTTCACTCAGCCGGCTTCATGGCCTGTGTGGAAGCAGCGTTTCTCAAGATTCCGGATCACCACTAAACTCGATAAGGAAGAGGGTGAGATACAGGTCAATTCCCTTGTATATGCGATGGGCAGAGAAGCAGAGCCTATTTTCAATGCTTTTACGTTTACCAATGCTGAAGACGCTGATGTTTCCGATATAGTAATTCAGAAGTTTGATGAACATTTTGAGCCAAGGCGGAATATTATACATGAAAGGGCCTGTTTTCATCAGCGCCGTCAGACAGTAGGGGAAACGGTGGAAGCATTTGTAAGGAATTTGTACGAGCTGGCTGAATATTGTAATTTTGGTACCAGCAAAGAAGAGATAATAAATACAAGATGGAATTGTAATCGGCATCGCGGATAAAGAGGTCTCAATAGAAATTGCAAATATAATCGAAGCTGACTCTAGACAAGGCTATACAAATGGCTCGAAACTCAGAGTTGATAAAAAAGCAGAACACAGTTCAAGCAGCGACTAAAGATGTAGATGAAATAGCGCATAAGCATCCGCCATTTAAACATAGCAAAAGCCAGAGAGATAAGAAATGGCAGGGAACTCAGTACAGTAAACCCAAACACACAGGCCAGAAAGAATGTACGCCCTGTACACGCTGTAATCGCAAGCACGGTCTGAGCGAGACCTGTCCAGCAAGAAATAAAACGTGCAGAAAGTGTAACAAAATGGGACATTTTGAGAGTGTGTGTCGCACCAGAATTGTAAAGGAAATTGTAGACAAAGTTAAGGCTATGTTAGTAACTGCTCCTGCTCTAGCATATTATGATGATTGTAGACCCACAGTAGTAAGCGCGGACGCAAGCAGCTTCGGTCTTGGAGGAGCACTGTTGCAGCACCATGGAGATAGGCTTCTCCCCGTAGCTTTCTGCTCCAGAACATTAACAGAGGCAGAGAAAAGATATGCCCAGATCGAAAAAGAATGTTTGGCCGTGAGAGGCCGAGTTTGGGCCTGTGAGAGATTTGTTCGCTACCTGCAGTGCCATTGATCAACAGCCACGACTTGGACAGAGCACCACTGAGATGCCAGCGTCTGTTAATGTGTCTCATAAGATTCAATGTCAAGGCAGAGCACGTTCCAGGGAAAGAACTTATCATGGCAGACACATTATCAAGGAACCCTCTGAAGGACACTGAAGTTTCAGAAACTGAAGAAGAGGTTAAAGCAGCAGTGTGGAGTAGTGGTTTGGGCTCTGGACTCTTGACCGGTGGGTCGTGGGTTCAATCCCAGGTGGCGGACACTGCTGCTGTACCCTCGAGCAAGGTACTTTACCTAGATTGCTCTAGTAAAAACCCAACTGTATAAATGGGTAATTGTATGTAAAAATAATGTGTAAAAAAATAATGTAATTGTATGTAAAAAAAATAAAATAAAAAATAAAATAATGTGATATCTTGTAACAATTGTAAGTCGCCCTGGATAAGGGTGTCTGCTAAGAAATAAATAATAATAAAATGTACAAACCGTGGTGACCAGCAAACCAATGTCTGGACATAAGCTGGAACGGATAAGAAAAGCAACATGAAGTGACAAAGATCTCCAGATGGCAGTTAACTACACCAGTCAGGGTTGGCCTAGACATTTACAGCAGGTCCCCTTTATCTTGAAAGGACTTTATGCTGCACGCGCAGAACTATCTGAAGCAAATGGCTTACTTCTTTATCAGGACAGGATTGTTATACCAGCTGTGCTGCAAGAAGAAATCCTCACTAGGATTCATGAGGGTCATCAGGGGCTGACCAAGTGCCGCGAGAGGGCAAAGATGGCAGTTTGGTGGCCTGGGATTAGCACTGACATTGCTGAGAAGGTGTTGACATGTGAGTTCTGTCGAGTTAACAGGCCAACTCAAAGGAAGGAACCTTTGATCACCACACCATTGCCAACCAGGCCATGGCAGAAAATCGCTGCAGATCTATGTGAAGTAAAAGGCCAGAAATACCTGATAGTAGTGGACTACTATTCTCGATACATAGAACTAGCCCATGTGTCAGTGATTTCCTTTCAGCATGTGATCGCTTAGCTCAAAAGCATGTTTGCTCATTGGGGCATTCCCAACGAATTAGTTACTGATAATGGGACACAATTTACCGCAGCTGAATTTTAAGAGTTCAGTGCAAGATATGACTTCAGTCACACCACCACTAGCCCACATTATCCACAGGCTAATAGAGCAGCGGAGAGGGCGGTGCAGACTGCAAAGAGGATTCTGAAACAGGAGGATCCCCATTTGGCGCTAATGTGCTACAGAGCAACACCACTTGCTGCCACGGGTGCGAGTCCAGCTCAGCTGATGATGGGACGCCAGATAAAAACCACTGTCCCAATGCTGGAGGAAAAGCTGAAGCCAAAATGGATAAGTCACAGGTCAGTGGAGAATAGAGACAAGAAGGCTAAAAAGGCTTATAAGCGGTTCTTTGACCGAAGACATTCAGCTAGAGCTCTACCTGAGTTACATCCAGGACAGAGTGTGAGGGTCAAGCTGGATGGTGAGAAGGGATGGAGAACTCCAGCCGGCGTAAAGAGCAGGTCTGAGGAACCAAGGTCATACGTGGTACAGATAGAGAATGGCACAACACTGTGTAGGAACAGGAGACATCTGCAACTTGTTCCGTCTTCCCAAGATGCAAACGACGTAAGGCAAAACCGCAGTGCCAGTGCTTCACAGCTGACTGATGCAGCGGAACCTGAGGAGTCTTTAACAACTCTTTCTAACCCGCTACTCTCCACTGCAGCTCCGTCACCACCGGAGACGCCACAACCGAAAGTGAGGACCACATTGAGTGGAAGAATCATCAGGACGCCGTTGAACTACAGAGAAGATTAGATTAGGGACAGCAGCTATATCAGGGGCAGAATAATCCCCTAGTTGCTGTCGGACGGCGGGCAGTCTACCCTAAGGTCCAGGTTAAGTTGTTTGAAGTTGTAAAAAAAAAATTTAAAAAAAAGAGAATTAAAAAAAATAATTAATACTAATAAGAAATAAGATCATTTTAATAATTAATAAGTGTTATGTTTACATCTCAAATAAGGGGAGATGTAGTGAAACTGCATCCATGTGGGGGTGTGGCTGGAGGAGGAGGCGACCGGAAGTGGGGGGGAGTTTTTGCCACAAGACTGAGAGCTGTTAAGCAGTATTATTTGTGTTGAATAAAAGTTAAACTAAAAGAATTATACCTCTGGTTTATTGTTTATGACACTGGTATAGTAAGCAAACTTGTTAAATTTGCAGACGACACAAAAAATAGGAGGAGTGGCAAACACTGTTGCAGCAGCAAAGGTCATTCAAAATGATCTAGATAGCATTCAGAACTGGGCAGACACATGGCAAATGACATTTAATAGAGAAAAGTGTAAGGTACTGCACCCAGGCAATAAAAATGTACATTATAAATATGATATGGGAGATACTGAAATTGAAGAAAGAATCTATGAAAAAGACCTAGGAGTTTATGTTGACTCAGAAATGTCTTCATCTAGACAATGTGGGGAAGCTATAAAAAAAGGCCAACAAGATGCTCGGATATATTGTGAAAAGTGTTGAATTTAAATCAAGGGAAGTAATATTAAAACTTTACAATGCATTAGTAAAACCTCATCTAGACTATTGTGTTCAGTCACCTCGCTACAAAAAGGATATTGCTGCTCTAGAAAGAGTGCAAAGAAGAGCAACCAGAATTATTCCGGGTTATGTCATATGAAGACAGGCTTAAAGAATTGAATCTGTTCAGTCTTGAACAAAGAAGACTACGCAGTGATCTGATTCAAGCATTCAACATTCTAAAAGGTATTGACAATGTCGACCCAGGGGACTTTTTCGACCTGAAAAAAGAAACAAGGACCAGGGGTCACAAATGGAGATTAGATAAAGGAGCATTCAGAACAGAAAATAGGAGGCAATAGGACTCCCCAGTAATGTTGTTGAAGCTGACACCCTGGGATCCTTCAAGAAGCTGCTTGATGAGATTCTGGGATCAATAAGCTACTAACAACCAAACAAGCAAGATGGGCCGATTGGCCTCCTCTCGTTTGTAAACTTTCTTATGTTCTTATGAATGCTTGCTAACATACTGTTATGCTGGAAGCCAATTATGACATTACAATGTTTCAATACAAGATTTCTCCAGTTCACCATTGTGAAAATGTAACAGTACTCAATGAAGTACATAAACAAGAGGTGGATTGTAATGCGTGGATGTTATGCTTACAAGAGATATAAAACACTGCTTCATGTACCACAACATACATGTAGCAAGAGTATACCATACAGTACTATAGTAGACCCCTTTACCCTTTCACTGAAACCTTTTGAGTAAAATGTAATGGAAAGTGTTAACATACATGTAGGGTTTCACATACTGCATGTCCCATTCATTTTCAGGTACTCCTTTTCAAACATCTAATATTCATCTCTACATACCTCAACATGAATTATACATTTCTGAGTACAAGGAATTCTGTTGTTCGTTAAAGCACACATTGACAGCAAACATTGTGGAAATGCTAATGCAGTTACTGAACATGTTACCAATCACAACGACTATGATTTCCCAGTGTTATGTCTGTATGGCCAGTCTTCAGGGAGAATTTGTCATGTGCTTAGTGATGTCATTGCCGATGTCAAGTGTGATGGGAAACATACACATAAGGGTGCAGAGTTAAGTTTGCGTTGCTACCTTAACTTGCAATTTCCAAACCTTTTGGACTTTTGCAACGAAACTTTAACGTTACTTTAACAACGCAGTGAACTCATTGGTTGCTGACTTTGAGACTTGTGAGTGGGTATAACACACTAGGCGATGCGAGGGAATCGCATCACAAAATATTAAACATGTTTAAACTTTGCGAGCCAACTGAAATCGATTGGTCGATCCTGTAAAATCTCATCACAAAGCATAACACATGGCCCGATGCGACTGAAAGAATCGCTGTTGATCACATCGGGCAGTGTGTCCAGGGCTTAATCAAATGTTATAGCTAACTTGAAATCTGCAACTGTTTAAGAGCTGTAAACAAATAAATAAAAGGTCAAATTAAGCAAATTTTCAGTTCAATTAAGGGTCTGTTAAGTAATTGAGAGCAATTGAAATGAACACCAGCAGACACAGGGGGTCCCCAGGATCAGGGTTGAGAACCTCTGTGTTAGAGAATGTTTTCTTTACTTTTCCCTGCTCAGAGTTCTGTTGCTCTGATTTAAGTTTTCACCACTTGGCTGCCACTGCATATTCATCTGTTTGTAGCTTTCAATCACTGACAATAGCATTACCACTAATTAGTTTACAGATAAAAGCTGTAAACAAAGAGAGATGTGTAGCCAAAAGCATGAATAATTATTAATTTAGTTTAAAAACAAACAAACATGCTTTTATTTAAAACACTTGGCGGTGGTTTTCTCGCTTTGTTTACATTTATTTGTGTTTGTGTTTTTTTTTTCAAAATAAATCAATTGTTATAAATCAATAATTCTGTTTGCAGCAGAGCAAAAGTAGCACCCAGTAACAACATAGGTACAGGATGGACCAATTCAATTTACATTTTAGTTGTTTCTTGCTAGTTTGCGGACATTCAACAATGGGTGCAAACTTTGCTCGGGTGCAAACAAAACCATGTGTGCTTTTCTCGACCTATGTGCTTTACTAACTGCTCTCTCTTTGTTCCATTTCTCTATTGTTCCAAGGGTGACTGCATTGGTGATGACACAGAAAGAGAATAAATGATTCCACTGAGGCTTCATCTTTTACAAGGCTATTAATACACTGCTGATATTAACACACACACAGTGACTAGACAAACCAGCAGACAAGGAAGCTTTGTGAAATTAAGAATTTGTAGGGTTTTTTTTTTCTTAACTGAAACATTGACATGCTAAACATAAACCTAAAAAACCTTCCAATATTATAAATTAATTGTGGAACTTAAACTAGTCAATGTGGAATGTGGAAGTCAATATCAGCCACATTAGATAATACCACACACAGCTGCTTTACTGGTTAAAGCAGAAGCACATCTCTGTATCTCTGTACCAACCCCTGTATATTGTTTTTGGTTTGGTGAAAATGTTAAATCCCAGTGGGATAGAAATGTTGTGAACTCTGAGGTGACTGGGATCCCTTAAGACCCAACAGAGTTTCAGTGAGCTAATGTGAACCTCCTCTCGTTAGTACATTTCTTATGACAGGTCCTTGGTTTCTGGTTCAGGCTTTCTACATGTCAAATTAAGTTCATATTGCACATTAACATCCATCTGTGAAGATTTTGAATATGATACTGATACGAATTCTACTTATCTTTGTAAATTAAATTAGGGATAATGGAATTGCGCATGCTGGAGTTAGAAAAGAAGAATTTTGGGTGTTGCTTCGGGGAGAGAAGCTTTCTTTTAAATAATTATTTCTGTAAGGTAATTTTGTCCAGCATTATTGTTGGGTACAGTTTGTAAAAGGACCAGGAACGTGTGTCTGCAAAAGGTTAAAACCTAAAAGGGATTTTTTTTCACACCAGTGTTTGTTTGTGTGTTTGTTTGTTTGTTTGTTATCGGGTCTGCATGGTTTGTTAGCTGTGCCCAGCAAGTTATTACTAATTGTATACCACTATTGCTAAAAACACATTTCTATACATTTGTGAAGAAAGCTTTGGTTTAAATTACACTGAGTACTTTTTCTGTGCAACAAATAAAAATATGGGTGAGGAAGATCAGATTTCTAGTGAAGCGACTTGCAGTTCTGTACTACAGGTAAGATAAAAAAAACGTATTATTTGAATACTTTCAATTTGTTTGTACCTGGTTAGATTAAATAATTTGGGTTAAAACCAATAAGAATATAGCATGTAATACTACCGTACCTGTGTTCCTGTAGTTTGTTTTGGCAACCGTAGTACTGACCGTGTTAGCTAAATACATTCTTAAACGCATTTTTCTTTTCTGCTACCAAACCTATTTATAAGGTTTGAAAAACGTATGTCCTTTTTCATAATCTTTTTATTTTATGTCTAGAGAGCAAGATACTGCCGAGGATAAATGTATTTGTTTTCAACTCAGAGTGACCGCGCTACAGTAATCCTGTTTCATAATAAGCATTATGTAGTATAGTATTATTGTTTAACCATATATACTGATCATCAAAAGAAACTTATCACTTATATTTGAGCATCAAAAGAAACTTATCGCTTTTATTTGGATAAAATTCACTAGATGTGATCGAAAAATGACAAACTCTGTTTTAGAGCAGGTGCAGTGACTTTTTATTGTGCTGATTAACAATTGGCATCACGAAGATGCTGCAAAATGATCTGTCGATCTTGGGCAGGTGTTGTGACTCTTGGTCTCCCAGTTCGTGGCCTGTCATTGACAGAGTGTGTCTGGTTATACCGTCTGCCAGTTTTGAAATTGCTGGCTGTGAGCACCCAAGATGGTGAGCCACAGTACGCTGCCCTAGTCCAGCCTCCAACATGCCAATTGCAGGAAGGCACTGCTCTCTTGACAGACGTGGCATACTGTTTTTTTTCTGTGATTTTCTTTATTGCTTTTATTCAAGCTTGCAATTGAACAGCTGAAATCACTCCATCTCCAGTGTCCAATCAACTGTCTCACTAATTAGGTGATTAAGTGCATCTGCTTCAGTCATAGTCACTCAAGCATGTCATGGTCAAGGATGAATGATCAAATGATTAAAAAGAAACCAAAAACATTCCGGCAATGTCCATCATTTATATACCTTATTTTTCTTAAAATAAATGTGTTATAATAGTGATAAGTTTCGTTTGATGCTCTGTATATATTCAAATAAAACATAATATTTGATTACCAGATTGATCAACTATTTATTTAAATCAAAAAGCACTTAAGAAACTATCAATAACATATTTTACAGAACACCAGGTCAGAATAGAAATTATAGCAAAACATGCTGTGAGATATAGCTATAGTAGAACCACTGGCGTCCAGTGATCATAACATGGTTACATTCGAAATGACCTGGGATTCCAGGCAACAGGCTGCACTAACTAGTCAGAAAGGCTCACTTTGAAGGGATGAGACAGGAACTGAGAGAAATAGACTGGGCAGGGAAATTGGAGGGTATGACAGTTAAAGGTAAAGGTAAATTGAACAGATTTAAAGTTATAATACAAGTATATACCTAAAATTAAAAAGATAGGGTTTAACAAGCAGTCAACCAAGATTTGTTAAACAGGTCAATAAAAAATAAATGTAGGAAAAAAGACAGCTGTATATGACTTACAGGAAAGATGGAAGTGGACAAAATTGGGAAGACTATAGTAGTATGCTTAAACAGGTAAAATTAATGTTAGAAAGCCCAAAAGAAATCCAGGAAGAAACATTGCCAGGGATGCTAAACATAATCCTAAAAAAATATTCCAATATTATAAAAGTAAAATAACTGTGGAAGTTAAACTAATAGGTCAAAAATTTTAAACAAATATATATATATATAATTATGTTTTCACCAGAGGATACATTATTATAATGCCACCAGTGCCGCCCGGTTGTGCACCCACAGGTCTTGAAGATTTTAGCATCAGTGAAGTAGAGGTATTAAATAAAAAGGGGGATAAAACAGACTGAAGTCATTATAAACCAATTAGTTAAACTTCCATAGCTTGCAAAATGATGGAAGCAATATTGAAAGGTAAGCTTGAAGACTATTTATACAGCAACAATATTATAGGGGGTAGACAGCATGGGTTCAGGGGTAAAATGGTAAAAAAAAAAAAAGCGGTAGCGCATTTTGTTTTGTCTGTCTTTGTCCGCTGGCTTCTATTAATTTAACTACAAATATAAAGGATTTCAACACCAGCTGCTAATGTGAGTATAATGTGAACGCATAGTTTGGGAGGCAAAAGTTACTTTAAAAGAGATCAGAACTGGAAAACTGAGAGAAATGTTGGCTGACCCAAGGCAGAATGAATTGGAGATATTTTAATTGTGTATTTAAAAGGGAACTCATCAAATGCATGCACGTGTATTTTATGTATTTTTAATCTGTGCTCTTTCTGTGTATCGCATTTTAGCAAAACTGTGACCAAAGGGTTCTATCTTCTTTTTGTAATGTTAGGAAGTTGACTTGCAACTTGGATCATATATTTAGGCTACTTTATTCTGCACTCTGTTAAAATGTGACAATTGCTTTGTTTGATCTGTAGCAAATTGAATCTGGGTCATTCTAATTATACAGCACTGTATAGCTTGTGAAGGAATATCTGACTAGTAATATATAGCAGGGGTTTTCAACCAAGGGGGTACTTTTAAGGGTCATAGGGGGTACGCAGGACGACGCAGAAATGCACAATAAAAGTAAAAGAAAAGAATGATCTTGAATTGATTTTCTAACATTATTATGTATTCTCTAAACCACTGTGTATAATTATTTCATCTGTGTTTTATTTATTACTGCTGATGCATTTTAGTAATAGCAATAGCAGCTGGTTGAATATGTTTTCGGTGTATGAAGTGGATACATTTCTTACTTGCAAAAGAAAAACAAAGGAAGAAAATATACGACTATAATGTTCTTGATACTGTAAACATTTTAACCCCTTCTCTGCTGAGGCCCTTGTAACACCCTGTGCTACAGGCATTTTTTTAATTTGGGACTTTCCTGGCTTACATCAAAATTACTCTATGTTCCTTTTAAGGTACCCCTGGCAAACTCTCTCTCTCTCTCTCTCTCTCTCTCTCTGTCTCTCTCTCTCTCTCTCTCTCTCTCTATATATATATATATATTGGCAGACGTTGTAGTTTATATTGGTGCCAAGTTTTTGTGGTTTATTTGGACATGTGATCAAAAAATACAGCTGTTATTGTAAACAAAATGCAACTTTTTCATAAAATGTATTATACCTGCATCACATTTAGTCCCTAAAATGCTAATGTTTGGTGTAAGAATATAGACACTTTTAAGATGCTGGATGTGCCTGTGCCTATGTGGAAATCTTTTCATTGGCTTTGGAGGGTTTACATGCTCTAGATAGATACCAGGTCACTTTGAATTTGCCACTTTGAAAAACGCAGCCCATGGTCTATTGTACCCACCCTGATTTCAAATGGCCACTACTCCACCAAAGAATAAGATAAGTATGTATGAGTATATATTTTCTGAAACTGCACAAGACAACTTGGTTGTCTGAGAGTAATGGATACGAATATAATATTAGTGGGTACACACTGTATAGGAAAGACAGGCAGGACAGAAGAGGCAGAGGGGTAGTGCTATACATAAGAAATAGTCTTGAAGCTCAGGTGTTAAATCTGAACAAAGAAAACAATGCCATATCAATATGGGTCAGAATAATGGACAAAAATTCAAAGGGCATAATAATAGGAGCATGCTATAGAACGCCAAATTCAGACGCAGAGCAAAATAATCTGTTATACAATGACATTAGAAATCAATGTAGAAAAGGAGAAGCCATACTAATGGGGGATTTCAACTTCCCCTATATAAAATGGGAAAAACCGGTGGGGAGCACGACGGATGAAATTGAAATGGTGGAAATGACAAATGACTGCTTCCTAACGCAATTTGTCAAGGCACCGACTAGAGGGGAGGCATACCTTGATTTAATCTTTTCAAATAATGAAGACAGAATAACTAAAACAGAGGTCAGAGAGCCATTGGCAAACTCAGACCACAACATGGTCTCATTTGAAATATTTTTTAAAACCCCAAAAGTAATGACTAAAGCTAAGGTTTACAATTTTAGAAAAGCAAACTATGAAGGTATGAAACAGAGACTAACAGAAGTAGATTGGAGTAAAATACAGAAAACATCCACAGAAAAAGGATGGCTGTTTTTTAAAAATGTAGTACTAGAGGCACAAAACGATTACATCCCAAAAGTAGACAAATCTAAATCTAAAACAAAATGGCCAAAATGGTTTAATAGATCAATTTAAAAAAATATTCAGCGAAAAAAGGCACTTTACAGAGCATTTAAAAGGGACCAAAAACAAAGTATACAGAAAGAGTACTTGGAACTGCAAACACAAGTCAAAAAGGAAGTTAGAAAGGCCAAGAGAGAGATAGAAATCAACATTGCTAAGGGGGCTAAAACCAATTCCAAAATGTTTTTCCAATATTATACCAGCAAGAGAACATTCAAGAGGAGGTTAAATGTCTAAGAGACACAAATGGCAAAATCATAGATGAAGAAAAAAAATAGCAAATATATTAAATGATTACTTTTCACAAGTTTTTACAAAGGAGGACACGGACAACATGCCCCACATGTCGACCTGTTCCTATCAAGTTTTAAATAACTTTAGCATAACAGAGGCAGAAGTGTTAAAGGGACTAGGAGCTTTTAAAATAAACAAATCCCCTGGGCCAGATGAGATCCTCCCAATAGCACTCAAAGAAATGAAAGAAGTTATTTACAAACCACTAACCAAGATCATGAACAGTCTCTTGACACGGGTTGTACCGACAGACTGGAAAATTGCAAACGTCATACCGATCCACAAAAAGGGAGACAAAACCGAACCAGGTAACTACAGACCAATAAGCCTGACTTCTATTATATGTAAACTTATGGAAACTATAATAAGATCCAAAATGGAAAATTACTATATGGTAACAATATCCTGGGAGACAGTAGTAGTAAAGGTGATACAGCGAATGTCACTTTCTAAGCCCCGCCCACTTTACACATTTTGATTTATTTATGACCATAATCCCGCCCCTATTTGGTTGAGTTATAACCCTAAGCCCCGCCCCTTTCCCCACGCATTTGAGTGATTGATGACCCTTAAGCCCCACCCCTTTTATACCTTTTGATTGATTTATGACCCTTAAGCCCCACACCTTTTCCCACTCATTTGAGTGATTTATGATCCTTAAGCCCCGCCCCTTTCCCCACGCATTTGAGTGATTTATAACCCTTAAGCCCCACCCCTTTTACACTTTTTAAGTGATTTTTGACCTTTTTTCTGACATTAATTGGATATCCGCCAAAAATAGCCCAACCCTAAAAATGACATCTGTTGTGCCCTAGTTTATAGACTGTTACAGAGAAAAGAAAAAAAAGAAAAGAAAGAAACAAGTGTGTGTGTGTATTTCTCTTTTGACCATGTTCGAGTCCCTCCGAAACAATAACCTGGGTTTTAGACAAACAGAGACGCCCTAATTATGTTAAAAAGTTTTATCATCAGTATATTATAATTATATTACACTGAAAAGTAACCCACGATGATATGAAGGAAAAATGTGCTGGCCCCCTACATTTCCGCTGGATTTTGTGTCATGGTAGGTATCGTGTCTTTCCATAATACACATGGTTCTACATAATGGTTGATTTTAATATTACAACTTACTCTAAAAAACTATTTAAAGTTATTTTTAATCTAATAAATGTTAGCACAGGTTCGAATTGTAAAGGTTTTAGGGTTGTTGGGGCCTACCCATAACACACCTGGGTCTGCATAATGGTTGATATTTATATTACAGATGACTCTAAAAACCTATTTAAAGTTATTTTAGACGTTAATAAATGTTACCATTACATTTTTTGGATTAATAAGATTATTTTAAAACATAATTAGGAATAAGGGTTATTCAGAATAATGTTATTTTAGAAGCTAAAAAAATGTTAGCACTACATTATTTGGATTAATAGGATTATGTTAAGACCAAATAAAATGTAATTAGGAATAAGGGTAATCTTTTTCTGTTAAAACTGAATATATTTTGTAGTTAACATGTAGGATTAGCCGTTCTGCATAATGCCCTCTTGTGGTCGATTTTAATATTGCAGCTGGTTGTAATTATTTTCAAAATATAGTCTAAAAACTATTTAATGTTATTTTAGAAGCTAAACAATGTTAGCAGTACATTCTTTGGACTAATATATATATTTTTTTAAATGTTCAAATTACTATTGACAGGATTCGAACCTGTGAGGGCTGTTCACCCGTTAGATCTTAAATCTAATGCCATAACCACTCAGCCACAATAGTCCCCCCCTGAAAACAGTCTTAAGGCTTTAGAGTAGGGTAGTGTTTTTGTAGTTTAAAAACTTGAAAAACACCTATTTTGGGTTGTTTATAAATGACGTATGTATATGAAAATGTAATTTAGAAAAACGTGAAAATAAAAGCATGTTTGCCGGCGGAGGGCTTCGATCCCCCATACTCATTGCTGAGAGCTGGCACGCTCTATGGCTCTTTGCAGAGTCCTGGGACATTCCAGCTGCCTTACCATCGGTCCACACCGGCTTCCTATCCGACATAGGTGAATTTGTATATATGTAGTGTCGTTTCAAAGACCCTGTAACGGGAGATCTGGACTGACTGGCACATCCGTATTACTGCAGGTGGAGGGCAGCAGTCTTGTGGGATCCGCCTGTCGGTCATGGCGATGACACAGAGAGGTGGGGAAGAGGGTGTGTGTGCTTTCCCTCTCTCTGAGTGGCTGAGGGGCGGGCCTTGGGAGACTGCTCGGCCCATAAGATCTGGCTTGGTTGTGCACTCGGATGGCTGTGTTTGGGAACACACAGTGACACTGACGAAAGACGTCAGTTTTAAAACAAAACGAGGCAAACCTGGCTGAGGAAAACAGCCGTCCTTAAAATAATTTAAAGAGGAAATAAATAACAGAAATCACCACGTACCCGACGGGACGTGCTTAGTTGTATGGGGAAAACCGGCCATCCCAGTGTCTAGGTAACTGAGCGTAGGACGGAGGCTCGTTCTGACCGGCTTAGCGGCAGTGGGGGCACTGCGTAAGCAGCGCTTTTGTTTGTAGTTTTATTACTGTGTTTTATTTTCCCTTTTTCTTTCGCCTTTGGTTTGGAGACATTTCAGACAGCTCTTGCGACGAGTGGTTTGATTTTGATTACGTTCCAGAGAAGGGATGCTGAAGATCCCGAGGCGCCGTGGCAATGGTGTGTATCTAAAAAAGTGTGTTTTCTACCTTGTTATGATCTGCCGAACCAGAGTCTTCCTACCACCCCTCCTACGGAGCCAGAGGTGCCAACCGAACTGTCTTTATACCGTTGGCTCACGCTCTTCCTACAGACCCTCCTGAGGATCACGACGGCCTGACAGCCTTTACGGGGTGACATTCACAAGAATCCTCAAGATTGTCAAGGGCCTTCTGGCCTCTCTACTGGAAGTGATCATAGACCGGGATCTGCAGAAAAATGGTGCTGGTTGCGCCGTGGACCACCCCAGCCAGAGACGCCATAGCTGCCTCTTTGAAGCGGACTACGGTTATTTCAACAGGAGGTTTGAAGAAATAATAGCTAAAATACATGTACCTTGGTTAAAGATTCTGGTTTCTAAGGCTCTTCATCTACTCGATTTTTTCCTACCTACCTGAACAAGATTCAGAAACTGATTCAGGACTGTTTAATTGAACTGAGACCTGAACCTTACATAAAAGAGAAGCTCCAGCAGCTGCAACAGGACCTGGACGAAAGGACTCAAGAAGTGGTTAACAAGATAACTAGATCTTTCTATCATAGAAACTTTACAGACCCCCAGGCTCCTCTGTCTTATTACGGTGCTTTTGACTTTGAACCTCATGACTCGGGACAGAATGCAGAGTGCGATGGAGGGTCTTCTGTTTGAACTCGTAGTTGACAAATTGGCTTGTCGGTACCTCTTTAAAATCGATGCAAAACGTTTCCCTGAGCCAAAAAGAAAAACGCTTGAAATACATGCCTTGGTGGATCCTAAATATTGGGCTGAAATGTTTGCTGATTCTGTAAAATGTGCTGATCCCTGAAATGTTTTACATGGTGTACCCCTGTAAATGGGAGTATTTGCTTGTGTTGTATACATACATGTCTGAAGCTTATCTTTATCATCTCGTCAATGGTTTGCATACTGATATCTCTAGAGCTTTAAAGATACAGTATCATGTTTAATGCATTACTATGTACCATAAACTTAAATGCTAATTACATGATTCTTTTTAAAAACCCCAGAGACAAGCTGCAGATTAACACCCTAGCGAGACAGATGTACCCGCGAAACTCTAATTTCTTTTTAGAAGCTTTTGAAGATGCGACAAAACAACCATACGGTTATCTCTTGGTAGATTTAAAAGCACAGACCCCTGAAGATTATCGGTTACGAACAGGTTTGTTCCAACCTGATTGGGCTGCCACCTATATTATGAAAAACCCCAAGGCTAAGAGGTTATAAAGTGATGTAGATGCTTAAAAAGATTATTTTATCAACAGCAGACAACATGTCGGCTAGAATAAAAAGAAACCTCCCCCTCTTAAAAAGGTTAGTCAGCGGCTTTTCTCCCCAGAGAAGAATCGTTTTCCAAGAGGCCTCTGATGATCTTATCACATCTATTGTTGAAATAGCCATAAACACTTTAAGGGGGAATATCCCTTTGACCAAAGCCCAATTAAAAAGACTTAAAAAAGAAAAGGACATAATAAAGAAGTTATGTAATAAGAAACAACCTCAACAAAAAGACAACAAAAAGAAGAGAACAACAGTTAACCAAAAAGGAGGGTTTATAGGGTCTTTGTTAGGGATTGCCATACCTTTTTTTTATCAGATCTTTTAACTGCAAGACGTTAAAAGGATGGAGTATGCTCAGAAAATGCACCTCGTCCCCCAACAACAGATTGACAAGTCATTATTTTATTACTATAACATCTCAAAAAAGCTCTGCAAATGTCTGTGATATTCTCTGAGCGCTGATGCACTAGCAGTCAGCTTGTTTCCTTATGGCAGCCGTTATCTGATGCCAGGGGCAAGTATGACTATTCATGAGATACGGCCTTTTTTTTCGGCTTGTCTCGGCTCCTGTCGCTCCCACTCGGCCATTGAATGGTTTTCTCGGCTTTTTCCCGTTTTTTACCCGTTTTTTGCGTCTTTTTGATGATGTCAGACAGGGTCCGACATTGGACCGGATAGGAATAATTGCAATGTCAGACCAGGTCCGACATAGGACTGCAAAGGGTTAAACAGGATGAAAAAGAGACTAATACTTTAACATTGTTAACCCCTCCTAATGATGCTGTCACTGATAATACAACTGGGCCCCAGGCACATCCTCAAGATGGACAGAGTACTGCTCAAGAGAAAGTTTCTCGGATAGAGGATTATGTTATGAGAAGCGTCCCTCACAGATCTAAGAGGAATGCTGAATTTATGTTACATGCCATGACCCAGAACTCTAGTACTACTTCATGGAATGATCAAGTAGAGTTTATTTTTAAGGGGTAATGTGGTGAGAGGGACCCACATGGCTCATTTTATTAAAACAGCCACAGGGGTCAGTAATGTTACTGATCGTCGGGCCCCCGCAGGTTGGGACGAATTCCTAGAGGGTCTAGCACGCATAAATATCCCTAATTCTGTGATCCCTAATACCCAGACCCACAGCCGTATGCATGCCTTTAAAATTGCACCCCTTAAGACCCCCAGAGGGAGGAAAAGGAGAAAAAAGACTGGGAAGACTATTAATTTGTAAATATTTTTTCTTGTGTATTTTGTGTGTTTTTATGTACATATGCTTGTGTCAAATATGATTGTTTTTTATGAATACATTCAATAAAAAGGATATTGTTTAAGGATTTATTGTCTCAAACAGCGTTTTTATTTTACATTTAAAACATTTGTTTTTAAAAACCTGACAGGAATTTACACACTGCACGCACACATCGTCACACATGTATTTTGATTTAGAGGGATATATTTTTTGAATGAAATTGTAGACCATATAATCGTTTTTATCAACATTTTCACTATATAGTTTCAGGATTTCACAGTATGCAAGACCTTTAGAACGGTGATATAAGAAAAAAACACAATGATGTCCACATGTAGAGGTCTTTGGTCCTTGTAGTTGTTCGTTGTTGAATACAGTCTGGGTAGAGTTTTTGAATAAAAATTCTATAATAGTTTTAGGAAAATAGCCAAAATCAGGGGGGTAACCATATGAGTCAAAAAAAATCACCGTTCCCATCTTTTAAATAAAGTCCCAGCCAATGTTCCCCCGGGTAATTCTGAGGATGAGTGTTCACGATGATCAAAGCAGGATTTTTATTAATTTTCCCCTTAGGCAGTTGGTCACATGCTAAAACCCCATAAAAACTCTTTTGTGTAAAAGGGTTACTAGTTAGTATTGAGGTAAGTTGTAAAGTATTCATGGTCACGCTAAATGACTCAATTTCATTTAATCAGTAATCAAAGAGAACCACTCTTTGTTGGGAGACCTCTATGACGTTCTCAAACACAGCATAGATGATTAGGTTTACAGTGTCCGGCAGCGGAACAGAAAAGCGCATTTCAAGACGCATGTTTCCTGTTTTAACTAGAGAAAAGTGATCCCCTGCTTCTTGTTCGGGGGATAAATCAAAAGCATAAAGGGTGTACCCCCTAGAGTAATCGAAACGATCGATAATCTGAGGTTTGTCTTTCAGATGTCTTCCAGTGGCATGTATTAAACTATAATACTCCCTAACAGAGTTGTGCGTATTCGCATAGTTGGGTTGAAAAGGTTTTGAGGGTATTTGTTCTCCATCAACATACAATGCTATAAAGTTGGCGTCAAAATGTTTAACCCTTTGCAGTCCTATGTCGGACCTGGTCCGACATTGCAATTATTCCTAACCGGTCCAAAGTCGGACCCTGTCCGACATCATCAAAAAAACGCAAAAAAAAGGGTTTCTAGTCGTTTTTCTCCGGAAAAAGCAGAGAAAACCATTCAATGGCCGAGTTGGGAGCAACAGGAGCAGAGACAAGCCGAAAAAAGGGCGTATCTCATGACTAGTCATACTTGCCCCTGGCATCAGATAACGGCGGCCGTAAGGAAACAAGCTGACTGCAATTGCATCAGCGCTCAGAGAATATCACAAACATTTGCAGAGCTTTTTTCAGATGTTCTAGTAATAAAATAATGACTTGGATCGCATTATTGAGGAGTTTGGTGATAAAACAAGTGATCAGGAGATAATTGATCGGTATGTACGATTATTATTATTATTATTATTATTATTATTATTATTATTATTATTATTATTATTATTATTATTTATTTATTAGCATATGTGAAAGCTATAGCGAACAAAAGGGTGGGGCGGGGCTGGAGATGCCTAGTGAGTGCTTTGTTGATATGCAGGGCCTTTTAAACCCGTTTGACTGTGGAAAAAAAATACTTTTAAACAGCACGTCTAAAATTAACTGCGCATGTGAAAATAAATTGGATCTGACGCACCTGACACGCACTTAATGGACTGCAAAGGGTTAAAGTTAAAAGGATTTTTTACATAATCACCACTAAAGGCATTGTTAACTGTTAAACCTATGACTACAAATTTAGGCATGTTTTCTTGATTACTAACTCTGAGCCCTCTAGGAATGCTGTATTATTATTTATTTATTAGCAGACGCCCTTATCCAGAGTGACAACTGTTAGAAGAGATCACATTATTTTTACATACAATTACCCATTTATACAGTTGGGTTTTTACTGGAGCAATCTAGGTAAAGTACCTTGCTCAAGGGTACAGCAGCAGTGTCCCCACCTAGGATTGAACCCATGACCCTCCGGTCAAGAGTATAGAGCCCTAACCACTACTCCACACTACTGCCCCTTGTAAACCTTGACAGCAACCCTTTCAATGGGATATTTAGCATTTGCAGTCATCAAGGCCTGAGCATGTCCTATTTTCACATCCAGAGACACACTAACTTTCTTGACATAAAGAGAGGCTTCTAAAAGGTGAAGTTTGTACTGGTTTGCATCGCCTGTCATTAAACAAAACTCACTAGCCCTAATCATTTTAATTTTTACATCAATGCCGTTTAACATGAGTTTTTCTTGAAAAAAATATCAGAATGTAGAGGTCCTAAAAGTTCAAATACATGACTTCTTCGGGTTATAAACACATCTTTGTCTTAAACCTTCATTTACCCCTGCAGGATCTCCAATATCCATATTGCCAGCGGTGTCTTTAAAATACATCCCAGCCAAAAATTGAGATTCCAGGGTGTCCTTACCATAATTGAGCAAGAATTCTATAAGACTTCAATAAGGATATGTGCTACTACTCTGGCTAATTAATCTGACTTTAAATGAGGTTTAGCTATATCAAAACCCCTTCTAAGTAAAGGCATAGCTTTTCTAAAAAGCCCTCTGAATATACCCCCGATCCCAGCCCCGTACATTACTGGAGCCCCGGTAAACCCGGCCATCCCATTTCCAGCTTGATTTTTGTAATATTGTATATAAGGGTTAGAATCTCCGTAGACTCTCATTTTCGAATTCTTTTCAATTATATATAAAGAGACTGCTTAACAGGTCTGAAGTGGACCTTCACTATGACCTTCCCAAAACGAAATGGAACAAGACTGTTTTGATCCGTCTTAAGTTGCAAAGTTATAGTGTCAAAACTATTCTTACTGACCACCACATAATGAGGTCTGTCATAAGTTATTGTTCCTATTTCATTGGGGGATCCATTAATAGGAACACATCTTAGAAGGGGGACGTAGCTATCCCCCACTGCTTGATGGGTTATTATGTCGGTGTATACATACAAAGTGTAAAATCCTTCTCTAATGTCTGCCGGATAAAACCCCCTCTTATAAGCTCTCAGCGGCGGCTTCATAGAACCCCAAGATCCTTCCTAACTGACTGTGACAGGCTGGCTCGCAGTGGTGAGTGTGATGACGTCACGGACCAGGAAGTAACTGAAACCAAAACAGTGGATGGGCGGGTGAAGCTGAATGCTATGGCATTCAGCGTATTTATTAATAATTAAACAAAACAAAAGATTTAAACAAAACAACAAAACACAAACCAAAGCAAAGGGCACGAGGGCCAAATGAATAAACAGCAAACAAGTAAGTGGCGTGCTGGCTAAACCAGCACGTTTTAGCAATTGTTTTGTACTCTACGCTCTCTCTCCGCTCTCCGCACTCTCCTCTGTACACTCAACAACCAACCCGAACAGCTGCTGGTTCTTATACTCTGGCCGAGGGGTTAACTAGTTGTTAATTATCTTATTACCCTCGCCACAGTCTGCAGCGTTTGGTAGGATGCATGACTGTCAGCTAGTTAAATAAATCAGTAGCTGATCAGTCATGCATCCTCACGAGGTTTTTAAATATAAATATAAAGACGCGGCGCTTTTCACTGCGCCAAGCAAACAAAACACAAATAATAATAAATAGGGCGGACACTCCGCCACACATGCCCCCTTGTGCGCAGCACACATGGCCTTTTTCGCCACCTCCCCCTTATTCCCTAAAGTCCCGGCTAGCAGTCCTGGCCCCGGAACAGGGGAAGCAAGGTGTCTCCGGGCGGCCACGGCGGGATGTCCTCCTCCCACCCCAACAACTGTAGCGCCCTAGTGGACCACGCACAGGCCGGCCCCTCTGGCCAGAAAATTTTGGGGTGGTCTCCAGACCTGCCCCCTTCTTCATGACCGGCATCTCCCTCCGTGGGGCTCCGCCACAGTATTTCCTGCAGCGAAATTGCTGCGGGGAGCTGGTCTCCTGACCTCCCCCTTCTTCATGGCCGGCAGCTCCCTTCATGGGGCTCCAGCCACAGTATTTCCTGCCGCGAAAGTGCGGCTGGGGAGCTGGTCTCCTGACCTCCCCCTTTTCCGTGGCGGCAGCTCCCCTTCATGGGGTTCCAGCCATAATATTTCCTGCCGCGAAAGTGCGGCTGGGGAGCTGGTCTCCTGACCTCCCCTTTTCCGTGGCCGCAGCTCCCCTTCATGGGGCTCCAGCCACAGTATTTCCTGCCGCATGGCAGGACTGGTAGCTGACTCCAGGCAAAACAGGACCCTCGGGAGGCGAAGGTAGCAGCTGCAGACCTCGGCAGGCAACGGCAGCAGCAGCGGACCCTCGGAGGGCGGCGGCAGCAGCAGCGGACCCTCGGGAGGCGGCGGCAGCAGCAGCGGACCCTCGGGAGGCGGCGGCAGCAGCAGCAGTAGCGGACCCTCGGAGGCGAACTCGGGAGGGGAGCCCCTGGCCATGGAGGCGGCAGCGGGAGCTCCACTTCTCCCTCGTACCCTATAACTGGTGGCTCTCCAGGCGATGTGGAGCAACAGGCAGCCCCAGGCGATGCGGAGCAACAGGCAGCCCCAGGCGATGCGGAGCAACAGGCAGCCCCAGGCGATGCGGAGCAACAGGCAGCCCCAGGCGATGCGGAGCAACAGGCAGCCCCAGGCGATGCGAGGCAGGCATCCTTGGGCGAAGCGAGGCAGGCATCCTTGGGCGGTGCGAGGCAGGCATCCTTGGGCGGTGCGAGGCAGGGCAGGAGCAGTCCTTCCCATGATGGTGGATGTGGAACCAGCAGGTATTCACCCTCTGCTGGTGGAGCTGGGAGCGGCAAGCAGTCCTCCCACGGCGGTTGAGGCGGAACCAGCAGGTATTCACCCTCTGCTGGTGGAGGTGGGAGCGGCAAGCAGTCCTCCCACGGCGGTTGAGGCGGAACCAGCAGGTATTCACCCTCTGCTGGTGGAGGTGGGAGCGGCAAGCAGTCCTCCCACGGCGGTTGAGGCGGAACCAGCAGGCATTCACCCTCTGCTGGTGGAGGTGGGAGGGGCAAGCAGTCCTCCCACGGCGGTTGAGGCAGAACCAGCAGGCATTCACCCTCTGCTGGTGGAGGTGGGAGGGGCAAGCAGTCCTCCCACGGCGGTTGAGACGGAACCAGCAGGCATTCACCCTCTGCTGGTGGAGGTGGCGGAGGCAGAGGCAGCTCTTGCTGCTCTGCTCCTGACGGTGGTGGAGACAGAGGCAGCTCCTGCTGCTCTGCTCCTGGTGGTGGTGGAGACAGAGGCAGCTCCTGCTGCTCTGCTCCTGGTGGTGGTGGAGACAGAGGCAGCTCCTGCTGCTCTGCTCCTGGTGGTGGTGGAGACAGAGGCAGCTCCTGCTGCTCTGCTCCTGGTGGTGGTGGAGACAGAGGCAGCTCCTGCTGCTCTGCTCCTGGTGGTGGTGGAGACAGAGGCAGCTCCTGCTGCTCTGCTCCTGGTGGTGGAGACAGTGGCGAGGGCTCCTCACTCCTCTAGCGCTGGAGACGGCAGCAATGGCTCCTTTCCCCTGGCTGGAGAAGGCAGCGGCGACTCCTCTCCCCTGGCGCTGGAGAAGGCAGCGCGACTCCTCTCCCCTGGCGCTGGAGAAGGCAGCGACGACTCCTCTCCCCTGGCGCTGGAGAAGGCAGCGACGACTCCTCTCCCCTGGCGCTGGAGAAGGCAGCGGCGACTCCTCTCCCCTGGCGCTGGAGAAGGCAGCGACGACTCCTCTCCCCTGGCGCTGGAGAAGGCAGCGACGACTCCTCTCCCTCTGGCGCTGGAGAAGGCAGCGACGACTCCTCTCCTCTGGCGCTGGAGAAGGCAGCGACGACTCCTCTCCCTCTGGCGCTGGAGAAGGCAGCGACGACTCCTCTCCTCTGGCGCTGGAGAAGGCAGCGACGACTCCTCTCCTCTGGCGCTGGAGAAGGCAGCGACGACTCCTCTCCTCTGGCGCTGGAGAAGGCAGCAATGGCTCCTCTCCCTCTGGCGCTGGAAACAGCAGCGGGCCCCTCCCATATCTGCAGCCAGGTAGTTGAGCACCATGGCTGCGATGTCTGGGAGGGATGCTGGTTGGTGTTTCTGTTCCCAGGCCTCCCAGCGCTCCCATCTCTCGCCCACAGGAGGTTGATCACAGCAGGGAGGGCGACCATTATATCCCTCTCAGGCTCCGCCCAGCCAGTCCCAGATCCCCTCAGAGGAGATGGGATTCTTCCGCCTCGGAGGATGCGGGTCCTCTCTCACCCTTTCTGGATGCTCAGGCTCCTTCCTCTCCTGCCATGGAGGGGTTGGTCCGTGCCACGTGCCCAACCTCACCAACCGCTGGCACCACTCCTCACCCTTCAGGCAGGTGAGGCAGACGCCCAGCGTGGTAAGGACCTGCTGCTGCTGCGCCTCCTGCTGCTGTTGTTGTTGCTGCTGCTTTCTCCTCCGGCTACTCTTCCCCATTTTTTTATTTTTATCTTTTTTTCCAAAAACACAAAAAATACTGTTTGAAAAAACAAACAAAAACGTCCTTTTCTTTCCTGGTCCGCTCTTGGAGGCGTTGTTTATCCCACTTCTGACACCATATGTGACAGGCTGGCTCGCAGTGGTGAGTGTGATGACGCCACGGACCAGGAAGTAACTGAAACCAAAACAGTGGATGGCGGGTGAAGCTGAATGCTATGGCATTCAGCGTATTTATTAATAATTAAACAAAACAAAAGATTTAAACAAAACAACAAAACACAAACCAAAGCAAAGGGCACGAGGGCCAAACGAATAAACAGCAAACAAGTAAGTGGCGTGCTGGCTAAACCAGCACGTTTTAGCAATTGTTTTGTACTCTACGCTCTCTCTCCGCTCTCCGTACTCTCCTCTGTACACTCAACAACCAACCCGAACAGCTGCTGGTTCTTATACTCTGGCCGAGGGGTTAACTAGTTGTTAATTATCTTATTACCCTCGGCCACAGTCTGCATCGCTTGGTAAGGATGCATGACTGTCAGCTAGTTAAATAAATCAGTAGCTGATCAGTCATGCATCCTCACGAGGTTTTTAAATATAAATATAAAAGACGCGGCGCTTTTCACTGCGCCGCAAACAAAACACAAATAATAATAAATAGGGGCGGGACACTCCGCCACACTGACCCTCTGTATACAGGTACAATTTGGCATCTCCATGTATATAAACTTTTCTTTCTACAGATTTGTATAATAACTCTATGTCGATCAATCTATCTCGAAAAGCATTATTCATAGCTTTTATTAATTCTTTTACGGTATCATAATAACGGGCGGCTATTTTAAATGCTGTTTTAACATTTGTATCTATATTACGGGTAAAACATCTATTCTCTGTATCACTTATATTTTCCCACGTATAAGGGTATTGGATCTCTGCTAATCCAACTTCCCATTTTCTTTGTAGATTCACAGGTTTTGATAACCGTATAGTAAAATCGGCTATAGTGTTCTTTGGAAATATATCCTTTGAGGCGTTACTGGGCAGAGTCACATAAAAGGAGGATTGATCCATCTTATCAGTAGCCTTGGTGTAATGAAATCTACAATGATGTAGTCCCCTTAATATCCTGCAACTGCTTAGCCTCGATCCAGCTGTTAAATTTGTCTGGCCAACCCGTCCACTTTATAAGACTTTTTACCTTTTTCTTTTTTCTTGGCTAAGATTTTCTCTACCGTAAACAGTCTATCTTCCGACCATTTATCTTCTGTAATTCAAGCTCATAGAAGGTCCCATTTATTTCCTCTCCGTCGTAATCCTTCAGCCTGTATACAGGGGGTTTCCTAGGCAATCGTTCGTATATATTAAAAATTTCATCTGTGTATGTCTGCTCGTAACCTTTTATAAAGGGGGCCCTTAGTTTTGATACTCTAACAGCATCCCCAATCTGAAACTTGAATTTAGGTGGTTTGTACGGAAATTCCTGAGTATATAGATTCTTAAAAACTTTAAAGGAATTGTCTTCATTAACTTCTGAAGGTTTCATTTTAATACTTCTATGGTAAGAATTATTATAAGAGCGAACCATTTCTTCTAGCTTATCTAAATACCTGTGAGTGTTGAAGGCTGTAAAATATTTCCACATTTTAGTCTTTAGGGTTCTATTATACCTTTCAACAATAGAGGCTTTTAATTCATTACCGGTGGTAAAGTGTGCTATACTACATTTTTTTAACTAGTTTTGAAAGGACTTATTTAAAAATTCTTTACCTTTATCAGTTTGCAATTTTTTGGGAGATCGACCGCTTTCAAGGATTTTCCTGAAAGCCTTTGTCACACACACAGCTGTTTTGTTTTTTAGAGGTTGAACCCATGCGAATTTGAATAAAACATCTATGCATGTTAACATAAACTTGTTGCTGTTATTTTTCTTTGACAGACTAGACATATGTACTAAATCAGCCTGCCATTGATCGTCAATATTAGATACAAATACACAGTTTCTTTTAAAGTTTATTCTAGAGGGTTTATGTAGGGTGTAAGTGTCTTGTTCAGATAACCATTCAGCTATATCTGTATCACTAACCCTACAACCCTCCTACCTAAGCACTCTCTGTAGAGACTGTCGGCCTCCAAACCCCCCTGGATTTGAAACATCGTAGTAAATTCGTTTCATTTGCTGAAGAGTCATCCCTTCAGAAAAAAAGTCAAACAAATGCGATGATTGTAAAGTACAAAAGGGTTTATTCACCCAGTTTACAGATTAACAATTATAATTGGATACTTTAAACGACGCATAAACAGGCGACATTGCCTTTCATAGTAATGCATTAAACAAGATACAGTATCTTTCACAGCTCTAGAGATATCAGTATTCAAACCATTGACGAGATGATAAAGATAAGCTTCAGACACGTATGTATACAACACAAGCAAATACTCTCATTTACAGGGGTACACAGTGTAAAACATTTCAGGGATCAGCACAGTTAGAAAAAACATTTAAAGGTATTTCACATCTTACAGAATCAGCAATCATTTCAGCCCAATATTTAGGATCCACCAAGGCATGTATTTCAAGGATAGCTCTTTTTAGCTCAGGGAAACGTTTTGTATCGACAGACAAGGGGTTTTTAAAGAGGTTCCGACAAGCCAATTTGTCAACTACGAGTTCAAACAGAAGACCCTCCAACTCACTCTGCATTCTGTCCCGAGCTGATAGCTGAGAACTCTCTGGACTTTACCCGGAATCTCAACCAACCCAAGTTATTGTGGGTTGATTGACAGAAATTCTCTCCACTCATTTTCACGGTTCAAATAATCACAGAGACTGACATGCACACTAACCTATCATAGGCTTTGTTGAGTTGTTCTGTTCTTGTTTGAACTGCAAGTAAAGTAAATTCAAAACACTGGAGCTAAACGGCACAAACTGTAAACACAGCCAAGATCGGAACATGGCCACTGCATCATAAAAGAAAATACAGATGGATAAAATATACCAGTGAATAATGGCTCTTAAAACTAGTTCAAGAGAAGTGAATATGCAAGTACAAAACATTCCTGTATTTTCATATTACGGTGGTAAAGCTATTCTGGGAAAATCAATCAAATCCTGTTTCAATCACAACCCCAGTGTACAATACCTCCAGCAGACTGGTTTGTGGGATACAGCAAGCAGGTAACCGTTTAACTGACGGATTGGGCTTCATTATGTTGTCTGGACTTTGCTTTTTGGTGCAGAATTGGATAGGATATGTTTGCTTGTTTTATTCATTTTATTAAATATCTGCGTGGTATTGGGGTTTTGTTATTCACGTATGAATGGTAAGTGCTTTGCTAAAAAAAAAAAAAAGAAGTAGTATACTGGAAGTATACCTGTTCAAAACAGGATTGCATAGTAGCATAAATTAACTACGTTAGTAGTAAAAGTGTATTAAAATACACTTGGTTGTAGTAAACTAGACTAGATATTTTAAAATACAGTGTCTTGCAAAAGTATTCAGACCCCTGACCAATTCTCTCATATTACTGAATTACAAATGGTACACTGAAATTTCGTTCTGTTTGATATTTTATTTTAAAACACTGAAACTCAAAATCAATTATTGTAAGGTGACATTGGTTTTATGTTGGGAAATATTTTTAAGAAAAATAAAAAACTGATATCTTGCTTGCATAAGTATTCAACCCCCACACATTAATATTTGGTAGAGCCACCTTTCGCTGCAATAACAGCTTTAAGTCTTTTGGGGTAAGTATGTACCAGCTTTGCACACAGTGTTGGAGTGATTTTGGCCCATTCTTCTTGGCAGATTTGCTCCAGGTTGTTCAGGTTGGTTGGATGACACTTGTGGACCACAATTTTCAAATACTGCCACAGATTCTCAGTGGGATTGAGATCAGGACTTTGACTGGGCCACTGTAGGACATTCACCTTTTTGTTCTTGAGCCAATCCAATGTTGCTTTGGCCTTGTGCTTGGGATCATTGTCCTGCTGAAAGGTGAATTTCCTCCCAAGCTTCAGTTTTTTAGTAGACTGAAGCAGGTTCTCTTGCAGTATTTCCCTGTATTTTGCTCCATCCATTCTTCCTTCAATTTTAACAAGATGCCCAGTCCCTGCTGATGAGAAGCATCCCCACAGCAAGATGCTGCCACCACCATACTTCACTGTAGGGATGGTGTGTCTTGAGGCATGGGCAGTGTTAGGTTTGTGCCACACATAGCGCTTTGAGTTTTGGCCAAAAAGCTCTGTCTTGGTCTCATCTGACCAGAAAACCTTTTCCCACATCGCAGCTGGGTCACTCTCATGCTTTCTGGCAAACTCCAGACGTGCTTTCAGATGGTACTTTTTGAGTAACGGCTTCTTTCTTGCCACCCTTCCATACAGGCCAGTGTTATGCAGAGCTCTTGATATGGTTGACTGGTGCACCATTATTCCACTCCCAGCCACTGAACTCTGTAGCTCCTTCAAAGTGATTGTTGGCCTCTCTATGGCTTCTCTCACAAGTCTCCTTCTTGTTTGAGAGCTGAGTTTTGAGGGACGGCCTTTTCTTGGCAGTGCATGGGTGTGATGCAGCTTCCACTTCCTGATTATTAATCCAACTGTGCCCACTGGGATACCCTAACACTTGGATATTATTTTGTACCCTTTCCCTAATCTATGCATTTGTATTACTTTATCTCTAACTTCTGTAGAATGCTCTTTGGTCTTCATTTTCCTTCAGATTCACAGCCTGACCAATGATCCTTCAACAGTGGGGTTTTTATCCAGAAAATGTGACAGCAACTTTAATGGTTCACAGGTGGAGGCCAATGGTAAGGTAGTTGTGTCCTTGTTAGGGCAATTTCTTTCATCGGTGTAAACTGGGAGCTTCCACAGCACAGGGGTTGAATACTTATGCAAGCAAGATATTTCAGTTTTTTATTTTTCTTAAAAATAGTTCCCAACATAAAACCAATGTCACCTTACAATAATTGATTTTGAGTTTCAGTGTTTTAAAATAAAATATCAAACAGAACGAAATTTCAATGTACCATTTATAATTCAGTAATATGAGAGAATTGGTCAGGGGTCTGAATACTTTTGCAAGGCACTGTATTTGTTCAAAATAAAGCACTGCTGTTGGAATTATAGTTTAAAATTTTTTATTTGATTTATTTTTCTCTCTCTCTCTCTCTCTCTCTCTCTCTCTCTCTATATATATATATATATATATATATATATATACTGTATATATTGTGGTAGAAAATTCACAATACAATGGTATTCTCAACAATGTTAAGAACACATACTTTGATGTGATAACTTGTATTGTTCCACTCTGTAACTGTTTGTACTTTTCCAATCCTGTATCTTATTTTTGCAACAAATAGCTAAGTGCAGAGTAATGCTGCTGTCAGCAAGAGGGGTAACCACAGACAGAGCAAAGCATCCTGTCTTTGTAATTGTGAACGTTGACATGTGGCAATCGATTGCAGAAGTAGAAGTTATGTGTTATGAAGATTATTTTTGAACCACCCTTTTGACCGTCTGTTAAACTAAAAATATGTTCTCTGTCTTCTCTGTATGCAAGAGTTTCGCTCAAATTGTTACATGTCCAACTGTCACGTAGACAGTTTGCGGAGATACCTATAAATATCCAAGTTTGGCAGTGCTATGCGAGCCTGTTCTCTAACTGACTCTGCACTGAGTGTTGTGACTGGGCTCCAGGTTTGCAAATCTTGATAAAGCTTGTTGTTTGAGAATCTACAGTCTCTCTTCCTTTCAATAGAATATATATATATATAAACTACCAATTTAAAATGATCGCGATAATAGCTGTTATGGTGATAATTTCAGACAATAATCGTGATACAAAAATTCCATTATCGTCCCAACCCTAATCCTGGCTCGATCTAGTTCTCTCTCTTTTCTCCTCAGTGAATGAAGTTGCAGTTCACAGTCTGTAGGCTGAAGAACCAAGTATCAGAGCAGAGTTTTTACAATGGAAGTGTGTTTACATGGAAACAGTGGATTGAAAAACGTGTCACTCCATTTAAGAAGAGATTAAACATTTGGGTGACTAGAGAACTGGGAGGGGTGGAGCTTGAGGACAGCAGTTATTTGTAACTGTGAATCCCTTAACATACACTGCTGAGTGGGGCATTGTTTACCCATTTCCCCACTCAGACCTTTCTCTCTAAATATCTTGTTATCCCTAAATAGGCAAACATCCAATTTTTAAATCCATGTACAGTACGTGTAAAATCTGTTTTGGGGTCAAATTAAAAACTATCCCTCACAGTCATGCTGTGTTGGTAGTAAATGTGGCATCACTGCACTTGTGGGGTAGAGTCTGACTTGGGTAAAATGGCAACAAATGAGACTCGCCCAAATCTATAGAACATTCTATAGTGCATCACATTTAAGCATTTTACAGACTACTTCAACCTAATACCCCATTTTTATTGCTGTAGAAACTGGTTCAAACTAGTTTGTTGTTTGCTGTGATCTCTTTTCACATGGTGTACACATTTTTTCACTCCCCCACACATCTTGATTAGAAACCTGCTAAGTTTGGTGCTCTGCCCAGATGCCAAGATACGAGAGACTGCAAATGTCTAGTTTCTTTTTTTTTAAAGAGAGACAGGAAAACGACAAAGTCTTGCTAACTAGTTACATGTGCTTTAAGCGGTATCAAAATATGAAAAAATAAAAACTCATATAAATATGAAAACTTTAACATGGAAGTATAGAAACTGATAATCAATGACATAATTAATACTTTGTGAAGAATTGTTAATGAAGTAGCTTCAAGTTCTAACATTTTGTTTCTGAGACTTCTAGCATTTACATAAATACATTTAATGGCTATCTTACCTGAGTTGTTGCTCTTGTTTTGATGTGGCCTCCCTTCTGGTTTTTTTGTTGATTTCTGCCCCTTCCTTTCTAGTTGAAATGTTTCTGAACCTCCGAGGATCCTTTCTCTGAGTAGATTGGTACCATTAATAGAAGTCGTTTCTTAAAGAACATGCTACAGGGTTATGTGGCTTTAGAAAAATTGTGAGAAAACAGAGTAATATTAAGTGGGTTTATCTGTATTTGAAATCACAGTAAGAATGAATGATTGGAAATCAGTCCTTTAAATAAATAAATAAATACATAAATAAATAAATTCCCTTCAATATCATGACTTGCATTCATTTTTGTCATTTTCTCAGCTGTTCTGATTTGTTCTAATTTGCATAAGAACGTGGAGCCAGCCTGGAGCTGGCACTGAACCACTGGAGCCACTCTGGAGCTGGAGCCAGCAAACCCGGAGCACTGCCAACAGGCAAAGATATGCTGAAGGTGTGTACCAGACCCGGCACACATACGAAGAGTTAATGAACAAATTGTATCCAGGTACCGTCTCGATCGGGACATGCTGAATTATCTTTGTCATATGCTGCATGATGACCTGGGCAGGACAAAATTGTGTAATCAAGTTCTGTGTGAGCAATTGGTAGTATCGGTCAGCATGTGTGTCCTTGCTGCCGATACCTTCCAGACCACCCACCCAGCTGTGTCCCACCACCTTGACCGGTTTATAACCGCATTGTGCAACGTGCTGGAGAACAAATTAAATTCCCAGTACCCGAGCAGACTGGGAGGATATAATGCAGGTTTTTATCAAATCGTGCACCTGCCTCACATGGTAAGCGCCATTGATTGGACCCATGTCGATATCCAGGCACCTGCAGGGGTGGAGGAAACACCTCCTAAGAACCGCAAGGACAACTACTCACGACGGGTCACATTTTCAATTTCAATTGCCCCAATTGCTTCTCCTAACTTGGGCTTTTTTGTTTGATATCACCCCTTTAAACAGCTGTTACGTTTTTCTAACTTGTTTTTTTTACATTGAAAATGTTTTTGTTATAGATATCACTTCTTTTTTTACTTCATAAAGTAATGAATAAAGCACGGGAAAGATATTCGAGAATGTGTATGGTAAATAGACAGACAGACAGACAGACAAGACAAGAAAGTAATAAGCAGAGTAATATAAGAGAAATGACAAAAGATTTGAAAGTAAAATAATGGTAGAAGGGACTTTTGGACAGTATTGAAAGTGTAAACATTGTATTATTATATCTGCATCAGTGTTGAAAACAATATGTCTATTTTGGTAGGTATTGATATATTGATATTTACGTAGGTAGAAAACTACAATGTTATGAATGGTTCAAAAGGTACATATGCATGTCAGTGCTAAAGAGTAGCATACTAACACATTTTAATGCTGGAAAAAAAACATTATTCTCCTTGATATAGTGGTGTTATGAACTTAGGCTAAGGCATTTGTAAAGCATTAGATCTCTTCATAAAAGGCCATATACATGTCGTTTGCATTTCTTGGCCATGGTTTGACTTCAATAAGTGCATCATTTGCATGCACCCATTTTCCAGTAGCACCCACAGCAAGAACAGACACATAGTGTCCTGAAGTACACCCTGTACTTGGTGTATGATAATGGAAGCTAATTGGTAATTCCTGTTGTCCACAGTAATTGTGCTCTTTTGCACAGCAGTAAACTTAGCATTGTGTCACTTGTCATGGAACTTTTCAGGTCCGCAACTAAAAGAGCCAACTGCACCAGGTATTCGGCGCTAGGACGGTACATCTGTATTAGTCCTTGCACTTGCTCCACAAGCTGTCCAGAGTCTTTACGGTGGTCCGGCAAGTCTTTTGCAATGTCATTTAGTTCCCCAACATCCCGGTCTCTTTGCACCGACACTGTTGGTGACCAAGTATTACGTCCCTCCTGGTTTGGCCCAGGTCTCGGTTGGGGATTGGGATACTGGATCAGTGGGAACAAGCCTCGTACTGTACCATCTTTCTTGTTACGTTCTTGCTCTCACTTACGGTATCTTCTCACTGTTGGGTTTGGATCAGTCGCTTCTCTTGCGCTGTCTTCGCTCACACTGGAGTAGTCAGTTTCCACCACTGTTTCGGGGGGGAGGGGTGGCGGTGCAGTTGGTACGGTTACCGGAGGCGCAGTCACCCCGGAGTATGGAGGGGGAGCGAGTCTCCCTCTGCGCTGTTTCGACTTCCTCTGATCCATCTGCAACATAACTTGAGCCTCCCTGTCTGTCTTTCCCTTTTCTTGTTTCTCTTTGTCCTCATCTGCCATTCTTTCCCACTTCCTAAAGCTATTCCAGTCTATTCTGCCCTTTCTCTTTTTCTTTTCTTTTTCCCAACCTTCTAACTGGCTGCGTACACTGGCTAATTTAGTTACACTTAAACATCCTCCTAGTGGAAATCCACCCTTGTCAAACCATAAATCTATTTGTTGTAATACAACAGGACCCCATCTGTCACACATTCGTTTCTGTGGTCCTGCAAGGTTATATACCTGACATTTGTTTAACTGTTTACTACGTCCCTGCCCCATCCTGTTTTGCTAACGTATTGAAGTAGAGAGAGAGAGAGAGAGCGAGAGAGAGAGAGAAGAAGAGACAACAAATCAACAGACAATTAAACACACATGAGCTCTTTTCGGACGTCCTATGGTCCCAGACCACAACTTAACTAGGTTCCAAACCTATTATGGAGTACTCCGTCTTTGGTCCCAGACCACGGTTAACCTATTCTAGAGTCCCAGACTCATTATCGTCTGACTCACCTTTCAGTTGCTCTCAGGATCCCTTATACACCTCGGTGGAGCCCTCAGCCAGACTCAGAGCGGACCCTGCTCGTTCCCAGAACGCGGTGTCCTGATTCCAGTAATTCAGTTGAAACCCCGTCGACGGTTGACTCTTTGTCCCAGGACTACCACCGGGCGGAGTTTAGAATCCTGTCGACTACGCCAAAAATGTCGTGGAACTTTTCAGGTCCGCAACTAAAAGAGCCAACTGCACCAGGTATTCAGAGATATAAAGCTTTATTAGTTTGCACAAATGAGAACAGCTCTACACATCAGTGTTAGGAAACCCGAGCAGTGTTCTGCTATACAGAGTTAGCATACAGTTATTATACCTTTACAGAGAGAAAGGGTGGCTTCCCTTTCAACCAATAAGCTAGAGCCAACTCAGTTGGTGTAACAAAGGAAGGGGGACAGGTATTTACAAGGTAGTACAATAAAGGTTAGGTGGAAAGGTGGGTTCGCCCTGATCAACCGATAAGCTGGAGTCAGCTCAGTTGGTGTAATTAAGGAAGGGGGGACAGGTATTTACAAGGTAGTACAATAAAGGTTAGGTGGAAAGGTGGGTTCGCCCTGATCAACCGATAAGCTGGAGTCATGTTCCTTTTGTCACACCACCCACAGTTTGGTTTTCAGCTACACGTACCTGCAGATTAATACATTTAGTTTATTTCTATAAACTTAATAGATCATAAACTCAAAATGCTTTAAAGCATATAACTCAGTGAATAATTGTAGTGGCGACAAACAGGTACAGGAATGGTTCTATGCAATTATTCCCCTACACACTTTGTAACGGTCCTGTCTGGTTTGGTTTCCCAAAGCATAAGTTGGACTGCAATCATTCTTCCTGCTGATTGAATAAGTTCACGTTTCATGATTGGAGAAATTTTGCATTGCCTACATTTGCTACCAGGCATCATTGCCCATTTGTCATTTCTATAAATGAGTTCAACCAAACACATGGAATCTGTACCAGCAGGTACATGTAGAGGATACGCAGCAGTGTGGAGTAGTGGTTAGGGCTCTGGACTCTTGACTGGAGGGTTGTGTGTTCAATCCCAGGTGGAGGACACTGCTGCTGTACCCTTGAGCAAGGTACTTTACCTAGATTGCTCCAGTAAAACAAACAACTATATAAATGGGTAATTGTATGTAAAAATAATGTAATATCTTGTAACAATTGTAAGTCACCCTGGATAAGGGCGTCTGCTAAGAAACAAATAATAATAATAATAGCACCTCTCAGTTTTATGAGTAATAGTTACATCTAGTACATAGAATGTCATGCATTACTGTGACTGAAACCATGCGAGATACTTCAGGACAAATTTCAGACAATTTGGTGAGAAACTTTGTAATATCTTGCTGCTCACTTCTATTGAAAGGTTCTCCTAAGAAGTGACAAATATCCACAGTAGTTAGAGACGCAGTGGATGGCAAGTGATCATATTTGTGAACAAAGCTCCTGATAGCCTCTTGTTGACTGTGTTTTAATGAATCCTTCAGAGGTTGCAAGTGAAGAAGGCACTGTAATGTTGCATTTGCATAGCATGAGGTGAAATTAGGGTTACTCAAGCCTCTGAATGGATATGTAACTGCAAGTGGATGCTTAGAAGATTGAGTCTTTTGCTGTTCCTGAACATTAATGATGGCTCGGTGAATGAAATGCACATGATCTTTTACCTTGTGTCCCTTGTGTGTGCTTGGCTCCTTCAAGCTTATCAACTTAGGACAATAAATCCCTCTGAGCCAATGGTACTCTTCAACTGCAGTTTGACATACGTAAATGCAGGTGGGGTCAAAGTTGATAAGGTGGATACCGCTTAAGTAAGTAACTCTGGAAAGTGCAACGAAACTTTGTACATAGGAGAAAATGGAGTTAACAAGATCCATCATAACTGTTTTTAGAGTCATACCCTGGCATTTGTGAATGGTGATTGCATGAGCACCAATGACTGGGAACTGCTCTTGAACAATGTAGACTCTATAATCTATGATTTCAAACTTTGAGCGTAAACGTTGAAAGGTATGGGTGATTCCATTGTTAAATTTAATGGTTATGGTTTTGACCATACTTGTGTTTTCCAGATAGTAGGAAACAGCTTGAAGCTTCTCTATTGCCCCATTGATGAGACCAGTGGTAATGTCAATGTTCTTGTGAAATTGCTTAATACAAATGCAAATGTGTGACAAATGCTAAATGGACTTCAAATACTTTCCCACACAACAAATGTTAATTTATTAACATGAATTTGGCAGAGGCCTTTATCCAAGGTGACATACAAGGAAAACAGTTTATATAATAACAACATAAACACAGTAATCACGTAGTTCATAATAATGAACAGGTATGTACCAATATAGGAAGCAAGTTACATAAAACAGTGTTTCCAATCTTGAGGACCCAGTGTTTGCTGATTTGTGTTCCAACTGAGCTTTAAATTACTGAATTGAACCCTCAATTGAATGAATAATGTGTCTAATCAGAGCATTTGAATTATTTGTAGCTCTTAAAAGGTTGGCTGCACAGGCCTCAATTAGCACTAATCTAGGACTACCTAATGTTAACTCAGGTAAGGTAGTCCAAGATTTGTGCTGATCAGGGTTTGTGAAAGCAGCCAAAAGAGTTGGATATTTCAAGTTATTTCTAACATTGCATTAAGTAACTCATTGTTAGTTCAATTGGGGGATCAATTTAATAATTGAGAACTCAGTTGGAACACAAACAACTGACATAAATGATGAGATATATGTATATATTTATATATGTGTACATTGCACAATTATTCTTTTTACTTGTTTTGATTGTTATGTTTAATAAACATTAAGTTCTCAAAAGTGTCCATTAGTTTGCATCTTTCAGGTTAATCAACTTTACCAGCAATACTGAAAAGTCTCTCTACTTTATTATGAGCATTATTATTGAAAAGTATTTAAATGCATTTGAAATTGAAATATTTTTGAAGCTTTCCCATGATTTTAAATTCAAATGCAAATCCTTATATTTCAGAATATACAAATACCAAGTCAAATGCAAATAGTTCAGCAGATTTCATTTAAATTATTATTATATTTATTTTTTAGCAGACGCCCTTATCCAGGGCAACTTACAATTGTCACAATTATATCACATTATGTTTACATACAGTACTGTGCAAAAGTTTTAGGCAGGTGTGAAAAAATGCTGTAAAGTAAGAATGCTTTTAAAAATAGACATGTTAATAGATTATATTTATCAATTAACTAAATGCAAAGTGAGTGAACAGAAGAAAAATCTAAATCAAATCCATATTTGGTGTGACCACCCTTTGCCTTCAAAACAACATCAATTCTTCTAGGTACACTTGCACAAAGTCAGGGATTTTGTAGGCATATAGTCAGGTGTATGATTAAACAATTATACCAAACAGGTGCTAATGATCATCAATTCAATATGTAGGTTTGTGGCGGAGTGTCCCGCCCCTATTTATTATTATTTGTATTTGTTTGCAGCGCGGATAAAAGCGCCACGTCTTTTGTTATTGTTTTTTATATTTATATTTAAAAACCTCGTGAGGATGCATGACTGATCAGCTACTGATTATTTAACTAGCTGACAGTCATGCATCCTTACCAAACGCGTGCAGACTGTGGCCGAGGGGTAATAAGATAATTAACAACTAGTTAACCCCTCGGCCAGAGTATAAGAACTAGCAGCTGTCCGTGCTGCAGGTGGAGTGTTGGGTGCAGAGAGGAAGTACGGGGAGATAGAGAGGATACAACAAAACAATTGCTAAAACGTGCTGGTTTAGCCAGCACGCCACTTACTTGTTTGTCTGTTTATTCGTTTGGCCCTCGTGCCCTTTGGTTTCTGTTTTGTTTAAATCTTTTGTTTTGTTTAATTATTAATAAATACGCTGAGTGCCGTTGCACTCAGCTTCACCCGCCCATCCATTGTTTTGGTTTCTGTACTTCCTGGTCCGTGACGTCACCACTGAGCCAGCCTGTCACATATGGTGTCCTGCGTGGGACAAACAACGCCTCCAAGAGCCGGACCAGGAAAGAAAAAGGACTTTTTTTTTGTTTGTTTGTTTTTCAAAAGTGTTTTTGTGTTTTTGGAAATAAATAAATAAATAAATAAATAAAATGGAAGGCTGGAGCTGGAGAAACGGCTGCGGGGAACTGGAGGACCTCCTCGGTGGTCTGGAGGACCAAGGCTGGTGCCTTGCTTGCGGGGTCTACGGGCACACTGTAGCGATCTGCCCCTTCCAGGATGAGGAGGAGGAATTGGCCCAGGAGAGGAAGGCAGGGAGAAGGAGCAGGAAGAGAAGGGGGAGAGGAAGGCTGCAGCAACAGCAACCGCAGCAACAGCAGGAGGAGATCGGTGACGATGACTGTGAGGTTTATATTGTGAACCTCGTGGCGGAGTTGTGCCCTGGCTGTGGGGCATATGGGCACACGTTGGCCATATGCCCCACGCAATATGAAGAGGCGGAGCCAGCGCCCAGAAGGGGGGAGCGCGAGCATCCAGCGCCCAGAAGGGGGGAGCCCGTGCATCCAGCGCCCAGAAGGGCGGAGCCCGTGCATCTAGCGCCCAGAAGGGGGGAGCCAGTGCATCCAGCACCCAGGGGGGGGAAGCCCACAGGTCCAGAACCTAGGCCTCTAGCAGCAGAGGAAGAATACCTGCTGCCTCTGCCTCCGCCACCTCCACCGCCAGGAGCAGAGCAGCAGGAGCTGCCTCTGCCTCCGCCACCTCCACCGCCAGGAGCAGAGCAGCAGGAGCTGCCTCTGTCTCCGCCACCTCCACCAGCAGAGGGTGAATGCCTGCTGGTTCCGTCTCAAGTGACGTGGGAGGACAGCTTACCGCTCCCAGCTCCACCAGCAGAGGGTGAATGCCTGCTGGTTCTGCCTCAATCACCGTGGGAGGACTGCTTGCCCCTCCCACCTCCACCAGCAGAGGGTGAATGCCTGCTGGTTCTGTCTCAAGCGCCGTGGGAGGACTGTTTGCCGCTCCCAGCTTCACCAGCAGAGGGTGAATTCCTGCTGGTTCCGCCTCAACCGCTGTGGGAGGATTGCTTGCCCCTCCCACCTCCACCAGCAGAGGGTGAATACCTGCTGGTTCCGCCTCAACCGCCGTGGGAGGACTGCTTGCCGCTCCCAGCTCCACCAGCAGAGGGTGAATACCTGCTGGTTCCGCCTCAACCGCCGTGGGAGGACTGCTTGCTCCTCCCACCTCCACCAGCAGAGGGTGAATACCTGCTTGTTCCATCTCCACCTCCACCAGCAGAGGGTGAATACCTGCTGGTTCCACATCCACCATCATGGGAAGGACTGCTCCTGCCCTGCCTCGCACCGCCCAAGGATGCCTGCCTCGCACCGCCCAAGGATGCCTGCCTCGCTTCTCCCAAGGATGCCTGCCTCGCTTCGCCCAAGGATGCCTGCCTCGCTTCGCCCAAGGATGCCTGCCTCGCACCGCCCAAGGATGCCTGCCTGGCTTCGCCCAAGGATGCCTCCTCGCTTCGCCCAAGGATGCCTGCCTCGCTTCGCCCAAGGATGCCTGCCTCGCTTCGCCCAAGTATGCCTGCCTCGTTTCGCCCAAGGATGCCTGCCTCGCCGCCCAGGATGCCTGCCTCGCCGCCCAAGTATGCCTGGCTCGCCGCCCAAGGATGCCTGACTCGCCGCCCAAGTATGCCTGCCTCGCCGCCCAAGAAGGCCTGTCTCGCATCGCCTGGGCTGCCTGTTGCTCCGCATCGCCTGGGGCTGCCTGTTGCTCCGCATCGCCTGGGGCTGCCTGTTGCTCCGCATCGCTTGGGGCTGCCTGTTGCTCCGCATCGCCTGGAGAGCCACCAGTTATAGGGTACGAGGGAGAAGTGGAGCTCCCGCTGCCGCCTCCATGGCCAGGGGCTCCCCTCCCGAGTTCGCCTCCGGAGGGTCCGCTACTGCTGCTGCTGCCGTCGCCTCCCGAGGGTCCGCTGCTGCTGCCGTCGCCTCCCGAGGGTCCGCTGCTGCTGCCGTCGCCTCCTGAGGGTCCGCTGCTGCTGCCGTCACCTCCCGAGGGTCCGCTGCTGCTGCCATCGCCTCCCGAGGGTCCTGTTTTGCCTGGGGTTGCTACCAGTCCTGCCATGCGGCAGGAAATACACTGGCTGGAGCCCCATGAACGGGAGCTGCCGGCCACGGAAAAGGGGAGGTCAGGAGACCAGCTCCCCAGCCGCACTTTGCGGCAGGAAATGTGTGGCTGGAGCCCCATGAAGGGCAGCTGCCGCCACGAACAAGGGGAGGTCAGGAGGCCAGCTCCCCAAGGCACTGGCGGCAGGAAATACTGTGGCTGGAGCCCCATGAAGGGCAGCTGCCGCCACGAAGAAGGGGGGAGGTCAGGAGACCAGCTCCCCAGCCGCACTTCGGCAGGAAATACTGTGGCTGGAGCCCCATGAAGGGCAGCTGCCAGCCATGAAGAAGGGGGGAGGTCAGGAGACCAGCTCCCCGCAGCAATTTCGCTGCAGGAGAGAGGGTGGCCTGAGCCCCACGGGGAGCGGCCGCCATGAAGAAGGGGACAGGTCTGGAGACGACCCCAAAAATTTTTGGCCAGAGGAGCCGGCCTGTGCGCTGGCCATTGGAACGCTACGGCTGTTTGGGTGGGAGGAGGACATCCCACCATGGCCGCCACCTTTGGCCCGTTGCTGCCCCTGTTCCTGCGCCGGGACTGCTAGCCGGGACTTTAGGGAATAAGGAGGGAGGTGGCCGAAAGACTATGTGTGCTGCGCAGGGGGAGCATGTGTGGCGGAGTGTCCCGCCCCTATTTATTATTATTTGTATTTGTTTGCGGCGCGGATAAAAGCGCCGCGTCTTTTGTTATTGTTTTTTATATTTATATTTAAAAACCTCGTGAGGATGCATGGCTGATCAGCTACTGATTATTTAACTAGCTGACAGTCATGCATCCTTACCAAACGCGTGCAGACTGTGGCCGATGGGTAATAAGATAATTAACAACTAGTTAACCCCTCGGCCAGAGTATAAGACCTAGCAGCTGTCCGTGCTGCAGGTGGAGTGTTGGGTGCAGAGAGGAAGTACGGGGAGATAGAGAGGATACAACAAAACAATTGCTAAAACGTGCTGGTTTAGCCAGCACGCCACTTACTTGTTTGTCTGTTTATTCGTTTGGCCCTCGTGCCCTTTGGTTTCTGTTTTATTTAAATCTTTTGTTTAATTATTAATAAATATGCTGAGTGCCGTTGCACTCAGCTTTACCCGCCCATCCATTGTTTTGGTTTCTGTACTTCCTGGTCCTTGACGTCACCACTGCGAGCCAGACTGCCAAAAGGTTGAAACGCAATCATTAACTGAAACAGAAACAGCTGTGTAGGAGGAATAAAACTGGGTGAGGAACAGCCAAACTCAGCTAACAAGGTGAGGTTGCTGAAGACAGTTTACTGTCAAAAGTCATACACCATAGCAAGACTGAGCACAGCAACAAGACACAAGGTAGTTATACTGCATCAGCAAGGTGTCTCCCAGGCAGAAATTTCAAGGCAGACAGGGGTTTCCAGATATGCTGTCCAAGCTCTTTTGAAGAAGCACAAAGAAACGGGCAACGTTGAGGACCGTAGACGCAGTGGTCGGCCAAGGAAACTTACTGCAGCAGATGAAAGACACATCATGCTTACTTCCCTTCGCAATTGGAAAATGTCCAGCAGTGCCATCAGCTCAGAACTGGCAGAAAACAGTGGGACCCTGGTACACCCATCTACTGTCCGGAGAAGTCTGGTCAGAGGTGGCCTTCATGGACGACTTGCGGCCAAAAAGCCATACCCCCGACGTGGAAACAAGGCCAAGCGACTCAACTATGCACGAAAACACAGGAACTGGGGTGCAGAAAAATGGCAGCAGGTGCTCTGGACTGATGAGTCAAAATTTGAAATATTTGGCTGTAGCAGAAGGCAGTTTGTTCACCGAAGGGCTGGAAAGCGTACACGAATGAGTGTCTGCAGGCAACAGTGAAGCATGGTGGAGGTTCCTTGCAAGTTTGGGGCTGCATTTCTGCAAATGGAGTTGGGGATTTGGTCAGAATTAATGGTCTCCTCAATGCTGAGAAGTACAGGCAGATACTTATTCATCATGCAATACCATCAGGGAGGCATCTGATTGGCCCCAAATTTATTCTGCAGCATGACAACGACCCCAAACATACAGCGAAAGTCATTAAGAACTATCTTCAGCGTAAAGAAGAACAAGGAGTCCTGGAAGTGATGGTATGGCCCCACAGAGCCCTGATCTCAACATCATCGAGTCTGTCTGGGATTACATGAAGAGAGAGAAGCAACTGAGGCTGCCTAAATCCACAGAAGAACTGTGGTTAGTTCTCCAAGATGTTTGGGCCAAGCTACCTGCCGAGTTCCTTCAAAAACTGTGTGCAAGTGTACCTAGAAGAATTGATGCTTGATGCCGTTTTGAAGGCAAAGGGTGGTCACACCAAATATGGATTTGATTTAGATTTTTCTTCTGTTCACTCACTTTGCATTTAGTTAATTGATAAATATAATCTATTAACATGTCTATTTTTGAAAGCATTCTTACTTTACAGCATTTTTTCACACCTGCCTAAAACTTTTGCACAGTACTGTACAATTACCCATTTATCCAGTTGTTTATACTGAATCTAGGTAAAATACCTTGCTCAAGGGTACAACAGCAGTGTCCCTCACCTGGGATTGAACCCACAACCCTCTGGTCAAGAGTCCAGAGCCCTAACCACTGCTTCACACTGCTGGCCCCAAGTCTAGATACAAAGTAGTGTGTCGATTTAAACCAAAGTAATGGTTTTGGAGACATTTTGTAATAAATATATTTATAACTTCTCTTATGCAATTATTTCAATAGCGATTAATAAAATCAGTCATAACAGTGCGTCTCACGTGCCTTATAGAAAAGGCACGTGAGTGAATGGAATCAGAGATGAAATGTTCTGCTAGGAGAGAGTAGTAGTGAGTAGCTGGCGAGCCCAGTGACCCAGGAATCTTTTTTTAAGGCGAGCAAAGCGAGTAGGGAATTATTTAAGATGAGTGCAGTGAGCTGGCATCAATAATGGAGGCTGTGTGGTCCAGTGGTTAAAGAAAAGGGCTTGTAACCAGGAGGTCCCGGTTCAAATCCCACCTCAGCCACTGACTCATTGTGTGACTGTGGCAAAGTGCCCCCCCTGTGTGTATTTTGTGTTATGTGTTGTGTTTTAATGTTGGTGTATAGTCATTGGTACACGGGATATAAACGGGTCTGTGTTTCACGTGTATTTAAAAATGTAGATTTTGTATTTAGGCACGAGGATGGCACAAATCACTTCACGTGCTGGTTAAAATGTAATGTGTGGTCACGGGAGTACACTTAATTAATTCACGTGCAGTTATACCGAGATTCCAATTGAATGATTGACTAGCAATCGAGTCTCGGTACAACTGCATAAAAACAGCATGTTTTCACTCACTCGGGGTTGTGTGTTCGGTGAGTGGAGAACGGGTGTGGAGAAGGAGAAGGAGAAGGAGAAAGTTAGAGAAAAGTATTACACTCACCGTGTTTGTTTGTCTGTTCGTGCACTGTCTGTTTACTGTTTCATCGTTTTGTTTGTCTATTTATTTTGGCGTAAGTGCCGTGTCCTGTGTTTTTGTGTTCTGTTTAAACCTTTTATTTTGTTAATAAACGCTGAGTGCTACCATTTGCACTCAGCTTCTCATCACCACCGTCTGTCTGTGTGTTTCTCTCTCTGGTCTGAGTTCCTCCCTGCAGCCAGCCTGTCACAGTGACCCTGAGCAAGTCACTTAACCTCCTTGTGCTCCGTCTTTCGGGTGAGACGTAGTTGTAAGTGACTCTGCAGCTGATGCATAGTTCACACACCCTAGTCTCTGTAAGTCGCCTTGGATAAAGGCGTCTGCTAAATAAACAAATAATAATAATAAATTAAAAGTGAATCAGCTCATTTTTGCGGTTTAAATCTACTATTTGTTATTGTAAACAAGTAAAACTTCAAATAAATGTTTGAAGCACCTTGTATTGCCAGGCAGTCTCCCATCCAAGTACCAACCAGACACACATATTATTTTTTTTTTTTTTTATCGGACACACTTATCCAGGCCAACTTACAATCGTGACATACAATTACCCATTTATACAGGTCGGGTGTTTTACTGGACCAATCTAGGTAAAGCAGCAATGTGTCCCCCACCTGTGATTAAACTCACAACCCTCCAGTCTGGAGCTCTAACCGCTACTCCACAGATGCTGCAAGCAATGGATCACTAGTGTCTCGTTGTATAACTAAATCTCGGCAGCTTCCGACAAGTTTTTCTAACTTGTATGTGGAACTATCATCCATCCATCCATCCATTATCATTAACCTCTTAATCCTTTACAGGGTCGCGGTGAGCCAGAGCCTAACCCGGCAGACACAGGGTGCAAGGCAGGACTACACCCTGGATGGGACGCCAGTCCATCGCAGGGCACCACACACACACTCAGGGCAAATTAGAGTAACCAATCAACCTGAACAGCATATCTTTGGACTGTGGGAGGAAATCGGAGTACCCGGAGAAAACCCATGCAGACACAGGGAGAACATGCAACCTCCACACAGACAGACCCCTAGTCCGGAATTGAACCCAGGACCCTGGCTCTGTGAGGCAGCAGTGCTAACCACCACACCACCGTGCAGCATATATATATATATATATATATATATATATATATATATATATATATATATATATATATATATATATATATATATATATATATATATGCATATGATAAATGCATAAGCCAAATCAATTAATATGACAGTTTTCTAGCTTGCTATTTCATTTATTTATACATTTATAATATAAACATGTATTAATTTCTACATTTATTTAAAAATATTTATTTCTAAATCTATTTATTCCTCTATGCATTTGTTTAAATCATTTATTTATTTCTACCAAATAAATTATTCCTTTATTTATTTTTAATTAAATGAGGAACTACAATTTATCAGAGATTTAGACAAGGAAGCTACATGCCACTTGTGTACAATTCCATGCTATGGTATCTACCAAACAAACAGAAAACTGGATATTTTCAAACAGGAAATAGAAAATTTCTAGAATCGAGCAGAACCTTCAGGTTTTCAGCAAAAGCTGGTCATGCATGGATGTAAGCTTAAAAAATAAATACATTTCAACAACAGCCCAGTGGTGCAGCAGGCTAAGACTGTGTCTTCTTCAAGGATGTCATGTTGCAAGTTCAAACAAAGGTAATTTTTTTATTATTTTTTTTGTGCGATATGTGCTGTTTTAAAACATAAATACATTGTTTAATATAAATGGTGTGGACATCAAACTGCTTGCGTTCCCTAGTTTATTTTGACATGGACCAACATGTGGAATCACATGATTGGTAGATGTCCAATTATTTAGCTTTTCTGTTTGAAAAGTCACTACACACTCTTAAAGTGAAGAAGAAGAAGAAGAAGAATTTGACCTTAGTTTGACGACTTATATATCTCATTGTGTATAGCGGTATTTAGGATTTTTCACTTTTTATTGCTGTTAGAAACTGGTTCAAACTAGTTTGTTGTTTGCTGTGATCTCTTTTCACATTGTGTACACATTTTTTCACTCCCCCATGCATCTTGATTAGAAACCTGCTTTGGCTCTCTGCCCAGATGCCAAGATATGAGAGACTGCAAATGTCTAGTTTTTTTTTAGTTTTTTTTAGAGAAAGACAGGAAACCACAAAGTCTTGCTTAACTAGTTACATGTGCTTTAAGCTGTATCAAAAAATAAAAACTCATACAAATATGAAAAGTTTAACATAGAAGTAAAGAAACTTCTAATCAATTACATTATACATTGTCAAGAATTGTTAGTGCAGTAGCTTCAAGTTCTAACATAAATACATTTAATGGCTATCTTACCTGAGTTGTTGCCCTTTTGATGTTTTGATGTGATGTGATCTCCCTTCTGTTTTTTTTGTTGATTTCTGCCCCTTCCTTTCTAGTTTAAATGCTTTTGAACCTCCGAGGATCCTTTCTCTGAGTAGATTGGTACCATTAATAGAGGTAGTTTCTTGAAGAACATGCTACAGGGTGATGTGGGTTTAGAAAAATTGTGAGAAAACAGAGTGATATTAAATGGGTTTATCTGTATTTGAAATCACAGTAAGAATGAATGATTGGGAATCAGTCCTTTAAATAAATAAATAAATAAATAAATTCCCTTCAATATCATGTCTTGCATTCATTTTTATTTGTCATTTTCTCAGCTGTTCTGATTTGTTCTAATTTACATAAGAACGTGGAGCCAGCCTGGAGCTGGCACTGAACCACTGGAGCCACTCTGGAGCTGGAGCCAGCAAACCCGGAGCACTGCCAACAGGCGAAGATATGCTGAAGGTGTGTACCAGATCTCGGGATCATCCCCAGCTGCGTACTAAGTTAGTACCAATTGCATTGAAAAAACAAGCGGAACAAAGTTGGAGACTAGCTGATCCCCAGCTTTAGTACGGTACTAAGGATCAAGCATTGTTGTTGTTGTTACCAAACAGAAACTGAAGGGGGCTCTGAATCATTCTTTCATTCATTCATTATCAGAACCGCTTTATCCTTTTACAGGGAGCCAGACACGGCGCAAGGCGGGATGACTCTGAATCAGAACATTTGAAATATTTGTAATAGTAATGTATGTATTTTACGATAGTATGAGCTAATAATCATTTTTACAATGTTACAAATAGGCCAACATTTATACATAAATATGAATTTGTCTCGAACATATATTTATATATTTGCACATAATAATATATTTTTTTTATTTAAGATATATATAGTTAACAGTGCCATGGGAGGATGCTGTAGATGAGGCGTATGAGAGGAAGAAACTGCGGTATGCTCAACTAGCCACTGAAGCGGAACAGCGAGGATGGAGAGTCTGGGTTTACCCAGTGGAAGTGGGATGTCGAGGATTTGTGGCACACTCTACAACCCGGTTTCTCAGAGATGTCGGATTCAATGGCCAAGAGTTGCGTCGCACAGTGAAGAACTTATCTGAAGCAGCAGAGAGGAGCAGCAACTGGCTGTGGTTGAGACGGAAAGATTCTGGCTGGGGATCTCAAGCACAATAGAAAGGAAAAAAGGCTGATATACAGGTAAGTAAGCTGGGCTGAGTTGAGTGGGGACGGAGGGGGTGAAGCTGGGACGCCAGAATCACCGTCGAGCCCTCTTGAGGTGTCGTGGGCTGGTCGACGAAACACCGAGGATGGAAGGTGCCCACTTGAAGACCCCAGAGATGTACCCTACTTAGCTCAATCCAGGCGGTTGTCATGCTGATGCGCTGGGGAGACCGCACTATGGTTGATCCCGGAGCCAGCATCGCAGCCGTTGTGTGTGCTGATGCGCTAGGGAGGCAAAATAAGCTGATCCCTGGAGCCAGCATTACACTTCAGCCATCAACACCAGACAGAAGGATATCTACATCATCATATGGAAGGAAGCGCAAATGGATGGAGACACATATGGATCACATTAGTTTACTGTGAAGCTACGTCTTAGTTGGTGCTTATCTTGGCGAGAGCCAAGTTCAAATCAACATGAAGTTTTAACATCTACTCTCATGTAATGGAAATCATGAAGATCTGGATACGTCCAGTGACTGCTGTGAATAGTGCAGCTGGCAACAAGGGAAAGACCTCGTGACAGCCTGGAGAGACAGCTGACTGGAGGAAAGAGACCCCATTGGGGCTGGCAGGGTTAGCTACCCTTGTCGGCAGTATCCAGCTCTGTGTTTACAGGATGCTGGAGACACCCGCCCAAGGCTTCTAAGAAATTAAAGAGAAAAATACCCCTAGAGTCTGCGAGAGCGGGGCGGAAGATGACTCAACGTTGGACAACACGGTTAAGGACTTAGGAGCGGAAAGCGGATATGAGTATGGAGAGTACTTCACAAAGACTAGTTCAAGATCTGCAGTTAGCAAAGACATGGAACTCCAGGTTTGTGTCTGCGGCTGGAGCAAGGCGACAACAGTCAGGGGTTTGAAGATTCATCAAGGGAGAATGAAATGCTTGAGGGAGAAGGGACAAGGGCCTCGCATTGATCAGTACTTCTTACGAAGTCAGTCAAGTCAGTCGAATGAAATCCAGCGACAGGAAGCAAACCACAGTTCGCAGGATATCAGCACCCCTGTCATAGATGTGAGGAGGACTTGCATGGACACAGTTAGTGATGAACCTAATGATCCTTGTGAACCCGGGCAGACAAACCAGCGTAAGAGAGAAAAGAACCTCAACGGGCACAAGCCTGGAGTTAAATGGCCAAGAGCTTGTGAGAAAACTGCATGGGACACAGTAAACACAGATCTCTGCTTTGCATTGGAAAGGTTAAGTGGAACAGTTGAAAAGAAACTGGATAAATTTGGGGACATCATCTACGCATATGGAAGCGAGAGGTTTGGAGTTGAAAAAGGAAGGAAAAAGTACAAACTATTCCTGGAAAGTCTAGACGGCAGCAGGAGATTGAACGCTTAGTTAGAGAAAGGAGACAGCTGAGGAAGCAATGGAGAAGAGCAGAAGAAAGTCAGAAGGAGGGACTCAATCTCTTACAAAGGGTCATAAAAGATAAGCTTGCAACATTGTGCAGAGCTGAGCGCCTCTGAAACGCTACAAAAAGAAGGAGCGTCACGAGAACTAACTTTATAAAGACCCATTCAAATTTGTAAAGAAGTTATTCACCAGTGAGAAGAATGGCACACTAAAAGCATCTAAGTTTGAGTTGGAGAGATATTTGGAGGAAACACATACAGATTCAAAAGGCAGGAGCCTATGTCAATTCCTTCAGACATCCCACCTATCAATCCACCAGAATACCAAATGGAGGACTGTGCACCTAAGTGGAAAGAAGTAGAGCAAGCTGTGAAAAAAGCAAGGGCTTCATCATCTCCAGGGCCTAATGGAGTTCCGTACAGAGTGTACAAGAGTGCTTCAGGAGTTCTACGAATCCTGTGGAAACTGATGAAAGTAGCATGGGAAAAACAGGTTGTACCAAGAGCATGGCGCCGAGCAGGTGGAGTCTTTATACCTAAAGAAAAAGATTCTAGCAGCATCAGTCAGTTTCGCCCTATTTCCCTATTAAACGTAGAAGGCAAGATTTTCTTCAGCATTATTGCTCAGAGATTGTCAACTTACCTATTAAAGAACTGCTTCATTGACACTTCAATACAAAAGCGGGCATTCCAGGTTTCCCAGGATGCTTAGAACACATCAATGTGATCTGGCAACAAATTCAATCAGCTAAAAAGGAGAGGAAGGAGCTCCATGTGACATTCCTGGATTTGGCTAATGCATATGGTTCAGTGCCACATGAACTTCTTTGGGCAGCATTTGATTTTCTCAGTGTACCAATGACAATAACAAATCTAGTGAAAGCCTACTTTGGAGATTTGCAATTTAGTTTTTCAACTTCAGAATTCAGCACTACATGGCAATGCCTAGAAGTTGGAATAATGGCAGGATGCACCATTTCTCCACTGGCTTTTACCATGGCAATGGAAGTAATCATTAGGGCATCAAAATGGGTAGTGGGAGGAGAGCGCTTGGCTTCTGGAATACGACTACCACCAATTCGAGCATACATGGATGACATGACAACCATGACTACAACAGTAGCCTGCACTAATCGGTTATTGGGCAAATTAACCAATAACATTGAATGGGCACGAATGCAATTCAAGCCCACTAAATCAAGGAGCATCTCTATAATTAAAGGTAAAGTAGTAGATAAAACGTTCTTCATTAATGGTGAGGCAATACCAACAGTGTCTGAGAAGCCAGTGAAGAGCCTTGGGAGATGGTACGACGGGGATCTAAAGGACACAGTTCGTGTGGGAGAAGTTAGACAACAAGCTGTGGAAGGGTTGAAGAGCATAGACAGCAGCGCTTTACCAGGCAAACTAAAACTCTGGTGCTTTCAGTTTGGCCTACTGCCAAGGTTGCTGTGGCCACTGACTGTGTCTGAGGTTTCTTTGACAACAGTAGAGAAGCTGGAAGCTTTAATCAGTTCACACATCAGGAAATGGTTGGGAGTTCCACGCTGCCTCAGCAGAGTGGGACTTTATGGTAAAGGAATACTGCAGCTACCTGTCTCCGCTCTAACCGAGGAGTTTAAGTGCGCCAAGGTCCGACTGGAAATGACATTAGTAGAGTCACGCGACAAATGCGTAAGGGAGGCAGCACCTGTGTTGAAAACTGGAAGAAAGTGGGTGGCAAAGAAAGCTGTGGAGGATGCAAAGGCTGCCCTTCAAATTGGTGATATCATGGGGCAAGTTCAGCATGGAAGAGGGGTCTTGGTCTCAGTTCAGCTCCTCCTACATGGCACAAGGCAGCCCCAGCGCAACGGAGGAAGCTTGTAGTCAACGAGGTGCAAAAGCAGGAGGAGAGGATGAGGTGTATAAAGGCCATTTCCCAGGGCAAGCAGGGAGAATGGATGAGATGGGAGAGTGTGGAACAACGCAAGATTGGCTGGCAAGACCTATGGTCAATGGAACAGAGCAGGATCAGTTTCCTTATAAGGTCAACATATGATGTTCTCCCATCACCACAGAACCTAAACCTCTGGGTAGGAGAGGATCCCTCATGTCCTTTGTGTTCATCACCTGCAACATTAAGGCACATTTTGACAGGATGTAAGGTGGCTCTTAGCCAAGGACGGTTTACTTGGCGCCATGACCAGGTGCTGCGATGTTTGGCCTTAGCATTGGAAGACAAGCGTAACATGACCAATAAGTTGCCATCTGTTCCATCAAAACAGTACACACAAAAGACAACATTCCTCCGCCCAGGAGAGCAACCACCAAGAAAAGGTGTTAAAACCAATCCTCGCCCAGGACAACTGGAAGCTGCTAGAGACTGGAAAATGCTGGCGGATGTTGGTCAACGGCTTATTTTTCCACCTGAGATTGCCACCACAAACCTTCGACCAGATATTGTCTTGTGGTCTGGATCAGCACGCCTTGTTCACCTGGTGGAGTTAACAGTGCCATGGGAGGATGCTGTAGATGAGGCGTATGAGAGGAAGAAACTGCGGTATGCTCAACTAGCCACTGAAGCGGAACAGCGAGGATGGAGAGTCTGGGTTTACCCAGTGGAAGTGGGATGTCGAGGATTTGTGGCACACTCTACAACCCGGTTTCTCAGAGATGTCGGATTCAATGGCCAAGAGTTGCGTCGCACAGTGAAGAACTTATCTGAAGCAGCAGAGAGGAGCAGCAACTGGCTGTGGTTGAGACGGAAAGATTCTGGCTGGGGATCTCAAGCACAATAGAAAGGAAAAAAGGCTGATATACAGGTAAGTAAGCTGGGCTGAGTTGAGTGGGGGCGGAGGGGTGAAGCTGGGACGCCAGAATCACCGTCGAGCCCTCTTGAGGTGTCGTGGGCTAGTCGACGAAACACCGAGGATGGAAGGTGCCCACTTGAAGACCCCAGAGATATATATATATATATATATTGTCAAACTATATTTAATTTAATGTTTATGAACCCAGTCAACCAAATATAGATTCTCCCTAGCTTTTGTGATGTGCAGTTCGTGAACGACTCGTTCTTTCCGGTTCAAATAAACCTATGAAACAATCTTCATGCGGTCTACATTGATTGGTTTTGTGTCATTGAATCAGTGAATCAAATGAACGAAATGAATCGATTCACCAAACTGAACTGAATCAAATGAATCGAGTCACAAAAAAGAATCGAACTGCCCATCACTGTTAACTTGCAGCGTGAGAACAAAGGAAATATGTCAGACAGTTATTGGAATGTATCCTTGTGAACGTGTGGGTTGCAGTGCGTAGTGAAAGGGGTGATGTAGGTGCTCCAGACAAAGACAAACACAACGTTCACGGTACAAGTTACTTTTATTCTTGACCCGGATTTAAATAATAAAGCTGGCTCTACCCATCAATGGGTATTGCCAGCGCCAAAACGAGGGGTTGCAGTCCCGAAATAATAAATCCAAACACAGACAAGAAACACAGACACGAAACACAGACACGTCTCCGGACAGTGAGTGCTCGAGTGCAGGTGCGGTGCTGGATACAACGATGCCGGTTCAGTGCAGGTGCGGTGAAGTCTGGGTGAATCGCTGGCCTCCGGCTGCAGCTCCCAGATCCGTGCTTAACTAGTCTGCCAAAGACAAAACACACACGGTTGCACAAACAAACAAAACACTTAATTCTCCTCCCAAAACAGTCCTCGTTTCCTCCCATCAACCACAACAAAAGGAACCGATTATGGCGTCACGTCCCCTAAAGTACCCTCAGCCCGCCCCTCCGATAGCTAGTTCAATCACGTCTCCTCCAATTCATGAATGAAACTTCGCTTACCGTACTAGGGCGGGGACTCCTGGTACCGTGGCGCCATCCCTTTCCTGAATGGCCGGCTTCCGACTGCCCCGGAATGAACTGCCGAAACATTCAGTACGGGCACGCAATTCCTGCTGTACAGTGCTCTCACAGGTCGAGAGGAGATTGTTGATTCAGATTCATTCGCTCTTTGTCACATATCCCACCGCTCAGAGTGGAGCCGAAGGAACACTCGGCTGAATCTACCTTGCCCATTACACCCCTCCCGGAAAAGTAATCCGCATTTTGATGATCTCTCCCTGCACGGTGTGTCATGAAATACATGAAGGGTTGCAGCGCCAGATACCACCGAGTTATCCGGCGTTGCTATCCTTCATCGTGCTTAACCATCTGAGTGGGGCGTGGTCAGTGACAAGATTGAATGAATGACCCAAGAGGTAATAGCGTAAGGTCTGAGTGGCCCATTTAATGGCCAGACATTCCTTTTCTATGACGGAGTAGTTGCGCTCCCGAGGGAGCATTTTTTGCTTATATACAGGATCGGGTGTTCTACTCCATCGACCCGCTGGGACAAGACCGCCCCCAAACCAACATCCGAAGCGTCGGTGTGGAGGAGGAATTCCTTATCAAAATCTGGTGTGATTAGGGCGGGGGCTTGGCAGAGTCGTTGCTTAATGGTTTCAAAGGCCCCCTGACATTCTCCTGTCCATTTAATTAAATTTGGTGCGCTCTTTTTAGTGAGGTTCACTAGAGGGTTTACCACTGTGGCGTACTCGGGGATGGATCGACGGTAATAACCAGCCAACCCCAAGAGAGACCTCACCTGGGACTTGGTTTTTGGGATTGCCGCGTCCATCAAAGCCTGGACTTTGGTGGCGACGGGTTTCACCTGCCCATGTCCCATAATGAATCCTAAATATTGGGTTTCTTCTTTGGCAAATGCACATTTACCCAAGTTGGCTGTCAGCGGGCTACCCTCAGAGACTGCAAGACGGCTGCGACCCTAGCCAAATGCTCCCGCCAGGTGGAGCTGTAAATCACCACATCATCAATATACGCTGCTGCATATTCACGATGTGGGCGTAAAACCTGGTCCATTAGTCTCTGAAAGGCAGCGGGCCCCATGTAGCCCAAACGGCATGGTTGTGAAATGAAACAGACCATCAGGGGTAGAAAATGCAGTTTTCTCACATGATCTGCGGGTTAAGGGGATCTGCCAGTATCCCTTCGTCAGGTCCAAAGTCGAAATGAACCTCGCCGTTCCCAGTCTGTCGAGAAGCTCGTCGACCCGAGGCATGGGATATGCATCGAACTTGGCAATAGCGTTTACCTTGCGAAAATCAACGCAGAAGCGGTTGGTGCCGTCCTTTTGGCCACTATCACAATTGGACTGCACCACTCGCTCCTGGAAGGCTCAATCACCCCAAGTTCAAGCATCGCCCGCACCTCTTTGCGAACGCCACCTCGTCGACTTTCCGGGATCCGGTAGGGTCTCTCTCGCACTGTGACACCTGGGGAGAGATAATGTCATATTCAACGAGATTAGTCCTGCCGGGCACATCAGAAAAACATCCCTGAACTCCTCAATTAACCTGCGCAGATCTCTCTGCTGATCTGGGAGTAACTGTTCCCCATCGGAATGTTCTGTATGCTAGAAGCCTCTATACAGGGTCCAAAATCATCCTCTACCTCGCCTGGGGCTATAAATAAGGCTTCCCTTGCCTGCCAGGGCTTTAATAAATTGACATGGTAAATTTCCGTTCGTTCGGCGATCGGGCTGCCGAATTTCATAATTCACTTTCCCTATAGCACGAATCACCTCATATGGCCCCTGCCATTTAGCATATAGCTTGGATTCCGGCGTGGGAAGAAGCAGCATTACCTTGTCTCCTGGCCGAAAGGTCGAATCCGTGCATTTTGGTTGTAATGCTGCTGTTGCCGGTGCTGAGCCGATTTTAGATTGTCTTGGGCCAAACGACCGACCAAATCCAGGCGATCACGGAGTAGGAGCACATGCTGCACTACGTTTTGGACGAGCCTTTGTGTTCTTCCCACCCTCTCTCAACAGATCGAGGATGCCGCGAGGCTGTCGGCCGTACAAGAGCTCAAAGGGGAGAACCCTGTCGAACTCTGCGGCACCTCTCTCACTGCAAAAGGAGGTAGGGGAGAAGCGATGCCCAATGTTTCTGCTCCTGATTCACAAACCGTCTCAGCATCTGCTTTAATGTTTGGTTAAAGCGTTCCACCAAACCGTCCGACTGTGGATGATAAACAGATGTCCGGATGGGACGTATTTTTAGTATTTTATACACCTGCTGTAGCGTTTGAGACAGAAAGTTAGTTCCATGATCAGTCAGTATCTCTTTGGGGATCCCTACTCTCGACATAATCTGCACTAGTTCTTTGGCTATTGCAGCGGCACTAGTGGACCTCAAAGGAACTGCCTCCGGGTATCGCGTTGCATAATCCACCACTACTAATATGTGCGTATACCGGAGTCAGAAGGTAGCAAAGGGCCCACTATGTCCATTGCAATGCGCTCAAAGGGAGTTGAAATTATTGGCAGTGGGACCAAAGGGCGGGCGACTTTCGACCCGGCGCTACTCGCTGGCAGTCTGGGCATGTGGCTACATATTTCGACACTTCGCTATGAAGCCCTACCCAATAAAATCGAGCCAATATCGTTCCCTTGTCTTGTCGGCTCCTAAGTGTCCTGCAAAGGGGATGTCATGCGCCAGCCTCATGACCTCAGGCCGACAGGACGGAGGAACCATCAATTGTGTTACAGGCTGTCCTGTGCCGGGGCAGGGTTTACCCTATACAGTAATTGCCCCTTGATAATGAAGTGCGGATATACCAGCGCCCCAGCGCCTTCAACATCCTTACCTTCAATAGACCGGACCTGTCCCCAAGCGTGCAGCAGTGTGGGGTCGTTTTCTGGTCCCACACTAGGTCCGCGCTTGAGCCCCACATGTCCGGTACATTGAGAGGGGCTGGAGTAACATCTGCCCTGGATGGCCCAGTAACCCCGCCCTCTCGGTCACACTGCGTACCGACTCCCTTTGAGTGGCGTTTGATACCATCCGCTCTCTCCCACCAGTCCCCAGCCTCGTTTCAGAGACGCCCCTTCCCATTTTTCGATCCGTCTCTCTTTCTTTGTTTTCCTAGGACGGAAAAGGGAAGAGAACAGGTCAGCTTGCAGGGGAAAAATCTCACCAATCGTTTCCCCTGCTCTGTCTGCCACGGTTACGTGTGCGGTCGGGACTGCCTTTTGGATTAATTGCCGATACTGTGGCCAGTCCCGGCCCAGAATTACGGGGTGCGGCAGCCTTTCCACCACCCCAACTGTGAGGTGGCGTTGTGTCTGACCTACCGACACGTATGCTTTTAGGGTGGGATATGTCGCCGTGTCTCCATGGATGCAGGAGATCGCCACCTTGCCTTGTGGCTGCCACGACATACCGCCTAAGAGAGACGTTTGAATTAAGGTCTGTGCACACCCTGAGTCCACTAAAGCCTGGGTACTCACATTACCAACCACCACATCAATAATACAAGGCCCCTCCCGACCATTTCCCGTTCCTTACCTGCTTCAGATGCCAGATAGCATGTCGCCTCGTTGCACTCCATTGCTGAGGGGCACATGCGGCGATGTGTCCTGGTTCATGGCACCTAAAACAGATGATACTAGGGGCAGAAGGCACTGGGGTTAACGATCTGTCCCGCTGCTGATAAGGCAGCGGGTCGGGGTAGCAAATCTACCCCAGCTGGGGCCAACCGCTGCCTCCATGGTGAGGAGGTGGGTCGGCCCATTGGGATCGGTGGTTTGGCCAGTCGGGGTCCCAGGGGAGGAGGAGATGTTGGTGGTACTGCGGCGCTGCTCCTCGGCTGGTGAGAGGAAGAAGAGGGGTCAGTAGTCCGGTTTTGATGGAGACCGGGAGTCCTCAAAGTCCTCCGCCAGTTTGACGGCGGCCTCCAGGGTGTCGGGGTTGTGACGCCGTATCCAGTCCTGTGTCTCCGTGCCGACCACATGGCAGAACTGCTCCAGGACTATTGCCTCGCCCATCTGTGCACCGGTCTTTTGTGCAGGGCTAAGCCAGTGCACCATGTGGTCACACAGTTTCTGGGCGACCACCCTGGGACGGGTCTCCCGTGGTCTCCGGTATTCCCGGAAACGCAGCCGATGGGTTTCCCCCGTGATGTTGAGGCGCTGGAGGATGCCCCGCTTGACTAGGTCGTACTGGCTAGCCTCCTCGTCAGTCATGGCTTGGTATGCTGCCTGAGCCTCCCCACTCAGACAGGGACCCAATTGACTAGCCCAGTACTCCTTTGGCCATTGCGCAGTGGTGGCCAACCGCTCAAAGGCAACCAAGTACGCCTCAGGGTCATCCTCTGCTGTCATCTTCTGCGCCCGTGCTTTAGGGGGCGCCATCACGGGTACCGTTGGTGCCTGGCGTGCGTCCCCGAGCCCGACCCTCTCTATCAGCGCCGTGAATCTCTCCTCTCGTCGTCTCTCCTCCGTCTCCCGTCTCTGTTCCAGCGCTTGCAACAGCGCAGTAAGCGTGGCAACGTCCATCTCCCGTACTGACACCACGTGTGAACGTGTGGGTTGCAGTGCGTAGTGAAAGGGGTGATGTAGGTGCTCCAGACAAAGACAAACACAACGTTCACGGTACAAGTTACTTTTATTCTTGACCCAGATTTAAATAATAAAGCTGGCTCTACCCATCAATGGGTATTGCCAGCGCCAAAACGAGGGGTTGCAGTCCCGAAATAATAAATCCAAACACAGACAAGAAACACAGACACGAAACACAGACACGTCTCCGGACAGTGAGTGCTCGAGTGCAGGTGCGGTGCTGGATACAACGATGCCGGTTCAGTGCAGGTGCGGTGAAGTCTGGGTGAATCGCTGGCCTCCGGCTGCAGCTCCCAGATCCGTGCTTAACTAGTCTGCCAAAGACAAAACACACACGGTTGCACAAACAAACAAAACACTTAATTCTCCTCCCAAAACAGTCCTCGTTTCCTCCCATCAACCACAACAAAAGGAACCGATTATGGCGTCACGTCCCCCTAAAGTACCCTCAGCCCCGCCCCCTCCGATAGCTAGTTCAATCACGTCTCCTCCAATTCATGAATGAAACTTCGCTTACCGTACTAGGGCGGGGACTCCTGGTACCGTGACGCCATCCCTTTCCTGAATGGCCGGCTTCCGACTGCCCCCGGAATGAACTGCCGAAACATTCAGTACGGGGCACGCAATTCCTGCTGTACAGTGCTCTCACAGGTCGAGAGGGAGATTGTTGATTCAGATTCATTCGCTCTTTGTCACATATCCCACCGCTCAGAGTGGAGCCGAAGGAACACTCGGCTGAATCTACCTTGCCCATTACACCCCCCTCCCGGGAAAAGTAATCCGCATTTTGATGATCTCTCCCTGCACGGTGTGTCATGAAATACATGAAGGGTTGCAGCGCCAGATACCACCGAGTTATCCGGGCGTTGCTATCCTTCATCGTGCTTAACCATCTGAGTGGGGCGTGGTCAGTGACAAGATTGAATGAATGACCCAATAGGTAATAGCGTAAGGTCTGAGTGGCCCATTTAATGGCCAGACATTCCTTTTCTATGACGGAGTAGTTGCGCTCCCGAGGGAGCATTTTTTTGCTTATATACAGGATAGGGTGTTCTACTCCATCAACCCGCTGGGACAAGACCGCCCCAGACCAACATCCGAGCGTCGGTGTGGAGGAGGAATTCCTTATCAAAATCTGGTGTGATTAGGGCGGGGCTTGGCAGAGTCGTTGCTTAATGGTATCAAAGGCCCCTGACATTCTCCTGTCCATTTAATTAAATTTGGTGCGCTCTTTTAGTGAGGTTCACTAGAGGGTTTACCACTGTGGCGTACTCGGGGATGAATCGACGGTAATAACCAGCCAACCCCAAGAGAGACCTCACCTGGGACTTGGTTTTTGGGATTGCCGCGTCCATCAAAGCCTGGACTTTGGTGGCGACGGGTTTCACCTGCCCATGTCCCATAATGAATCCTAAATATTGGGTTTCTTCTTTGGCAAATGCACATTTACCCAAGTTGGCTGTCAGCCGGGCTACCCTCAGAGACTGCAAGACGGCTGCGACCCTAGCCAAATGCTCCCGCCAGGTGGAGCTGTAAATCACCACATCATCAATATACGCTGCTGCATATTCACGATGTGGGCGTAAAACCTGGTCCATTAGTCTCTGAAAGGCAGCGGGGGCGTCCCATGTAGCCCAAACGGCATGGTTGTGAAATGAAACAGACCATCAGGGGTAGAAAATGCAGTTTTCTCACATGATCTGCGGGTTAAGGGGATCTGCCAGTATCCCTTCGTCAGGTCCAAAGTCGAAATGAACCTCGCCGTTCCCAGTCTGTCGAGAAGCTCGTCGACCCGAGGCATGGGATATGCATCGAACTTGGCAATAGCGTTTACCTTGCGAAAATCAACGTAGAAGCGGTTGGTGCCGTCCTTTTGGCCACTATCACAATTGGACTGCACCACTCGCTCCTGGAAGGCTCAATCACCCCAAGTTCAAGCATCGCCCGCACCTCTTTGCGAACGCCACCTCGTCGACTTTCCGGGATCCGGTAGGGTCTCTCTCGCACTGTGACACCTGGGGAGAGATAATGTCATATTCAACGAGATTAGTCCTGCCGGGCACATCAGAAAAACATCCCTGAACTCCTCAATTAACCTGCGCAGATCTCTCTGCTGATCTGGGAGTAACTGTTCCCCATCGGAATGTTCTGTATGCTAGAAGCCTCTATACAGGGTCCAAAATCATCCTCTACCTCGCCTGGGGCTATAAATAAGGCTTCCCTTGCCTGCCAGGGCTTTAATAAATTGACATGGTAAATTTCCCGTTCGTTGCGGCGATCGGGCTGCCGAATTTCATAATTCACTTTCCCTATAGCACGAATCACCTCATATGGCCCCTGCCATTTAGCATATAGCTTGGATTCCGGCGTGGGAAGAAGCAGCATTACCTTGTCTCCTGGCCGAAAGGTCCGAATCCGTGCATTTTGGTTGTAATGCTGCTGTTGCCGGTGCTGAGCCGATTTTAGATTGTCTTGGGCCAAACGACCGACCAAATCCAGGCGATCACGGAGTAGGAGCACATGCTGCACTACGTTTTGGACGAGCCTTTGTGTTCTTCCCACCCTCTCTCAACAGATCGAGGATGCCGCGAGGCTGTCGGCCGTACAAGAGCTCAAAGGGGAGAACCCTGTCGAACTCTGCGGCACCTCTCTCACTGCAAAAGGAGGTAGGGGAGAAGCGATGCCCAATGTTTCTGCTCCTGATTCACAAACCGTCTCAGCATCTGCTTTAATGTTTGGTTAAAACGTTCCACCAAACCGTCCGACTGTGGATGATAAACAGATGTCCGGATGGGACGTATTTTTAGTATTTTATACACCTGCTGTAGCGTTTGAGACAGAAAGTTAGTTCCATGATCAGTCAGTATCTCTTTGGGGATCCCTACTCTCGACATAATCTGCACTAGTTCTTTGGCTATTGCAGCGGCACTAGTGGACCTCAAAGGAACTGCCTCCGGGTATCGCGTTGCATAATCCACCACTACTAATATGTGCGTATACCCGGAGTCAGAAGGTAGCAAAGGGCCCACTATGTCCATTGCAATGCGCTCAAAGGGAGTTGAAATTATTGGCAGTGGGACCAAAGGGGCGGGGCGCACTCGACCCGGCGCTACTCGCTGGCAGTCTGGGCATGTGGCTACATATTTCGACACTTCGCTATGAAGCCCTACCCAATAAAATCGAGCCAATATGCGTTCCCTTGTCTTGTCGGCTCCTAAGTGTCCTGCAAAGGGGATGTCATGCGCCAGCCTCATGACCTCAGGCCGACAGGACGGAGGAACCATCAATTGTGTTACAGGCTGTCCTGTGCCCGGGGCAGGGTTTACCCTATACAGTAATTGCCCCTTGATAATGAAGTGCGGATATACCAGCGCCCCAGCGCCTTCAACATCCTTACCTTCAATAGACCGGACCTGTCCCCAAGCGTGCAGCAGTGTGGGGTCGTTTTTCTGGTCCCACACTAGGTCCGCGCTTGAGCCCCACATGTCCGGTACATTGAGAGGGGCTGGAGTAACATCTGCCCTGGATGGCCCAGTAACCCCGCCCTCTCGGTCACACTGCGTACCGACTCCCTTTGAGTGGCGTTTGATACCATCCGCTCTCTCCCACCAGTCCCCAGCCTCGTTTCAGAGACGCCCCTTCCCATTTTTCGATCCGTCTCTCTTTCTTTGTTTTCCTAGGACGGAAAAGGGAAGAGAACAGGTCAGCTTGCAGGGGAAAAATCTCACCAATCGTTTCCCCTGCTCTGTCTGCCACGGTTACGTGTGCGGTCGGGACTGCCTTTTGGATTAATTGCCGATACTGTGGCCAGTCCCGGCCCAGAATTACGGGGTGCGGCAGCCTTTCCACCACCCCAACTGTGAGGTGGCGTTGTGTCTGACCTACCGACACGTATGCTTTTAGGGTGGGATATGTCGCCGTGTCTCCATGGATGCAGGAGATCGCCACCTTGCCTTGTGGCTGCCACGACATACCGCCTAAGAGAGACGTTTGAATTAAGGTCTGTGCACACCCTGAGTCCACTAAAGCCTGGGTACTCACATTACCAACCACCACATCAATAATACAAGGCCCCTCCCGACCATTTCCCGTTCCTTACCTGCTTCAGATGCCAGATAGCATGTCGCCTCGTTGCACTCCATTGCTGAGGGGCACATGCGGCGATGTGTCCTGGTTCATGGCACCTAAAACAGATGATACTAGGGGCAGAAGGCACTGGGGTTAACGATCTGTCCCGCTGCTGATAAGGCAGCGGGTCGGGGTAGCAAATCTACCCCAGCTGGGGCCAACCGCTGCCTCCATGGTGAGGAGGTGGGTCGGCCCATTGGGATCGGTGGTTTGGCCAGTCGGGGTCCCAGGGGAGGAGGAGATGTTGGTGGTACTGCGGCGCTGCTCCTCGGCTGGTGAGAGGAAGAAGAGGGGTCAGTAGTCCGGTTTTGATGGAGACCCGGGAGTCCTCAAAGTCCTCCGCCAGTTTGACGGCGGCCTCCAGGGTGTCGGGGTTGTGACGCCGTATCCAGTCCTGTGTCTCCGTGCTGACCACATGGCAGAACTGCTCCAGGACTATTGCCTCGCCCATCTGTGCACCGGTCTTTTGTGCAGGGCTAAGCCAGTGCACCATGTGGTCACACAGTTTCTGGGCGACCACCCTGGGACGGGTCTCCCGTGGTCTCCGGTATTCCCGGAAACGCAGCCGATGGGTTTCCCCCGTGATGTTGAGGCGCTGGAGGATGCCCGCTTGACTAGGTCGTACTGGCTAGCCTCCTCGTCAGTCATGGCTTGGTATGCTGCCTGAGCCTCCCCACTCAGACAGGGACCCAATTGACTAGCCCAGTACTCCTTTGGCCATTGCGCAGTGGTGGCCAACCGCTCAAAGGCAACCAAGTGCGCCTCAGGGTCATCCTCTGCTGTCATCTTCTGCGCCCGTGCTTTAGGGGCGCCATCACGGGTACCGTTGGTGCCTGGCGTGCGTCCCCGAGCCCGACCCTCTCTATCAGCGCCGTGAATCTCTCCTCTCGTCGTCTCTCCTCCGTCTCCCGTCTCTGTTCCAGCGCTTGCAACAGCGCAGTAAGCGTGGCAACGTCCATCTCCCGTACTGACACCACGTGTGAACGTGTGGGTTGCAGTGCGTAGTGAAAGGGGTGATGTAGGTGCTCCAGACAAAGACAAACACAACGTTCACGGTACAAGTTACTTTTATTCTTGACCCGGATTTAAATAATAAAGCTGGCTCTACCCATCAATGGGTATTGCCAGCGCCAAAACGAGGGGTTGCAGTCCCGAAATAATAAATCCAAACACAGACAAGAAACACAGACACGAAACACAGACACGTCTCCGGACAGTGAGTGCTCGAGTGCAGGTGCGGTGCTGGATACAACGATGCCGGTTCAGTGCAGGTGCGGTGAAGTCTGGGTGAATCGCTGGCCTCCGGCTGCAGCTCCCAGATCCGTGCTTAACTAGTCTGCCAAAGACAAAACACACACGGTTGCACAAACAAACAAAACACTTAATTCTCCTCCCAAAACAGTCCTCGTTTCCTCCCATCAACCACAACAAAAGGAACCGATTATGGCGTCACGTCCCCTAAAGTACCCTCAGCCCGCCCCTCCGATAGCTAGTTCAATCACGTCTCCTCCAATTCATGAATGAAACTTCGCTTACCGTACTAGGGCGGGGACTCCTGGTACCGTGGCGCCATCCCTTTCCTGAATGGCGGCTTCCGACTGCCCCGGAATGAACTGCCGAAACATTCAGTACGGGCACGCAATTCCTGCTGTACAGTGCTCTCACAGGTCGAGAGGGAGATTGTTGATTCAGATTCATTCGCTCTTTGTCACATATCCCACCGCTCGGAGTGGAGCCGAAGGAACACTCGGCTGAATCTACCTTGCCTATTACACCCCTCCCGGGAAAAGTAATCCGCATTTTGATGATCTCTCCCTGCACGGTGTGTCATGAAATACATGAAGGGTTGCAGCGCCAGATACCACCGAGTTATCCGGGCGTTGCTATCCTTCATCGTGCTTAACCATCTGAGTGGGGCGTGGTCAGTGACAAGATTGAATGAATGACCCAATAGGTAATAGCGTAAGGTCTGAGTGGCCCATTTAATGGCCAGACATTCCTTTTCTATGACGGAGTAGTTGCGCTCCCGAGGGAGCATTTTTTTGCTTATATACAGGATAGGGTGTTCTACTCCATCAACCCGCTGGGACAAGACCGCCCCCAGACCAACATCCGAAGCGTCGGTGTGGAGGAGGAATTCCTTATCAAAATCTGGTGTGATTAGGGCGGGGGCTTGGCAGAGTCGTTGCTTAATGGTATCAAAGGCCCCCTGACATTCTCCTGTCCATTTAATTAAATTTGGTGCGCTCTTTTTAGTGAGGTTCACTAGAGGGTTTACCACTGTGGCGTACTCGGGGATGAATCGACGGTAATAACCAGCCAACCCCAAGAGAGACCTCACCTGGGACTTGGTTTTTGGGATTGCCGCGTCCATCAAAGCCTGGACTTTGGTGGCGACGGGTTTCACCTGCCCATGTCCCATAATGAATCCTAAATATTGGGTTTCTTCTTTGGCAAATGCACATTTACCCAAGTTGGCTGTCAGCCGGGCTACCCTCAGAGACTGCAAGACGGCTGCGACCCTAGCCAAATGCTCCCGCCAGGTGGAGCTGTAAATCACCACATCATCAATATACGCTGCTGCATATTCACGATGTGGGCGTAAAACCTGGTCCATTAGTCTCTGAAAGGCAGCGGGCCCCATGTAGCCCAAACGGCATGGTTGTGAAATGAAACAGACCATCAGGGGTAGAAAATGCAGTTTTCTCACATGATCTGCGGGTTAAGGGGATCTGCCAGTATCCCTTCGTCAGGTCCAAAGTCGAAATGAACCTCGCCGTTCCCAGTCTGTCGAGAAGCTCGTCGACCCGAGGCATGGGATATGCATCGAACTTGGCAATAGCGTTTACCTTGCGAAAATCAACGTAGAAGCGGTTGGTGCCGTCCTTTTTGGCCACTATCACAATTGGACTGCACCACTCGCTCCTGGAAGGCTCAATCACCCCAAGTTCAAGCATCGCCCGCACCTCTTTGCGAACGCCACCTCGTCGACTTTCCGGGATCCGGTAGGGTCTCTCTCGCACTGTGACACCTGGGGGAGAGATAATGTCATATTCAACGAGATTAGTCCTGCCGGGCACATCAGAAAAAACATCCCTGAACTCCTCAATTAACCTGCGCAGATCTCTCTGCTGATCTGGGAGTAACTGTTCCCCCATCGGAATGTTCTGTATGCTAGAAGCCTCTATACAGGGTCCAAAATCATCCTCTACCTCGCCTGGGGCTATAAATAAGGCTTCCCTTGCCTGCCAGGGCTTTAATAAATTGACATGGTAAATTTCCCGTTCGTTGCGGCGATCGGGCTGCCGAATTTCATAATTCACTTTCCCTATAGCACGAATCACCTCATATGGCCCCTGCCATTTAGCATATAGCTTGGATTCCGACGTGGGAAGAAGCAGCATTACCTTGTCTCCTGGCCGAAAGGTCCGAATCCGTGCATTTTGGTTGTAATGCTGCTGTTGCCGGTGCTGAGCCGATTTTAGATTGTCCTGGGCCAAACGACCGACCAAATCCAGGCGATCACGGAGTAGGAGCACATGCTGCACTACGTTTTTGGACGAGCCTTTGTGTTCTTCCCACCCTCTCTCAACAGATCGAGGATGCCGCGAGGCTGTCGGCCGTACAAGAGCTCAAAGGGGAGAACCCTGTCGAACTCTGCGGCACCTCTCTCACTGCAAAAGGAGGTAGGGGAGAAGCGATGCCCAATGTTTCTGCTCCTGATTCACAAACCGTCTCAGCATCTGCTTTAATGTTTGGTTAAAACGTTCCACCAAACCGTCCGACTGTGGATGATAAACAGATGTCCGGATGGGACGTATTTTTAGTATTTTATACACCTGCTGTAGCGTTTGAGACAGAAAGTTAGTTCCATGATCAGTCAGTATCTCTTTGGGGATCCCTACTCTCGACATAATCTGCACTAGTTCTTTGGCTATTGCAGCGGCACTAGTGGACCTCAAAGGAACTGCCTCCGGGTATCGCGTTGCATAATCCACCACTACTAATATGTGCGTATACCGGAGTCAGAAGGTAGCAAAGGGCCCACTATGTCCATTGCAATGCGCTCAAAGGGAGTTGAAATTATTGGCAGTGGGACCAAAGGGCGGGCGCACTCGACCGGCGCTACTCGCTGGCAGTCTGGGCATGTGGCTACATATTTCGACACTTCGCTATGAAGCCCTACCCAATAAAATCGAGCCAATATGCGTTCCCTTGTCTTGTCGGCTCCTAAGTGTCCTGCAAAGGGGATGTCATGCGCCAGCCTCATGACCTCAGGCCGACAGGACGGAGGAACCATCAATTGTGTTACAGGCTGTCCTGTGCCCGGGGCAGGGTTTACCCTATACAGTAATTGCCCCTTGATAATGAAGTGCGGATATACCAGCGCCCCAGCGCCTTCAACATCCTTACCTTCAATAGACCGGACCTGTCCCCAAGCGTGCAGCAGTGTGGGGTCGTTTTTCTGGTCCCACACTAGGTCCGCGCTTGAGCCCCACATGTCCGGTACATTGAGAGGGGCTGGAGTAACATCTGCCCTGGATGGCCCAGTAACCCCGCCCTCTCGGTCACACTGCGTACCGACTCCCTTTGAGTGGCGTTTGATACCATCCGCTCTCTCCCACCAGTCCCCAGCCTCGTTTCAGAGACGCCCCTTCCCATTTTTCGATCCGTCTCTCTTTCTTTGTTTTCCTAGGACGGAAAAGGGAAGAGAACAGGTCAGCTTGCAGGGGAAAAATCTCACCAATCGTTTCCCCTGCTCTGTCTGCCACGGTTACGTGTGCGGTCGGGACTGCCTTTTGGATTAATTGCCGATACTGTGGCCAGTCCCGGCCCAGAATTACGGGGTGCGGCAGCCTTTCCACCACCCCAACTGTGAGGTGGCGTTGTGTCTGACCTACCGACACGTATGCTTTTAGGGTGGGATATGTCGCCGTGTCTCCATGGATGCAGGAGATCGCCACCTTGCCTTGTGGCTGCCACGACATACCGCCTAAGAGAGACGTTTGAATTAAGGTCTGTGCACACCCTGAGTCCACTAAAGCCTGGGTACTCACATTACCAACCACCACATCAATAATACAAGGCCCCTCCCGACCATTTCCCCGTTCCTTACCTGCTTCAGATGCCAGATAGCATGTCGCCTCGTTGCACTCCATTGCTGAGGGGCACATGCGGGCGATGTGTCCTGGTTCATGGCACCTAAAACAGATGATACTAGGGGCAGAAGGCACTGGGGTTAACGATCTGTCCCGCTGCTGATAAGGCAGCGGGTCGGGGGTAGCAAATCTACCCCAGCTGGGGCCAACCGCTGCCTCCATGGTGAGGAGGTGGGTCGGCCCATTGGGATCGGTGGTTTGGCCAGTCGGGGTCCCAGGGGAGGAGGAGATGTTGGTGGTACTGCGGCGCTGCTCCTCGGCTGGTGAGAGGAAGAAGAGGGGTCAGTAGTCCGGTTTTGATGGAGACCGGGAGTCCTCAAAGTCCTCCGCCAGTTTGACGGCGGCCTCCAGGGTGTCGGGGTTGTGACGCCGTATCCAGTCCTGTGTCTCCGTGCCGACCACATGGCAGAACTGCTCCAGGACTATTGCCTCGCCCATCTGTGCACCGGTCTTTTGTGCAGGGCTAAGCCAGTGCACCATGTGGTCACACAGTTTCTGGGCGACCACCCTGGGACGGGTCTCCCGTGGTCTCCGGTATTCCGGAAACGCAGCCGATGGGTTTCCCCGTGATGTTGAGGCGCTGGAGGATGCCCCGCTTGACTAGGTCGTACTGGCTAGCCTCCTCGTCAGTCATGGCTTGGTATGCTGCCTGAGCCTCCCCACTCAGACAGGGACCCAATTGACTAGCCCAGTACTCCTTTGGCCATTGCGCAGTGGTGGCCAACCGCTCAAAGGCAACCAAGTGCGCCTCAGGGTCATCCTCTGCTGTCATCTTCTGCGCCCGTGCTTTAGGGGCGCCATCACGGGTACCGTTGGTGCCTGGCGTCGTCCCGAGCCCGACCCTCTCTATCAGCGCCGTGAATCTCTCCTCTCGTCGTCTCTCCTCCGTCTCCCGTCTCTGTTCCAGCGCTTGCAACAGCGCAGTAAGCGTGGCAACGTCCATCTCCCGTACTGACACCACGTGTGAACGTGTGGGTTGCAGTGCGTAGTGAAAGGGGTGATGTAGGTGCTCCAGACAAAGACAAACACAACGTTCACGGTACAAGTTACTTTTATTCTTGACCCAGATTTAAATAATAAAGCTGGCTCTACCCATCAATGGGTATTGCCAGCGCCAAAACGAGGGGTTGCAGTCCCGAAATAATAAATCCAAACACAGACAAGAAACACAGACACGAAACACAGACACGTCTCCGGACAGTGAGTGCTCGAGTGCAGGTGCGGTGCTGGATACAACGATGCCGGTTCAGTGCAGGTGCGGTGAAGTCTGGGTGAATCGCTGGCCTCCGGCTGCAGCTCCCAGATCCGTGCTTAACTAGTCTGCCAAAGACAAAACACACACGGTTGCACAAACAAACAAAACACTTAATTCTCCTCCCAAAACAGTCCTCGTTTCCTCCCATCAACCACAACAAAAGGAACCGATTATGGCGTCACGTCCCCTAAAGTACCCTCAGCCCGCCCCTCCGATAGCTAGTTCAATCACGTCTCCTCCAATTCATGAATGAAACTTCGCTTACCGTACTAGGGCGGGGACTCCTGGTACCGTGGCGCCATCCCTTTCCTGAATGGCGGCTTCCGACTGCCCCGGAATGAACTGCGAAACATTCAGTACGGGCACGCAATTCCTGCTGTACAGTGCTCTCACAGGTCGAGAGGGAGATTGTTGATTCAGATTCATTCGCTCTTTGTCACATATCCCACCGCTCAGAGTGGAGCCGAAGGAACACTCGGCTGAATCTACCTTGCCCATTACACCCCTCCGGGAAAAGTAATCCGCATTTTGATGATCTCTCCTGCACGGTGTGTCATGAAATACATGAAGGGTTGCAGCGCCAGATACCACCGAGTTATCCGGCGTTGCTATCCTTCATCGTGCTTAACCATCTGAGTGGGGCGTGGTCAGTGACAAGATTGAATCGAATGACCCAATAGGTAATAGCGTAAGGTCTGAGTGGCCCATTTAATGGCCAGACATTCCTTTTCTATGACGGAGTAGTTGCGCTCCCGAGGGAGCATTTTTTCTTATATACAGGATAGGGTGTTCTACTCCATCAACCCGCTGGGACAAGACCGCCCCAGACCAACATCCGGCGTCGGTGTGGAGGAGGAATTCCTTATCAAAATCTGGTGTGATTAGGGCGGGGGCTTGGCAGAGTCGTTGCTTAATGGTATCAAAGGCCCCTGACATTCTCCTGTCCATTTAATTAAATTTGGTGCGCTCTTTTAGTGAGGTTCACTAGAGGGTTTACCACTGTGGCGTACTCGGGGATGAATCGACGGTAATAACCAGCCAACCCCAAGAGAGACCTCACCTGGGACTTGGTTTTGGGATTGCCGCGTCCATCAAAGCCTGGACTTTGGTGGCGACGGGTTTCACCTGCCCATGTCCCATAATGAATCCTAAATATTGGGTTTCTTCTTTGGCAAATGCACATTTACCCAAGTTGGCTGTCAGCCGGGCTACCCTCAGAGACTGCAAGACGGCTGCGACCCTAGCCAAATGCTCCCGCCAGGTGGAGCTGTAAATCACCACATCATCAATATACGCTGCTGCATATTCCCGATGTGGGCGTAAAACCTGGTCCATTAGTCTCTGAAAGGCAGCGGGCGCCCCATGTAGCCCAAACGGCATGGTTGTGAAATGAAACAGACCATCAGGGGTAGAAAATGCAGTTTTCTCACATGATCTGCGGGTTAAGGGGATCTGCCAGTATCCCTTCGTCAGGTCCAAAGTCGAAATGAACCTCGCCGTTCCCAGTCTGTCGAGAAGCTCGTCGACCCGAGGCATGGGATATGCATCGAACTTGGCAATAGCGTTTACCTTGCGAAAATCAACGTAGAAGCGGTTGGTGCCGTCCTTTTGGCCACTATCACAATTGGACTGCACCACTCGCTCCTGGAAGGCTCAATCACCCCAAGTTCAAGCATCGCCCGCACCTCTTTGCGAACGCCACCTCGTCGACTTTCCGGGATCCGGTAGGGTCTCTCTCGCACTGTGACACCTGGGGAGAGATAATGTCATATTCAACGAGATTAGTCCTGCCGGGCACATCAGAAAAACATCCCTGAACTCCTCAATTAACCTGCGCAGATCTCTCTGCTGATCTGGGAGTAACTGTTCCCCATCAGAATGTTCTGTATGCTAGAAGCCTCTATACAGGGTCCAAAATCATCCTCTACCTCGCCTGGGGCTATAAATAAGGCTTCCCTTGCCTGCCAGGGCTTTAATAAATTGACATGGTAAATTTCCCGTTCGTTCGGCGATCGGGCTGCCGAATTTCATAATTCACTTTCCCTATAGCACGAATCACCTCATATGGCCCCTGCCATTTAGCATATAGCTTGGATTCCGGCGTGGGAAGAAGCAGCATTACCTTGTCTCCTGGCCGAAAGGTCCGAATCCGTGCATTTTGGTTGTAATGCTGCTGTTGCCGGTGCTGAGCCGATTTTAGATTGTCTTGGGCCAAACGACCGACCAAATCCAGGCGATCACGGAGTAGGAGCACATGCTGCACTACGTTTTTGGACGAGCCTTTGTGTTCTTCCCACCCCTCTCTCAACAGATCGAGGATGCCGCGAGGCTGTCGGCCGTACAAGAGCTCAAAGGGGGAGAACCCTGTCGAACTCTGCGGCACCTCTCTCACTGCAAAAAGGAGGTAGGGGAGAAGCGATGCCCAATGTTTCTGCTCCTGATTCACAAACCGTCTCAGCATCTGCTTTAATGTTTGGTTAAACGTTCCACCAAACCGTCCGACTGTGGATGATAAACAGATGTCCGGATGGGACGTATTTTTAGTATTTTATACACCTGCTGTAGCGTTTGAGACAGAAAGTTAGTTCCATGATCAGTCAGTATCTCTTTGGGGATCCCTACTCTCGACATAATCTGCACTAGTTCTTTGGCTATTGCAGCGGCACTAGTGGACCTCAAAGGAACTGCCTCCGGTATCGCGTTGCATAATCCACCACTACTAATATGTGCGTATACCGAGTCAGAAGGTAGCAAAGGGCCCACTATGTCCATTGCAATGCGCTCAAAGGGAGTTGAAATTATTGGCAGTGGGACCAAAGGGCGGGCGACTCGACCCGGCGCTACTCGCTGGCAGTCTGGGCATGTGGCTACATATTTCGACACTTCGCTATGAAGCCCTACCCAATAAAATCGAGCCAATATGCGTTCCCTTGTCTTGTCGGCTCCTAAGTGTCCTGCAAAGGGGATGTCATGCGCCAGCCTCATGACCTCAGGCCGACAGGACGGAGGAACCATCAATTGTGTTACAGGCTGTCCTGTGCCCGGGGCAGGGTTTACCCTATACAGTAATTGCCCCTTGATAATGAAGTGCGGATATACCAGCGCCTTCAACATCCTTACCTTCAATAGACCGGACCTGTCCCCAAGCGTGCAGCAGTGTGGGGTCGTTTTTCTGGTCCCACACTAGGTCCGCGCTTGAGCCCCACATGTCCGGTACATTGAGAGGGGCTGGAGTAACATCTGCCCTGGATGGCCCAGTAACCCCGCCCTCTCGGTCACACTGCGTACCGACTCCCTTTGAGTGGCGTTTGATACCATCCGCGCTCTCTCCCACCAGTCCCCAGCCTCGTTTCAGAGACGCCCCTTCCCATTTTTCGATCCGTCTCTCTTTCTTTGTTTTCCTAGGATGGAAAAGGGAAGAGAACAGGTCAGCTTGCAGGGGAAAAATCTCACCAATCGTTTCCCCTGCTCTGTCTGCCACGGTTACGTGTGCGGTCGGGACTGCCTTTTGGATTAATTGCCGATACTGTGGCCAGTCCCGGCCCAGAATTACGGGGTGCGGCAGCCTTTCCACCACCCCAACTGTGAGGTGGCGTTGTGTCTGACCTACCGACACGTATGCTTTTAGGGTGGGATATGTCGCCGTGTCTCCATGGATGCAGGAGATCGCCACCTTGCCTTGTGGCTGCCACGACATACCGCCTAAGAGAGACGTTTGAATTAAGGTCTGTGCACACCCTGAGTCCACTAAAGCCTGGGTACTCACATTACCAACCACCACATCAATAATACAAGGCCCCTCCCGACCATTTCCCGTTCCTTACCTGCTTCAGATGCCAGATAGCATGTCGCCTCGTTGCACTCCATTGCTGAGGGGCACATGCGGCGATGTGTCCTGGTTCATGGCACCTAAAACAGATGATACTAGGGGCAGAAGGCACTGGGGTTAACGATCTGTCCCGCTGCTGATAAGGCAGCGGGTCGGGGTAACAAATCTACCCCAGCTGGGGCCAACCGCTGCCTCCATGGTGAGGAGGTGGGTCGGCCCATTGGGATCGGTGGTTTGGCCAGTCGGGGTCCCAGGGAGGAGGAGATGTTGGTGGTACTGCGGCGCTGCTCCTCGGCTGGTGAGAGGAAGAAGAGGGGTCAGTAGTCCGGTTTTGATGGAGACCCGGGAGTCCTCAAAGTCCTCCGCCAGTTTGACGGCGGCCTCCAGGGTGTCGGGGTTGTGACGCCGTATCCAGTCCTGTGTCTCCGTGCCGACCACATGGCAGAACTGCTCCAGGACTATTGCTTCGCCCATCTGTGCACCGGTCTTTTGTGCAGGGCTAAGCCAGTGCACCATGTGGTCACACAGTTTCTGGGCGACCACCCTGGGACGGGTCTCCCGTGGTCTCCGGTATTCCCGGAAACGCAGCCGATGGGTTTCCCCCGTGATGTTGAGGCGCTGGAGGATGCCCCGCTTGACTAGGTCGTACTGGCTAGCCTCCTCGTCAGTCATGGCTTGGTATGCTGCCTGAGCCTCCCCACTCAAGACAGGGACCCAATTGACTAGCCCAGTACTCCTTTGGCCATTGCGCAGTGGTGGCCAACCGCTCAAAGGCAACCAAGTACGCCTCAGGGTCATCCTCTGCTGTCATCTTCTGCGCCCGTGCTTTAGGGGGCGCCATCACGGGTACCGTTGGTGCCTGGCGTGCGTCCCCGAGCCCGACCCTCTCTATCAGCGCCGTGAATCTCTCCTCTCGTCGTCTCTCCTCCGTCTCCCGTCTCTGTTCCAGCGCTTGCAACAGCGCAGTAAGCGTGGCAACGTCCATCTCCCGTACTGACACCACGTGTGAACGTGTGGGTTGCAGTGCGTAGTGAAAGGGGTGATGTAGGTGCTCCAGACAAAGACAAACACAACGTTCACGGTACAAGTTACTTTTATTCTTGACCCGATTTAAATAATAAAGCTGGCTCTACCCATCAATGGGTATTGCCAGCGCAAAACGAGGGGTTGCAGTCCCGAAATAATAAATCCAAACACAGACAAGAAACACAGACACGAAACACAGACACGTCTCCGGACAGTGAGTGCTCGAGTGCAGGTGCGGTGCTGGATACAACGATGCCGGTTCAGTGCAGGTGCGGTGAAGTCTGGGTGAATCGCTGGCCTCCGGCTGCAGCTCCCAGATCCGTGCTTAACTAGTCTGCCAAAGACAAAACACACACGGTTGCACAAACAAACAAAACACTTAATTCTCCTCCCAAAACAGTCCTCGTTTCCTCCCATCAACCACAACAAAAGGAACCGATTATGGCGTCACGTCCCCTAAAGTACCCTCAGCCCGCCCCTCCGATAGCTAGTTCAATCACGTCTCCTCCAATTCATGAATGAAACTTCGCTTACCGTACTAGGGCGGGACTCCTGGTACCGTGGCGCCATCCCTTTCCTGAATGGCGGCTTCCGACTGCCCCGGAATGAACTGCCGAAACATTCAGTACGGGGCACGCAATTCCTGCTGTACAGTGCTCTCACAGGTCGAGAGGGAGATTGTTGATTCAGATTCATTCGCTCTTTGTCACAATCCTACATTTTATTTAAAATATAACTTATCTCAAATAATACCCCTTCATACTCCAAGTATACTTGTGCTAAAATAGTATGTACTATTAGTACAATTATACTAGCCTATTTTGGCAGAAGTGTGAGCTTACAATATGTTACTGTACTTAAACAAACAAACAAAAAAAATTGTAAGCTAAACTACTACAAATAATAATTTATGTATATAAAATAGTTTTATCATCACTGTTTTATGCCAAATGTTTTTTTTTTTAAAAACTGTGTCAACTAAAGCAACTTTTATGTCCTCTCAAAAGTGCTATGATTGTTTTAAAAAATAGTGTGACAGAGTGCAAGAGATCATGAGTGATTATTCATCTATGTATACAGAAGAAAAGGGTTATAGAGATATAAACCCATATGAATAATTGGTGTAAGCAGTATATATATATATATATATATATATATATATATATATATATATATATATATATATATATATATATACACACAGTGCCTTGCATAAGTATTCACCCCCCTTGGACTTTTCCACATTTTGTAGTGTTACAACCTGGAATTAAAATGGATTTAATTGGGATTTTTACCATTTGATTTACACAACATACTTAACACTTTGAAGGTGCAAAATATTTTTTATTGTGACACAAAAGTTAATTAAACAAAAAAAATACATTTGTTGGTTGCATAAGTATTCACCCCCCTGAGTCAATACTTGTTAGAAGCACCTTTGGCAGCAATTACAGCAATTACAGTCTTTTTGGGTAAGTCTCTACCAGCTTTGCACATCTGGATCCTGCAAATTGCTCAAGCTCTGTCAAGTTCGATGGGGACCGTTGGTGAACAGCAATTTTCAAGTCTTGCCACAGATTCTCAATACGATTGAGGTCTGGGCTTTGACTGGGCCATTCTAAGACATTCAGGTTCTTGTTTTTAAACCACTCCAGTGTAGCTTTGGCTGTGTGTTTAGGGACATTGTCCTGCTGGAAGGTGAACCTCCGCCCCAGTCCCATGTCTCTTGCAGACTGAAACAGGTTTTCCTCTAGAATTTTCCTGTATTTGGCTCCATCCATCTTGCCCTCAATCCTGAACAGTTTCCCAGTCCCTGCCGATGAAAAGCATCCCCATAACATGATGCTGCCATCACCATGCTTCACCGTGGGGATGGTGTTCTCAGGGTGATGAGCAGTGTTGGCTTTGCGCCACACATAGCGTTTTGCGCTAAGGCCAAAAAGTTCAATTTTGGTCTCATCAGACCAGAGAACCTTTTTCCACATGTTTGCTGTGTCTCCCACATGCCTTTGGGCAAAATCCAAACGGGATTTGATATGGTTTTTTTTCAGCAATGGCTTTCTTCTTGCCACTCTTCCATAAAGCCCAGCTTTGTGGAGCGTCTGGGTTATAGTTGTCCCATGGACGGTTTCTCCCATCTCAGCTGTGGATCTCTCCAGCTCCTTCAGAGTTACCATTGGCCTCTTGGTTGCTTCTCTGACTAATGCCCTCCTTACCTCGTCACTGAATTTTGGTGGACGGCCTTCTCTAGGCAGAGTGGCAGTTGTGCCATATTATTTCCATTTATTAATAATGGATTTAACGGTGCTCTGGGGGATGTTCAAAGTTTGGGATATTTTTTTATAACCCAACCCTGATTGGTGCTTCTCCAGAACTTTATCCCGGACTTGTTTTGATCGCTCCTTGTTCTTCATGATGCTGTGTGTTTAGATATGGGGCCTTCCAGAAACAGGTGTATTTAATCTGAGATCATGCAACACTTTAATTGCACACAGGTGGACTCCATTCAACTAATTATGTGACTTCTGAAGGCAATTGGTTGCACCAGAGCTTATTTAGGGGTGTCACAGCAAAGGGGGTGAATACTTTTGCAATCAAGACATTTCAGTTTTTTATTTGTAAATAATTTTGAAAAATATGTAGATTTTTTTCCCCACTTCCACATTATGGACTATTTTGTGTAGATCAGTGACAAAAAATCCAAATTAAATCCATTTTAATTCCAGGTTGTAACACTACAAAATGTGGAAAAGTCCATGGGGGGTGAATACTTATGCAAGGCACTGTATATATATATATATATATATATATATATATATATATATATATATATATATATATATATATATATATATATATATATATATATATATATATATATATATATATATATATATATATATATATATATTTCCAGATGTTTCAGGCAAAAGCTTTTCTACAGCTGTGTAGAAAGAAAAGTAAACATATTGCAGTAAACGTGTTGATTAATGAGCAGCACAAGGTGTACAGGTGTTTGATTAACCGATTCCCATTCGCTACTTTTTCACTTTGTAAAATTCCAAATTGCAGAAAACTAAGTAAACATGTAGATGGAACAAACCATATTTGGTAAAGGCTGTCATAATTGGTGAAAAAAGCAGTTAGAAGTTGGAAAGTGCACCACACCCACCCCCCTGTACAAGACTATATAAACCCAGCCAAATGGGTGCAGGAGACTCCAACACTCAAGGGTGGCGTGACCTTAAGAAGTGACTCTGCAGTACCAGCACCTGAGAACTCCAGTTCAGAGAGACAGGCTGTAACAGTAGGCTTTGGTGGATAAGTGCTGTGGAGTTTCAGAATGCTGAAAATGAGACACATGCTCCTGGCATTGTGCACAGTCTGTACGCTGCTCTCCGCAGGGAAGAGAAAATTAGTCACTATGACACAGATTTTTTTTTTTAACCCCTTCAAAGATGGGTTTAGAAGTCTATGCTGGAATCCTGAGCCAGGTTGTTGTTGTTTTTAATTTTTAAAGAAAATGCACACGCTTGTGTTTAAGGGTCATGTCATTCACATTTTATTAAATTAGCATAAAACCAGGTATCATTTAAAAGCTTAGAACTTTAAGAATATTATTTTCAAACTGTTTACAGAATACAGAATGTAAAAAAAGGTACAAAGCTGGCAGAAAAAAAGTTAAAAAAAGGTTCTTAAAAAAGTTTCCCCACAACACGTTATCCTCCTACTATTCCATTCCAGTGTTTCAGGTCCCAATGATGGTGCTACAGATAAAGGGTGGTCCCCACAATACATACAGTACTAATCTGTCTCCATATGAAGACCCTTTTTTCCAGTAACTATTTACATAATTCAGAACCTGCTATAGGCACAGGAATTACAAAGAGATTACAAAGTCAAATTAGAAACATATTTCAATAACTATTGATGTATTCACTTTGTCATGGTCCAGTGGTTAAAGAAACGGGCTTGTAACCAGGAGGTCCCCGGTTCAAATCCTACCTCAGCCACTGACTCATTGTGACCCTGAGCAAGTCACTTCACCTCCTTGTGCTCCGATTTTCGGGTGAGATGTAATTGTAAGTGACACTGCAGCTGATGCATAGTTCACACACCCTAGTCTCTGTAAGAGACTCTAGTCTCTAGTCTCTCTTGGATAAAGGCGTCTGCTAAATAAACAAATAATAATAATAATAAAGAAACAGAATTAACTTTTACCTCTTGAGGTCAAATAAGTAAATAAACACAATAACTCAAACTGTAAATACATAAATAAAAATAGATATTTAATAAAAAAAACACACATACAATCAACATTGTAAATAAATACATAAAATAGTAATAGATCCTCCCTGCCTGGAGTGATTAAAATCACTCCCAGTCTCAAAATCAAACTCTATTGCAGCCTGCACGTCTATCTTGTCAGATCTCTTACTCCTCACAAAATGAGCTGTCTCTGCTTTCACTCCTAACTACGATCTCATCCAGGTTCAAAGTTCATCGAGCCTTCCCTTCAGTCCACATGACTTTTTTAATCACATTTGAGTGTCATTTTAAATGATGCAGTTCATAAACAAACCAGGCAGCTCTGTGAAACGGCAGCCTGAAATATTCAGGCTCGGCTCTGAGGTGTTCCTGGCTCGGCCTTGAAAGGGTTAAATGCATTTAAAAAAATGTGATCATTTAAAAACAATGTTAAGAAAAAAAGCTTTATATTTAGATAAAATGTATTATTATTGTTGTTTTTCAGTGAACAAAACGTTTTTTTATGCTATGTTTTTTCTTCATCTTGTTTTGAATAAATTCTACAGATTCCAATAACTGATGCATTTGCTACAATACTATAGTAAGATGATAGAATAAAAAACAATTCAAAATATAAATAAGTTGATGCACACAAAGTTATTAAATGATTAAAACATTATTAACATACAAATGAACATTAAAAATAAAGAAATAATGATATATAAAAGAAAAATAGGTCAGATACAGATTCCACCCTCACGTATTTCTTGTGTCCTTCGGTATCCCAACAAAAAATTGTGCAATAACAACTTTAAACATTTATTTTTACTGTTATCTTTGGTGATGCTGGTGTTTTGGTTCGAACTAGTTTTTACCGTGGATATAGTCACTGCTTGGTGCATTGTTACAGTAGGTTATGGTGTTTAAAATCTGTTGAAAGCAGTTCAATTGCATTATATGCCTGATAAACCCCTTTGGGCTCGATTCTGATGAAACGAGCGCAATCACAGACATAGTGGTTAAAGTCAAACGCATCTGCCCTGTAGGGTGTGGCTTCTCTAAAAGTGCGATTCTGATCAAAATAAAAACTCAGAGCAGGCGTGTTTAGTGGCGCAGTGACAGCGCCCAGCCTATCAAAGTAGGTTGGGGAATCTGCTATTCAATCAGGGCCAGGCAACATAAGAAGAACATAAGAAAGTCTGCTTGTTTAGTTGTTAGTAGCTTATTGATCCCAGAATCTCATCAAGCAGCTTCTTGAAGGATCCCAGGGTGTCAGCTTCAACAACATTACTGGGGAGTTGGTTCCAGACCCTCACAATTCTCTGCATAAAAAAGTGCCTCCTATTTTCTGTTCTGAATGCTTCTTTATCTAATCTCCATTTCTGACCCCTGGTCCTTGTTTCTTTTTTCAGGTCGAAAAAGTCCCCTGGGTCGACATTTTCAATACCTTTTAGAATTCGGAATGATTGAATCAGATCGCCGCATAGTCTTCTTTGTTTAAGACTGAATAGATTCAATTATTTTAGCCTGTCTGCATAAGGCATGCCTTTTAAACCTGGGATAATTCTGGTCGTTCTTCTTTGCACTCTTTCTTGAGCAGTAATATCCTTTTTGTAACGAGGTGACTAGAACTGAACACAATATTCTAGATGACGCCTTACTAATGCATTGTAAAGTTTTAACATTACTGCCCTTGATTTAAATTCAACACTTCTCACAATATATCCGAGCATCTTGTTGGCCTTGGTTACAGCTTCCCCACATTGTCTAGATAAAGACATTTCTGAGTCAATATAAACTTCTAGGTCTTTTTCATAGATTCCTTCTTCAATTTCAGTATCTCCCATATGATATTTATAATGCACATTTTTGTTGCCTGCGTGCAGTACCTTACACTTTTATCTATTAAATGTCATTTGCCAGTCTGCCCAGTTATGAATGCTGTCTAGATCATTTTGAATGACATTTGCTGCTGCAACAGTGTTTGCCACTCCTCCTATTTTTGTGTCGTCTGCAAATTAAACAAGTTTGCTTACTATACCAGAATTTAAATCATTAATGTAGATTAGGAATAGCAGAGGACCTAATACTGATCCCTGTGGTACTCCAGTGGTTACCTCGCTCCATTTTGAGGTTTCTCCTCTAATCAGTACTTTCTGTTTTCTACATGTTAACCACTCCCTAATCCATGTGCATGCATTTCCTTGAATCCCTACCGCGTTCAGTTTTAGAATTCATCTTTTATGTGGGACTGTCAAAAGCTTTCTGGAAATCTAAATAAACCATGTCGTATGCTTTGCAATTATCCATTGTCGATGTTGCATCCTCAAAAAAATCAAGCAAGTTAGTTAGACATGATCTCCCTTTCCTAAAACCATGCTGACTGTCTCCCAGGATACTGTTACCATATAAGTAATTTTCCATTTTGGATCTTATTATAGTTTCCATAAGTTTACATATAATAGAAGTCAAGCTTATTGGTCTGTAGTTACCTGGATGGGTTTGCAATTCTCCAGTCTGTCGGTACAACCCCTGTGTCAAGAGACTGTTGCATGATCTTAGTTAGCAGTTTGTAAATAACTTCTTTCATTTCTTTGAGTACTATTGGGAGGATCTCAACCGGCCCAGGGGATTTGTTTATTTTAAGAGCTCCTAGTCCCTTTAACACTTTTGCCTCTGTTATGCTAAAGTTATTTAAAACTGGATATGAACAGGTTGACATGTGGGGCATGTTGTCCGTGTCCTCCTTTGTAAAAACTTGTGAAAACTAATCGATTAATATTTTTTTCTCTTCGTCTATGATTTTGCCCTTTGTATCTCTTAGACATTTAACCTCCTCTTTGAAAGTTCTCCTGCTGTTATAATATTGGAAAACTTGGAATTGGTTTTAGCTCCCTTAACAATGTTCATTTCTAGCTCTCTCTTGGCCTTTCTAACTTCCTTTTTGACTTGCATTTGCAGTTCTAAGTACTTTGTTTTTGGTCCCATTTAAACGCTCTGTAAAGTGCCTTTTTTCACTGAATATTTCTTTTTAATTGATCTATTAAACCATTTTGTTTTAGATTTAGATTTCTCTACTTTTCGGATGTAATTGTTTTGCGTCTCTAGTACTACATTTAAAAAAAAACAGCCATCCTTTTTTCAGTGGATGTTTTTTCCGTGGATTCCGTGGATCTACTTCTGTTAGTCTCAGAGTTGGTCAAAAGCAGAGGAGGTCCAGTAACCTCCCAGAGGTGGACTAGAGAAGTCGGTAACATTTTAATTAAAAGCCTGAGTTAGCTCTTTTCCATGTGATCTGTGAACAGATCATAGATCACATGAACAGATCACATGCACAAGATTCACATGAGCTGAAATGATTTATAATGTCTCATAAAAAAAACAGATTCAATTACAGCCATTACATGTAGGTGTACATTCTTTGTGTTATAATTAAGTTAGAAACCATATAGACATCATTGGTGGAATGTATATGTATGTGCTAGCCTTATTTGAGACATTTGTCTACTTATTTGTCTAGTACTCAGTAGTACGAGTAGTATTTACTATTTGCACAGGATTAAAAAACAGGAGGTCCTCAGAGTTGGTCAAAAGCAGAGGAGGTCCAGTAACCTCCCAGACGTGGACTAGAGAAGTCGGTAACATTTTAATTAAATGCCTGAGTTAGCACTTTTCCACATGATCTGTGAACAGATTACCAGTGCAGTGCAGTTAAATGCATGTGAAAGCATTAATTTTGAGATTCTGTAATACTCATTAGTAGTGGATTGGATTAATGTTATTTAGTTTATTCACTTGCTGCCTGCCGGGCAAGCGCAGATGCACCCAACACTACAAAATAAGGCTGTAGGTGACCTTGAGCTGAAATGATTTATAATGTCTCATAAAAAAACAGATTCAATTACAGCCATTATATGTAGGTGTACATTCTTTGTGTTATAATTAAGTTAGAAACCATATAGACATCATTGGTGGAATTTATATGTATGTGCTAACCTTATCCGAGACAATTTGCTCGAACCAAAAGTACAGTAGTACGAGTATCACTTTTCCATGTGATCTGTGAACAGATCGTAGATCAAATGAACAGATCATGTGCACAAGATTCACATTAAAAATATTTTTAAAAATTACAAAAATTGAAATGAATCGCATAACTTACCAGTGCAGTGCAGTTCAATGCATCTGAAAACATTCATTTTGATAACTATATTGTATTTTCAGTCTCCTCTAAACCGTTGAGTTGAAAAACCTGGAAATACTCTCATTAATTCTAACATAACACTGACACAGTCTATTCGCACGGGACTAAAAATACACATGACGAGCGAGTTTGAAATTTTACAGGAGGTCCCGATGCCCTGTAAAACAAGCGGAGGACTATCTGGGGTAAAACTAAATGGACGATTCGCAGAGGACTAAATTTCACCGATGTCAGTAAAAATTCCAGAGCTAACTGAAACCCGTTTTTTAGTCCTGTGTGAACAGTACTAAAGACGAAATGCCCCTCTCCCTCTCGGGGGTCACATGGTCTTAGTTTATTGCACTCGAAGAGCAGCTGTTAACACTAGAACCGCCATGGCAGTCATTTTGACGGTTTTCACTTTTAAAATTTAAATTACTCTGCGTGTGTTAAAGATCTGCGGTTGTCTGTTCTTGACTTTTCCTAAATACATGTATTAAATACCCTGACGGTGTTTGAAAGTCAGAATCGCAAAAATAAAGTTATGAGCACTTCTACCTAGAACCGCCAAAAGTAGTCATTTTGACTGCTTGTTACAATACATGCATTTATTGTTTGTATAACCTACAATACGCTGTTTTTATATGTACACAAGCCAGTCTGTTATCTGTAACTCCGCTGAGTTTACCGCAGTATGCATTTGAATAGAATATTGCTCTTGACGTCTAGATATGTGTTCCTTGACATCAGAAATTTGGAACGACTTGCTCTTGACGTCTGTGTTCCTTGACATCAGAAATTTGGAACGACTTAATTGAAAACAGCATTGCCTGTTTCAAGCTCAACATTACATGGACAAGCAGCTGTTTCCGACAAAAGCACAGTGTTGCTGGACAAACAAACCTGTCAAATTTGGGATCACGTTTTGGCTGGCAGTGAACCCTACCCCTACCTGTGCAAAGATGAAACTCACCCAGCTGGTCAGAGACTGGGTGACAATGTTTAGGCAGATGTAACCGTGCTTAGGAAAAGAGATGAATGTTACCAATATATACAGTACTGTGCAAAAGTTTTAGGCAGGTGTGAAAAAATGCTGTAAAGTAAGAATGCTTTCAAAAATAGACATGTTAATAGATTATATTTATCAATTAACAAAATGCAAAGTGAGTGAACAGAAGAAAAATCTAAATCAAATCCATATTTGGTGTGACCACCCTTTGCCTTCAAAACAGCATCAAGCATCAATTCTTCTAGGTACACTCGCACACAGTTTTTGAAGGAACTCGGCAGGTAGGTTGGCCCAAACATCTTGGAGAACTAACCACAGTTCTTCTGTGTTTTTAGGCAGCCTCAGTTGCTTCTCCATCTTCATGTAATCCCAGACAAACTCGATGATGTTGAGATCAGGGCTCTGTGGGGGCCATACCATCACTTCCAGGACTCCTTGTTCTTCTTTACGCTGAAGATAGTTCTTAATGACTTTCGCTGTATGTTTGGGGTCGTTGTCATGCTGCAGAATAAATTTGGGGCCAATCAGATGACTCCCTGATGGTATTGCATGATGGATAAGTATCTGCCTGTACTTCTCAGCATTGAGGAGACCATTAATTCTGACCAAATCCCCAACTCCATTTGCAGAAATGCAGCCCCAAACTTGCAAGGAACCTCCACCATGCTTCACTGTTGCCTGCAGACACTCATTCGTGTATGCTCTCCAGCCCTTCGGCGAACAAACTGCCTTCTGCTACAGCCAAATATTTCAAATTTTGACTCATCAGTCCAGAGCACCTGCTGCCATTTTTCTGCACCCCAGTTCCTGTGTTTTCATGCATAGTTGAGTCACTTGGCCTTGTTTCCACGTCAGAGGTATGGCTTTTTGGCCGCAAGTCTTCCATGAAGGCCACTTCTGACCAGACTTCTCCGGACAGTAGATGGGTGTACCAGGGTCCCACTGTTTTCTGCAGTTCTGAGCTGATGGCACTGCTGGACATCTTCCGATTGCGAAGGGAAGTAAGCATGATGTGTCTTTCATCTGCTGCAGTAAGTTTCCTTGGCCGACCACTGCGTCTACGGTCCTCAACGTTGCCCGTTTCTTTGTGCTTCTTCAAAAGAGCTTGGACAGCACATCTGGAAACCCCTGTCTGCCTTGAAATTTTTGCCTGGGAGAGACCTTGCTGATGCAGTATAACTACCTTGTGTCTTGTTGCTGTGCTCAGTCTTGCCATGGTGTATGACTTTTGACAGTAAACTGTCTTCAGCAACCTCACCTTGTTAGCTGAGTTTGGCTGTTACTCACTCAGTTTTATTCCTCCTACACAGCTGTTTCTGTTTCAGTTAATGATTGTGTTTCAACCTACATATTGAATTGATGATCATTAGCACCTGTTTGGTATAATTGTTTAATCATACACCTGACTATATGCCTACAAAATCCCTGACTTTGTGCAAGTGTACCTAGAAGAATTGATGCTGTTTTGAAGGCAAAGGGTTGTCACACCAAATATGGATTTGATTTAGATTTTTCTTCTGTTCACTCACTTTGCATTTAGTTAATTGATAAATATAATCTATTAACATGTCTATTTTTGAAAGCATTCTTACTTTACAGCATTTTTTCACACCTGCCTAAAACTTTTGCACAGTACTGTATATATATATATATATTTCTCTGTAATTAGCAAAACAGTTGAAGAAAAAAAGCAGCCTGGTTGCAACAGTAAATGAAGAGCGTTTCCACTATCTGCGCAAAACTTAGTACTCAGTGAAAACAATCACCGGTGTCCAGTTGCTGTATTTTGCAATGTACTGGACATGACATCCATTAATTCCTTCGATTTGTACAATGAATGCACCAGGGAAAATAACAGTAGGAGAGATCTCTTATGATGCTAGCCATGGAGCTTTGGCAGAAACATTTTGATCAGAAAACTGCAAAGCGGCAGAGAAACGCAGCTCAACCTGGAAACAGAGAGCAGCCATCAAGTGACACAAGCAACAAAAAACAATGCTAGGTAACTAAATGCAGAAACAATAAAACTTCTGATATCTGTGCCCAGTGTGAAAGAGCAGCATGTGGTAAATGCAAACAAGTTGATAAGCGTTACATCTGTGTGGATTGTGCTAATATGGGGGCTACTTTGAAGTATGTTTCCCTGAATGCACATTCCCGTTACACAATGTGAACTGAGTTATTTTGTTTTTTGTTATTTTGTATAAATAATGATTTTGATTTTACAATTCTGTATGTAGGCCTACATATAACCAGTTTACAGCTGGTTACACAATATTTTCTTTTGAAATGTTTATTCTATTATAGTTTTTCATTTTGTGCAGGCATGCTATGCAGTAGGCTAATGTGAAAAAAGTCTTGTTATTTTTGTAAATAATGACTTCGTTTTCACAATTTTGTATGTACATATACTGTAGCAGTTTACACAATATCTTCTTTTGAAATGTTTTCTTTATTATAGTTTTTCATTTTTTTTTGTCATGCATTATATGCGCTCATTTCGAAAATAAAGCCTTTTGTGTTTATTTTTTCATTTATATATGATGTTTCTGCTATGCAAATGTTAGTAATGATGTTCATAAATAAAAGTTTGTGTTTTATTTTCATATCGAAGTTGTTTAAAATGTACCCGTCAAAAATAACTACTGCTGTTGGTTCTAGGTAGTAACATAAACCCTGCGGTTCTAGTGTTAACCCGACATCATGCAAATGAAGGGGAAAGGATGGAGTTAATATGCAAATTAGCTGTGCAGACAACACTCGTGCTCTTATCACAGGAAAATGCTAGGAAAGGTGGTTTCCATGCACAGAGAACTCGAGAAACTTGCATCATGGAATCGATGGTTGTCATGACATCTTGATAAAATTAAACAGTGTACATCAGTGGTTTGTGCCTTGTGTATATGATAATAATAATGAGATATCTTGCAACAATTGTAAGTCGCCCTGGATAAGGGCATCTGCTAAGAAAAAATAAATAAACAAATACTTTGCTTTACTGGTAGCATGTCATTAGTCGTGAATATAATTTCAACTAATTGTCTCCCGTTTCATTATTTGCCATTACACAATTAACTCAGAGGTATATAAAATGAAGCAGTCCAGCCCAGGCATTGCAGATCACCATGGCTGTAAACCGGCAGAGACGTAGGATTATCTGTGAGACACACCTTCCACGTATGCTCCTGAGGCATTATCATTTGCATGTGATATGCAGGTTTACATGTGGAAAGTGTGGAGTAGTGGTTAATGTCTGCTCAATGTACATGCTGGTTGTAACAATTTTAAGTTGCCCTGGATAATCTGCTAAGAAAATAATAATAATAATAATAATAATAAATTGTGGAGTCAGTTCAAGAAAAATGACCGCCTAGCTTAACAAGAGCATTTCTTGTTTTTGAGATAAGGAGGTGCTTTTCTTTTGCTTAGTTTCCAAAGTGTTTTTTTCTTACTTCTTACTTCAAGGCTTCTATGCATGCAAGTCCTAAATAGATATTTTAATCTTTGTGGTTTTAGCATTTTCTTGTTTCTGTCTTGGAATGGTTTGTTCATGCATTTACCAAAGCATGCTTCAAAATAACTTCAGACACACAGAAAGCAAGTTAAACTCAAACAGAAACACGTTAAATTTTTAATAAAATAAGTAAATTAATTGATTATGCATCCCAATACTCAAATTTGATTATCAAATGCTAAACCAAGGTAGTCATATTATTGTACTGTCCTGGACCTTGCACTTAGCACAGCTGTAAACCATTTACAAATAAGCTGCTACTGGTCCTGCCTTGATTATATTTATGACACTTACTGGAACTGTCACAGTCGGGCGACATTTAACACTGGACAAATAAAAGCTGTTTGTTTTGTGTTTCAGTTAATTCTCTGGACTGCCTGACATGTAACGGGGGTATTTCGTGTTCTGCTACATCACAAACGTGCAGCAGCTCCGACACGTGTTTAACATTTTCATCGACAAGTGTTGGCTTTCAGCAGTATGGTGAGATTAAAGGATAAATAATTGTTTTACTGGTATGCATTTTATTTTATAGTGCTGAAAATCTTATAATCCATTATAATTTAATGGTTTGCAATAAGTCACAGGGTCAAAAGTCGTTTCCTTTTTGCATGTGAACACATGTAAAAATCTTATATATAAAAAAAAGTTATTTCAAAATTCACTGCAGTACTTAATACAAAATAATTTTGACATTATGTTTTCTTTTTATGTACTGTGCATGTAAACTAATAAACACATTTTATGAGAAAAAAACCAGCATATTAAAACTTGTTTACAGGTTTTACACCAAACGGCTTTGTACAGAAATGTGGTCCCAAGCTTCAAACCTGCAGCCAGCTACTGAGTGCAAAGTTCACTTATCCATTCAAATCGGATGCCCGTGTTGAGTGCTGTGACACGAATCAGTGCAACACCGGCGTCTATGATGGTAAATGAACAAAACTTACTTTTTTTGTATCTTGTTTAAAGTTAGTAAGCAGTTCCAGAATATACATAAATACAGGAGATGCCGCTTATTATCAACACCTTGGTTCCCAGCCAAAAGTTGTTAATAACCAAAGTTGTTAATAAGTGGAACGCCAGTTTCAGGTGAATTTCAAGTTTATTTGTATGAACAACGTTATACACCGTACTTTTAGAAAGCACATCACTGAATACGCTTTTTAAGAACACTGACATTGACGTTATGTTTTTGTTCATTATTACACAAAATACAAGAATAACCCATTGTAAACTATAATAATGTGTTTCAAAAAAAGTAGCCTACAGTAATATCAGTAAGCTACTGTATTCTACAATGTCCTTAGAGAAAAGTAAACTGTTGAAACCTTACATTTAATAACCAAGCACAATTTAAAAAATAGCTGTCCAATTTTTACGATTCACCACCTCCAGCTGTAAGTCCCTCTCAATTTTGCGAGCAGCTTCATTGTCGTTTTCAAAGCCACGATTCTGGCATATCCTGTGAAAAGTGTCCACTGCCTACAACTGTTCTTTCAGTGAACTTGTTAGACAGGTCTAACATGTTTGGAAGCCACATTACACACAAGACAGATATAAATGTACAGAGCATCTATTAAATCTAGTAAATTGTATCTGCAATTGTAATAATACAGGGGTGAGTTCAGTACGTTGTGACGTATACAAGGAGGCTGAAATGCGTGCCCGTTGTGCATTCCGCTCAATCTGTAACCATGGATACTTGGCAAAAAGTTGTCATAAAGCGGCATGCCGTTGTCAATATCCGAAATCCATTGGCATTAATGTCTATGGGACGGAATTGGTTCCCACAAAAACGTTGATAATAACCGAAAGTTGTTTATATCAGGATTGCTAGCAAGCATCATCTGCTGTAATTCCATAAATCAGATCTATTGTGTATTAATACCGTCACACACATAAGGGCACACATTTTAAACATTGGAAAGCCGTAGGGACTGCTTCTCATCGCTCCGCAGTGACCCCTGCTGGCCAGGCGCGGCAGACGCTCGGGGCAGACGCCTGTGGGTTTGGGCTCGGTCCTCCAGAGGCTGGCAGCTCCGCTCACATCCCTTCTCGAGTTCCTGGGTGGAAAACACCTTTGGTGTAAAAGACGAAGCTGGCTTGGTCATGAGATAAGAGGATTCCTACTGATCCGGAGTTGTGTGTGGAATCACCACAATGAGGAGGAAAATATCTTTGGACACATTAAATTGGGGAGAAACACAATTCTTGCAAAAACAAGAAAAAGTCACACAATATATTGTAGGATTCAATGCACAAAAAAATCACACACTATATCTTAGGATTTGATGCACAAAAAAGGTAGGATTAGCACTCCTTTAAGAGACAAGGATAAGGAAAGTGATTTTAAATCTGGCCTCTTTCATTCCTGAAATGTCCTGTGTTGTTTTTCTAGTTGCTCTCACTGGGGGTGCCTGGAATGGGAAGCAGTGTCCTTCATGTGTCAGTACTGGTAGCTGCGGGACAGACTTGGTTAAGTGTCTTGGAACACAAGATCAATGCATCACAGTGACTGGGGCTGCACCAGGTAATCCGTCTTTCCCTTCTGTATTACAGTACCTCATTAAAATGAGCAGAGCTTCTTATTGTTATGACTTAAAATACTGGTTTTCCTTTATCTCCCCTGAAGCGTTTTTGACTGTAGTTCACTAGCTGCTCGTCAAACGCAATCAAAAATATATGTCCCCCTGTGGCGAAGTGAATACAAGTGTGTGCAGTGCAGAGTGGATACAAAACAGACAGACAATGATTTCCAGGTGCAAGGATGATTATTGATTTATTGAACACCTATAAATAATGATGGAGTGATACAGCGGCGTGTATCACTTGGTATTTGTAAATCCCCGCGTTTGACCCGTAACCAAAAGTCCAGTTTTACCCACCAACACTAAACACAAATGTACAATTTCATATATTCACAACATGTACAATTTCATATATAATGATGCATTTATTAACTTATAAATCTTTTTGCAAATAAAACAAACTCGTGTAATTGCACCTTTTTAATGTTTTATTATTTATTTTCTTATATGTAGTTTTGAACTGCAGTTTTGGCTCTGATGCTGTCCTGCTACAAAAAGTTCAAATAACAGAGAAACAAACCCAAACTAATGTAGCTTCAAATACTCTTCCAAACCACAAGATGGCACCATTGAGTCAATTACCAGGTCAGGGAAAACTATTTTTTTATATATGTACACTTGTAATTTATATGTCTGCCACTTCCTATGTCATTGAGAATAAAACTTGACTAGGTCCAAAATAAGAGGAATGGTAAATCTTAAACACTAAGCTTAATAAATCACTCAATACGTTACAAATGTTGTAATATCCGGCAAATTTATTTTTAATGTCTGTATTCCTCACAAGAAAAAAAATAACAGAAAAATGATTCAGCAATTTACATCAATTGCAATATTATTAGCATATGTAAATTATTATTTAGCAGACGCCTTTATCCAAGGCGACTTACAGAGATTAGGGTGTGTGAACTATGCATTAGCTACAGAGTCACTTACAACTACGTCTCAACCGAAAGACAGAGCACAAGGAGGTTAAGTGATTGCTTAGTGTCACACAATGAGTCAGTGGCTGAGGTGGGGTTTGAACCGGTGACCTCCTGGTTACAAGCGCTTTTCTTTAACCACTGGACCACACAGCCTCCTATATGCTAAATACTCAAAAAAATGCTAAAAAAAAAAAAAGATCCTAGGATAATTCTCTGTTAGTTCAATAGTTCTCTTTAGTTCAACAGTTCTACATGGGTAGTTTTACTGTTTCTCTCTCAAACCATGAGTTGAATCTTCTTAAGCTCGGGACTCACCAGCACGTTGTGTCGCTTCGCTGTGTGTCGCCTCGAGTCACTTGTTGACAATGTGTTTCAATGAGATCGGACACACAGGCGCTTCGCTTCACTGTCACATGTGCTCTCGACCAATAGCAGTCAACATCTGCATGATGTCACTGAACAGTAGAAAATGAAGGAAAAGCCCGCCCCCTAATCAGAAGTAGAATCAGAGCGGAAGAATGTTTAGGTAGGTAAGCATAACTAAAAATATATACAAAGCACACGCATCCTACATACACAAAATACAACCATGCACACATGAATAATGTAATTATGTATGTTTAAACACATAAGGTAGGCTACAAATGATTACATTTAAATGTTCTTTATTTTGATTCATTATAAATTCAGCTGCCTCTTTGAGCTAAATATATATATATATATATATATATATATATATATATATATATATATATATATATATATATATATATATATATATATATACACACACAGTATTACTTCAAATTAACGCCTCACTCAGATATCAGCTTTTTAATAGACGCCGCCCTCAATTAAGCACCGCTCTCAATAAAGAAACGTAAAGGTATTTTTTTTTCTACCCCTGCTCAGAAAATAAAGAAACGCGCAACTCTGCCTATGTACATGACACCCCCGAAGAGACTGCAACCTCAATCCAGCATGTAACACAAACTAATGTACACCCACCTTAGTAAGCAAATGTTATTTTATAGTACAGTCCCGACAGACAACCCAAGATGAACTACTTACAACACAGCAGTCCTTCACGTCCCTTTGAGTTCAGTGTCAACACAGCAGGGGATAAAACAAGGGCTGTTTGTTTTCCTCGTTGTCAGCTTGGATGGTGAAAACTTAAACTCAGAGGAATTTAAGAGCTATCCGAAAGCTGGCTGAAGATATCTTCTTGTCGGGGGTTTAGTTTGGTTTTTTTATTCAATTGGAATTTTACTCAGTTGTGTGCAATTATATATATAAAAAAATAAATAAAAAACGTGCTTACTGTCTATGAGAAGATTTAGTCTTGGAAATTACAAACATGCAGGTAAATTACAGTGAGAAAAAAAACAAAAAAACAAGTGGGATATATTTTAGTTTTAACAGAAATCAAACTGATATTCAGAGGAAATATTTTTATTAAAAAAAAAACTTGCTACCGTTCTCTCTCCTCTTCTTGTCCCGCTCTATAGCAACAAATACACACTCCTGATTCGCTGGTACAGTACTCCCCTGACCTTCCAACTCCCTGGCTATGTGTCACTGGCTAACCGCACATCAAAACAGAACTGGTGTGTCTCGGGCTTTATTCTCTTAGTAGACTGTCTGCAGCTCATCAGAAGAATTCGGTAGATAATCTAGGGGTTTAGCTCACCATCTCAGTCGAAGAGCAGCACAAAAACCAACCTGCACACAGCAGTTTGAAATATAATGAGCATTTACACAACATTCCATTTAGTTTCACTTTTAAATCTTAGTTTGACTTTTCTATATACAGTATATCTAACAATGAAACAGGTAGTGAACAAAAAAATGGAAACACCTGAGTAAATGAGGGACACCAAGTATATTGAAAACAAGGGCTTCCACACAGGTGTGGCTTATGCTTTAATTAAGCAAATAACATCCCAGCATGCTTAGGGTCACATATAAAAATACTGGACAGGCCTGGTTGCCTATAATTATGGCTAGCATGGCTGCAAGAGGAGACCTCTGTGACTTTGAAAGAGGGGTGATTGTTGGGGCGCGTTGGGTAGGAGCTTCAGTGACCAAGACAGCTGAACTGTAATAATGTGATCTTGTAACAATTGTAAGTCGCCCTGGATAAGGGCGTCTGCTAATAAATAAATAACTTGCTGATGTTTCACGAGCAACGGTGTCTAGGTGATGTCGGCATGTTACTATAGGAGGGTGTGTGGTCCAGTGGTTAAAGAAAAGGGCTTGTAACCAGCAGTTCCTCGGTTCAAATCCCACCTCGGCCACTGGCATTGTGTGATCCTGAGCAAGTCAATTAACCTCCTTGTGCTCCGTCTTTCAGGTGAGACATAGTTGTAAGTGACAATGCAGCTGATGCATAGTTCACACACCCTAGTCTCTGTAAGTCGCCTTGGATAAAGGCGTCTGCTAAATAAACAAATAATAAAAGACATCATCAGCAAAGGGCAACAGTGGGCGGAAGAGCATACTCCAGGATCGTGATATCCGTGCATTAATTCGAAGTGCAAGGCAAAACAGGCGAGCAACTGCAGATCAATTGACTGCAAATTTCAACCTGGTGCGCGAGCAGCCAGTTTCATCAAAAACGGTCAGTCGAGAACTCCATAGAGCGGGATACCAAAGGCATATTAAGTGACTTTACATTGGTGTTAACATCTTTTTGTACCTGTATATGTAGCGCCCCCCTTCCGTAGTGTACCAAGGATAACCCCCTCAGTTATCCCCAAAACCAAATTGACTATCTTAAATAACCAATTAAGTAGAATTAATGACTACGCCAATTTGAAGCTAATATAACTCCAAATAAATAACAGGTTCTTTAAAAATCAAGACAGCACAGTGTGTGAAGTGAGGACAACAAGGTATAAAAACAACAAGAATTTTATTTAAACAAAATATCACAGCTTTTACCTATAGCAGCAGGTTTGATAGCAGCAACCTTTAAACTATAGCAGCAGATCTTTTTACCAAGAGCGATCCCATCAGACCCTAAGCACTAGGATACTTTAAACCAAATAATGTCACACCAAAACTTCTAAAAAAAGATAATAATTCACAGCACAATAACACTTTTAAATAACAACCTTCAAAATAAATAGTGATTTCCACAAACACAATCCCAAACAATAAAACAAACCTTAAATAACACACTTAAAAAAAAACTAATAATCTCAGTGATTTTCATAGAAAAACGGGAAACTTCATGCAACCTAAAAAAAGATGACTAATGCTTAAACCCTCCAATAACCGCTATTTTAGTTAATACATAGATGGATAAAGTGCAGGTGTGCAATCAAAAGTTAACAGGCCCTTTATAACGATACATTGTAAACACATACACGATTACAGTTAGGATAATCAGGACGAAGACGCTACTCTAAAAGTCTAAAACAACCAATAACACAGAAAAGAAGTTCGTATGCAGCGCTCAATTATTACATCAAAATTCACTGGATCGTAATTACCAACTCAGAATACAAACAATGCACATTCTCTTTTGTAATCAACCCCATACAATTGCGACCGACGTCTAAGAGCACGGGGGATACTTCACTGAAACCACTCCAATATAGAGCGGACCAAACTATTCAATATGAATAGTAGTAGTTTACCATTAACTTCTAGCGCTTCAGCCAATTCACAGCGCCTCAGTATTACACTTGAAAAGTTACAATCCTTACCAAACAGTAGTTCCCCGACCCGTGCTCTCAGCTCACAAATCTCTCAAACCCGATCGCTCCCGGCTGATTAACCCCACCTGTTTTTATACAGCTGGCCTCATTACGGATTAGCACTGCAATTACTATGGAGACCAATAGTCTCCCTGGGGTTTAAAGGGACAGTGCAACAGTAAAAATAATAAAGATCACACCATAAAACTCAATCTTATTACATTCAACAAAATAAACAATACATCCATTGCACATCCGTTACAACTATCTCCATAATAAACACAATTTTATTTCATTAAACCAATAAATACATTTGCGTTTTCTAATGTATTTCCTTGATTTTAAGAGAAAACGAAAGTAACTTGGCTTTGTTTTTTTTCTCAGCGCCATTTTGTACAACAAAATTAAGCCATAGTATAAACTATCAAAACTACAAAAATAAATAATAATAATAATAATAATAATAATAATAATAATAATAATAATAATAATAATAATAAAGCACACAATTAAAACTTATTCTCCCCCTTTTACTTTCCATGCTTTCTTTATATTTGCTTTAGACAAAAATAAATACACCATTGCAAGACTCGATTTCGCCATGCATCACTTTCATTATGCATTTTTACCCATAAAAATAAACATTCAAATAAAATTAAAACTCCATTAATGTAATCATTTACCATCTGATTTATTATTATTAGGCTTCCAGGCCAGAATGGCTGGAAGCCTATTGTTGTTGTAAAGATTTTTATTATTATTATTATTATTATTATTATTATTATTATTATTATTATTATTAGGCTTCCAGGCCAGAATGGCTGGAAGCCTATTGTTGTTGTAAAGATTTTTATTATTAGGCTTCCAGGCCAGAATGGCTGGAAGCCTATTGTTGTTGTAAAGATTTTTATTATTATTAGGCTTCCAGGCCAGAATGGCTGGAAGGCTATTGTTGTTGTAAAGATTTTTATTAGGCTTCCAGGCCAGAATGGCCGGGAAGCCTATTGTTGTTGTAAAGATTTTTATTATTATTATTATTATTATTAGGCTTCCAGGCCAGAATGGCCGGGAAGCCTATTGTTGTTGTAAAGATTTTTATTATTATTAGGCTTCCAGGCCAGAATGGCCGGGAAGCCTATTGTTGTTGTAAAGATTTTTATTATTAGGCTTCCAGGCCAAAATGGCCGGGAAGCCTATTGTTGTTGTAATTAGGCTTCCAGGCCAAAATGGCCGGGAAGCCTATTGTTGTTGTAAAGATTTTTATTATTATTATTATTATTATTATTTTTTTTTTTTCCTTCCTCCCAAATTACAAAAGCCTATAACTTTTAAACGGCTGCACCAAAACTCACGAAATTTGGCACGGACGTAGAGGACTATGGGATGTTGTGCCATGGTCAATATGGCGGCTTTTGGTCACATGGTGTGGCAGCCATCTTGGATTTAATGAAATTTTTGGGAAATTTTCAAATGTCTTCTTCTCAAGAACGGTACATAGTACAGCTGTGAAAATTATTATTATTATTATTATTATTATTTTTTTTCCTTCCTCCCAAATTACAAAAGCCTATAACTTTTAAACGGCTGCACCAAAACTCACGAAATTTGGCACGGACGTAGAGGACTATGGGATGTTGTGCCATGGTCAATATGGCGGCTTTTGGTCACATGGTGTGGCAGCCATCTTGGATTTAATGAAATTTTTGGGAAATTTTCAAATGTCTTCTTCTCAAGAACGGTACATAGTACAGCTGTGAAAATTTTTGTACATAGTGCGCTCCTGTCCAAGATTGATTTTACGTAAGAAAAAAGTTGATCGGTAACATGGTGTGGAAACTATGTGCCATTTTGCGTAAAACGCTTAAACGACATCTCCTCATGAACCCTTTGGCCGATTGACGTGAATCTTGGGTATATGTTATCTTTGTAGTGTCCTCTAAAAAGTTATTCAGGAAAAGTTCCTACATGAACAAATATGGCTGCTATGAGCCAATCAATGTGGGTGATATGGCATTTTTGCCCAAAACATACCCTGCAATGATACATTCCCACCACTAGGGACCTGTTGCCATGGAAACGTGAGCAAGGTCTAGGGAAGAAAAGGCAGCCATTTTTTTGCTGGTGTCTGGTAAGTACTGTTTCACTAAGTCGTGTAACTTTAAACACAGTAATTACACTGGAATGGCTAGTATTATATTACACATACACACTGTACAGTGTACAATGCCTCATAGTGTAACTAAGAACTTTTTTTAGGAACTGTTGCAGCTGCTTCAACGCTGGGAAAAGAAATGCAGCACGCGCACGCACACACACACACACACACGCTCACTAAGTACGAGAAAAATGACTGTAATCTCTGCCCTAATGTTGTTTATTTATTTAAAATAACCTTGTGGACATGCAGGCATATACAGAACTGTGGACATACTGAAACACACTAATTATTTGAAAAAATACCGTGATCTCGTGCTGTATAGAAATGTGTTGTAATCATTTTTTTGAAAACACAGTTGTAACTGAACAGCAGGCAAGAAAAAAAAACCGCACGTATTTTTAAACCACAACACAATCGTAATACTAATATGTTTAATACATGCGCTTTACAAATCACACGAATACAGTTTGCTTAAAAATCGTCATATAATTATTTTTACAACAGTCACAAATCCTGAATCTGCGGCGCGGCGCTTTACAAATCACACGAATACAGTTTGTTTAAAAATCGTCATATAATTATTTTTACAACACAGTCACAAATCCTGAATCTGCTGCAAAAAAGCCGCGTGTAAGCCATTGAAAAGACGCTTTGGAGGGAGGCGGACGGGGGTCGACTTTGCAAACGTATCATTCAGGTTATGAGTGCCATAGACAGAACTGTTCAAAATCGCTTCCTCTATTAAATACAATTGTAAGGACTAAGCTCGCGTGGTTATTCACAGAGAATCCCTCCCAAAACAGCGGACATTTTAGTATAATAGGAGCGGATCAGCTTGTTCTGCTGTAATGTTATTTCTTTACTTAAAATAACCACGTGTAGCCAGGCAACCACAGGGAAACGTGCGTGTTGTAGTTATGTCGAGCTAGTAAATAAATACAAAATAATAATAAATAAAACTACAACGAGCAGAACTTCAAAAGCGCATCACGTTCTGGCTGTCCCTTTAGAATTGCAGTGCTCTCTGACACTCGTGCTGTCAGACAACGTAAAGACGTGAAGCAGGCAGCATTGATGTACTAAGCCTGCCGTGTACTTGTGTATTTATGTTTTTGTCTTTTAAATATAACAGGTATGTGCCTAGCACTACAGTATAAAAAGACATATACTGTAAACTAAGAAAACATTTTTTGAAGAACTGTTGCAGCTGCTCAACTCTGGGAAAGAAATGCACCACACGCGCGCGCACACACACACACACACACACACGCGCTCACTAAGTACGAGAAAAATGACTGTAATCTCTGCCCTAATGTTGTTTATTTATTTAGAATAACCTTGTGGACATGCAGGCATATACAGAACTGTAGACATACTGAAACACACTAATTATTTAAAAAAATACCGTGATCTCGTGCTGTATACAAATGTTTTGTAATTATTATTTTTTTTAAAAAACGCTGTTGTAACTGTATAGCAGGAAAAATAAAAACGCACTTATTTTTAAACCAGAACACAATTGTAATACTAATATGTTTAATACATGCGCTTTACAAGTCACACGAATACAGTTTGCTTAAAAATCGTCATATAATTATTTTTACTGTTTGCAATTGCATCAACGCTGGGGAAAAAAGCACCGCGCGCACACACACACTCACTGTATGAGAAAAATGACTGTAATCTCTGCACTAATGTTGTTTGTTTATTTGAAACAACCTTGTAGACATGCAAGCATATACAGAACTGTAGACATACTGAAACACACTAATTATTTGAAAAAAATACCGTGATCTCGTGCTGTATGGAAATGCTTTGTAAACATTTTTTTTTTTTTGAAACGCAGTTGTAACTGAACAGCAGGCAAAAAAAACCGCACGTATTTTTAAACCACAACACAATCGTAATACTAATATATTTAATACATGAGCTTTACAAGTCACACGAATACAGTTTGCTTAAAAATCGTCATATAATTATTTTTACTGTTTGCAATTGCATCAACGCTGGGAAAAAAGCAGCGCGCGCGCACACACACTCACTGTATGAGAAAAATGACTGTAATCTCTGCACTAAAGTCGTTTGTTTATTTCAATGTAGACATGCAAGCATATACAGAACTGTAGACATACTGAAACACACTAATTATTTGAAAAAAATACCGTGATCTCGTGCTGTATACAAATGTCTTGTACTCAATTTTTTTTTAAAAAACGCTGTTGTAACTGTATAGGAGGAAAAATAAAAAAAACGCACTTATTTTATAAAATTACTATAATCTCGGGTGTACAGAAAATTGACAGCCGGGTATTTCAAATATGCAACTGAAAGTTTCACAGCGCGAATTGCACTCCCACAACGAATCACAGGTAGTTATGAAAATGAATACTAAATCGACATTTATAAAATACTAACCGGTGTCCTGCAAAAAACACACACGATAAAATGATGCTTTCAAATTAACAACATGTTCGTACGATTTCCATTTTCACGAGTCTCTGACCGTATCTTGTTCTGCTGTAAAGGCCTGGAAGCCTTCAAGTTGCCTGCAACTTCTAGTTATTATTATTTATTATTTTTTTCCTTCCTCCCAAATTACAAAAGCCTATAACTTTTAAACGGCTGCACCAAAACTCACAAAATTTGGCACGGACGTAGAGGACTATGGGATGTTGTGCCATGGTCAATATGGCGGCTTTTGGTCACATGGTGTGGCAGCCATCTTGGATTTAATGAAATTTTTGGGAAATTTTCAAATGTCTTCTTCTCAAGAACGGTACATAGTACAGCTGTGAAAATTTTTGTACATAGTGCGCTCCTGTCCAAGATTGATTTTACGTAAGAAAAAAGTTGATCGGTAACATGGTGTGGAAAATATGTGCCATTTTGCGTAAAACGCTTAAACGACATCTCCTCATGAACCCTTTGGCCGATTGACGTGAATCTTGGGTATATGTTATCTTTGTAGTGTCCTCTAAAAAAGTTATTCAGGAAAAGTTCCTACATGAACAAATATGGCTGCTATGAGCCAATCAATGTGGGTGATATGGCATTTTTGCCCAAAACATACCCTGCAATGATACATTCCCACCACTAGGGACCTGTTGCCATGGAAACGTGAGCAAGGTCTAGGGAAGAAAAGGCAGCCATTTTTTTGCTGGTGTCTGGGAAAAAAACTGTTTTACGAACTCGTGTAACATTAAACACAGTAATTACACTGGAATGGCTAGTATTATATTACACATACACACTGTACAGTGTACAATGCCTCATAGTGTAACTAAGAACTTTTTTTTTTTTAGGAACTGTTGCAGCTGCTTCAACGCTGGGAAAAGAAATGCAGCGCGCGCACACACACACACACACACACACACACACACACGCTCACTAAGTACGAGAAAAATGACTGTAATCTCTGCCCTAATGTTGTTTATTTATTTAAAATAACCTTGTGGACATGCAGGCATATACAGAACTGTAGACATACTGAAACACACTAATTATTTGAAAAAGATACCGTGATCTCGTGCTGTATAGAAATGTGTTGTAATCATTTTTTGAAACAGCAGTTGTAACTGAACAGCAGAAAAAAAAACCGCACGTATTTTTAAACCACAACACAATCGTAATACTAATATGTTTAATACATGCGCTTTACAAATCACACGAATACAGTTTGCTTAAAAATCGTCATATAATTATTTTTACAACACAGTCACAAATCCTGAATCTGCGGCGCGGCGCTTTACAAATCACACGAATACAGTTTGTTTAAAAATCGTCATATAATTATTTTTACAACACAGTCACAAATCCTGAATCTGCTGCAAAAAAGCCGCGTGTAAGCCATTGAAAAGACGCTTTGGAGGGAGCGGGGGTCAACTTTGCAAACGTATCATTCAAGTAATGAGTGCCATAGACAAAACTGTTCAAAATCGCTTCCTCTATTAAATACAATTGTAAGGACTAAGCTCGCGTGGTTATTCACAGAGAATCCCTCCCAAAACAGCGGACATTTTAGTATAATAGGAGCGGATCAGCTTGTTCTGCTGTAATGTTATTTCTTTACTTAAAATAACCACGTGTAGCCAGGCAACCACAGGGAACCGTGCGTGTTGTAGTTATGTCGAGCTAGTAAATAAATACAAAATAATAATAAATAAAACTACAACGAGCAGAACTTCAAAAGCGCATCACGTTCTGGCTGTCCCTTTAGAATTGCAGTGCTCTCTGACACTCGTGCTGTCAGACAACGTAAAGACGTGAAGCAGGCAGCAGTGATGTACTAAGCCTGCCGTGTACTTGTGTATTTATGTTTTGTCTTTTATATATAACAGGTATGTCCCTAGCACTACAGTATAAAAAGACATATACTGTAAACTAAGAGAACATTTTTTGAAGAACTGTTGCAGCTGCTCAACTCTGGGAAAGAAATGCACCACACGCGCGCACACACACACACACACACACACGCGCTCACTAAGTACGAGAAAAATGACTGTAATCTCTGCCCTAATGTTGTTTATTTATTTAGAATAACCTTGTGGACATGCAGGCATATACAGAACTGTAGACATACTGAAACACACTAATTATTTAAAAAAATACCGTGATCTCGTGCTGTATACAAATGTTTTGTAATTATTATTTTTTTTTAAAACGCTGTTGTAACTGTATAGCAGGAAAAATAAAAAACGCACTTATTTTTAAACCAGAACACAATTGTAATACTAATATGTTTAATACATGCGCTTTACAAGTCACACGAATACAGTTTGCTTAAAATCGTCATATAATTATTTTTACTGTTTGCAATTGCATCAACGCTGGGGAAAAAGCACCGCGCGCACACACACTCACTGTATGAGAAAAATGACTGTAATCTCTGCACTAATGTTGTTTGTTTATTTGAAACAACCTTGTAGACATGCAAGCATATACAGAACTGTAGACATACTGAAACACACTAATTATTTGAAAAAATACCGTGATCTCGTGCTGTATGGAAATGCTTTGTAAACATTTTTTTTTTGAAACGCAGTTGTAACTGAACAGCAGGCAAAAAAAAACCGCACGTATTTTTAAACCACAACACAATCGTAATACTAATATATTTAATACATGAGCTTTACAAGTCACACGAATACAGTTTGCTTAAAAATCGTCATATAATTATTTTTACTGTTTGCAATTGCATCAACGCTGGGAAAAAAGCAGCGCGCGCGCACTCACACTCACTGTATGAGAAAAATGACTGTAATCTCTGCACTAATGTCGTTTGTTTATTTCAATGTAGACATGCAAGCATATACAGAACTGTAGACATACTGAAACACACTAATTATTTGAAAAAAATACCGTGATCTCGTGCTGTATACAAATGTTTTGTACTCAATTTTTTTAAAAAACGCTATAGGAGGAAAAATAAAAAAAACGCACTTATTTTTAAACCAGAACACAATAGTAATACTAATATGTTTAATACATGAGCTTTGCAAGTCACATGAATACAGTTTGCTTAAAAATCGGTGGGGGGACTTTGAAGTGTATCTTTCATTAACTGGTTATTTCAGTTAATTAAATACCAGCTGACCAGCTTCTCTGCTATAATGTTAAAAGTAACCTCGTGGACATGCAGGCAGAAGCCATAAAAACAAAACACCTGCACTATTCTTTTTAACACAAGAACCGCCACGGTTTTCACTTTTAAAATTGAAATTACTATGCATGTGTTAAAGATCCACGGTTGTCTGTTCTTGACTTTTCCTAAATACATGTATTGAATATACTGACAACGTTTGAAAGTCAGAATTGCAAAAATAAAAAAAGTTATGAGCACTTCTACCTAGAACCGCCCAAAGTAATCATTTTGACGGCTTGTTACAACACATGCTTTTATTATTAATATAACCTACAATGCGCTATATGGCCCTATATGCGCTAATTTTGAAAATAAAGCCTTTTATTTTTATTTTTTCATTTATAATACAATGTTTCTGCTAAGCAAATGTTAGATATGATGTTTATAAATAAAACTTTTGAGTTGTATCTGATAGTTGGGGGCACATTGCAAGCGTATCTTTAATTAACTGGTTATTTCATTTAAATAAAAGTATATACAGAACGGTTAAGAATCGCTTGCTCTATAACCGTGTTATTTTATAATTGTAGCTGACCAGCTTCTATGCAGTACTCACCACCTTTGCCACAGCTCACTGCTTCAGCCATAATCTTATACCTATTTAACCTTATCTTGTTACCTGTAGTATCCCACTATTAGAACAAAAACAAAATATCACTGTGTTTTACATTAACAAGCAGACAAAAACAAAGTTTGGCCTTGAACTACGGGGTGGTACAAGGTTGCCCTTTTGTGGCGAACTGTACAACAGTCTCTGGAGACAAAGACTGGAGGCCACTTATGACCATGAAAAGCATATACTGCTTAATACTATTATCGCATCTAACAGTAAATTATATAATGGTTAAAAAAATACTGTGCCCAGTTTATTTTTAACAGTGTAAAATTGACATTTTTATATTATTTGAATTTTTTTTTTTTTCATAAAATTACTATAATCTCAGGGTGTACAGAAAATTGACAGCCGGTGTATTTCAAATATGCAACTGAAAGTTCCACAGCGCAATTGCACTCCCACAACGAATCGCAGTTAGTTATCAAAATGAATACTAAATCGACATTTATAAAATACTAACCGTTGTCCTGCAAAAACACACACGATAAAATGATGCTTTCCAATTAACAACATGTTCGTGCGATTTCCATTTTCACGAGTCTCTGACCGTATCTTGTTCTGCTGTAAAGGCCTGGAAGCCTTCAAGTTGCCTGCAACTTCTAGTTATTATTATTATTATTATTATTTTTTTTTTCCTTCCTCCCAAATTACAAAAGCCTATAACTTTTAAACGGCTGCACGAAAACTCACGAAATTTGGCACGGACGTAGAGGACTATGGGATGTTGTGCCATGGTCAATATGGCGGCTTTTGGTCACATGGTGTGGCAGCCATCTTGGATTTAATGAAATTTTGGGAAATTTTCAAATGTCTTCTTCTCAAGAACGGTACATAGTACAGCTGTGAAAATTTTTGTACATAGTGCGCTCCTGTCCAAGATTGATTTTACGTAAGAAAAAAGTTGATCGGTAACATGGTGTGGAAACTATGTGCCATTTTGCGTAAAACGCTTAAACGACATCTCCTCATGAACCCTTTGGCCGATTGACGTGAATCTTGGGTATATGTTATCTTTGTAGTGTCCTCTAAAAAGTTATTCAGGAAAAGTTCCTACATGAACAAACATGGCTGCTATGAGCCAATCAATGTGGGTGATATGGCATTTTTGCCCAAAACATACCCTGCAATGATACATTCCCACCACTAGGGACCTGTTGCCATGGAAACGTGAGCAAGGTCTAGGGAAGAAAAGGCAGCCATTTTTTTGCTGGTGTCTGGAAAAAACTGTTTTACTGAACTCGTATAACATTAAACACAGTAATTACACTGGAATGGCTAGTATTATATTACACATACACACTGTACAGTGTACAATGCCTCATAGTGTAACTAAGAACTTTTTTTTAGGAACTGTTGCAGCTGCTTCAACGCTGGGAAAAGAAATGCAGCAGCACACACACACACACACACACACACACACGCTCACTAAGTACGAGAAAAATGACTGTAATCTCTGCCCTAATGTTGTTTATTTATTTAAAATAACCTTGTGGACATGCAGGCATATACAGAACTGTAGACATACTGAAACACACTAATTATTTGAAAAAATACCGTGATCTCGTGCTGTATAGAAATGTGTTGTAATCATTTTTTTTAAAACGCAGTTGTAACTGAACAGCAGGCAAAAAAAAAGCACGTATTTTTAAACCACAACACAATCGTAATACTAATATGTTTAATACATGCGCTTTACAAATCACACGAATACAGTTTGCTTAAAATCGTCATATAATTATTTGTACTGTTTGCAATTGCATCAACGCTGGGAAAAAAGCACCGCAGCACACACACTCACTGTATGAGAAAAATGACTGTAATCTCTGCACTAATGTTGTTTGTTTATTTGAAACAACCTTGTAGACATGCAAGCATATACAGAACTGTAGACATACTGAAACACACTAATTATTTGAAAAAATACCGTGATCTCGTGCTGTATGGAAATGTTTAGTAAACATTTTTATTTTTGAAACGCTGTTGTAACTGAATAGCAGGCAAAATAAAACAACACACGTATTTTTAAACCACAACACAATCGTAATACTAATATATTTAATACATGAGCTTTACAAGTCACACGAATACAGTTTGCTTAAAAATCGTCATATAATTATTTTTACTGTTTGCAATTGCATCAACGCTGGGAAAAAAGCACCGCGCACACACACTCACTGTATGAGAAAAATGACTGTAATCTCTGCACTAATGTTGTTTGTTTATTTGAAACAACCTTGTAGACATGCAAGCATATGCAGAACTGTAGACATACTGAAACACACTAATTATTTGAAAAAATACCGTGATCTCGTGCTGTATACAAATGTTTTGTACTCATTTTTTTAAAAACGCTGTTGTAACTGTATAGGAGGAAAAATAAAAACGCACTTATTTTTAAACCACAACACAATAGTAATACTAATATGTTTAATACATGAGCTTTGCAAGTCACACGAATACAGTTTGTTTAAAAATCGGTGGGGGACTTTGAAGTGTATCTTTCATTAACTGGTTATTTCAGTTAATTAAATACCAGCTGACCAGCTTCTCTGCTATAATGTTAAAAGTAACCTCGTGGACATGCAGGCAGAAGCCATAAAAACAAAACACCTGCACTATTCTTTTTAACACTAGAACCGCCACGGTAGTCATTTTGACGGTTTTCACTTTTAAAATTGAAATTACTATGCGTGTGTTAAAGATCCACGGTTGTCTGTTCTTGACTTTTCCTAAATACATGTATTGAATATACTGACAACGTTTGAAAGTCAGAATTGCAAAAATAAAAAAGTTATGAGCACTTCTACCTAGAACCGCCCAAAGTAATCATTTTGACGGCTTGTTACAACACATGCTTTTATTATTAATATAACCTACAATGCGCTATATGGCCCTATATGCTAATTTTGAAAATAAAGCCTTTTATATTTATTTTTTCATTTATAATACAATGTTTCTGCTAAGCAAATGTTAGATATGATGTTTATAAATAAAACTTTTGAGTTGTATCTGATAGTTGGGGGCACATTGCAAGCGTATCTTTAATTAACTGGTTATTTCATTTAAATAAAAGTATATACAGAACGGTTAAGAATCGCTTGCTCTATAACCGTGTTATTTTATAATTGTAGCTGACCAGCTTCTATGCAGTACTCACCACCTTTGCCACAGCTCACTGCTTCAGCCATAATCTTATACCTATTTAACCTTATCTTGTTACCTGTAGTATCCCACTATTAGAACAAAAACAAAATATCACTGTGTTTTACATTAACAAGCAGAAAAAACAAAGTTTGGCCTTTAACTACAGGGTGGTACAAGGTTGCCCTCTTGTGGCGAACTGTACAACAGTCTCTGGAGACAAAGACTGCTTTGGAAAATCTCACAACAGGAGGCCGCTTATGACCATGAAAAGCATATACTGCTTAATACTATTATCGCATCTAACAGTAAATTATATAATGGTTAAAAAATACTGTGCCCAGTTTATTTTTTAACAGTGTAAAATTGACATTTTTATATTATTATTTGAATTTTTTTTTCATAAAATTACTATAATCTCGGGTGTACAGAAAATTGACAGCCGGGTATTTCAAATATGCAACTGAAAGTTCCACAGCGCAATTGCACTCCCACAACGAATCGCAGGTAGTTATCAAAATGAATACTAAATCGACATTTATAAAATACTAACCGTTGTCCTGCAAAAACACACACGATAAAATGATGCTTTCCAATTAACAACATGTTCGTACGATTTCCATTTTCACGAGTCTCTGACCGTATCTTGTTCTGCTGTAAAGGCCTGGAAGCCTTCAAGTTGCCTGCAACTTCTAGTTATTATTATTATTATTATTATTTTTTTTCCTTCCTCCCAAATTACAAAAGCCTATAACTTTTAAACGGCTGCACGAAAACTCACGAAATTTGGCACGGACGTAGAGGACTATGGGATGTTGTGCCATGGTCAATATGGCGGCTTTTGGTCACATGGTGTGGCAGCCATCTTGGATTTAATGAAATTTTTGGGAAATTTTCAAATGTCTTCTTCTCAAGAACGGTACATAGTACAGCTGTGAAAATTTTTGTACATAGTGCGCTCCTGTCCAAGATTGATTTTACGTAAGAAAAAGTTGATCGGTAACATGGTGTGGAAACTATGTGCCATTTTGCGTAAAACGCTTAAACGACATCTCCTCATGAACCCTTTGGCCGATTGACGTGAATCTTGGGTATATGTTATCTTTGTAGTGTCCTCTAAAAAGTTATTCAGGAAAAGTTCCTACATGAACAAACATGGCTGCTATGAGCCAATCAATGTGGGTGATATGGCATTTTTGCCCAAAACATACCCTGCAATGATACATTCCCACCACTAGGGACCTGTTGCCATGGAAACGTGAGCAAGGTCTAGGGAAGAAAAGGCAGCCATTTTTTGCTGGTGTCTGGAAAAAACTGTTTTACTGAACTCGTATAACATTAAACACAGTAATTACACTGGAATGGCTAGTATTATATTACACATACACACTGTACAGTGTACAATGCCTCATAGTGTAACTAAGAACTTTTTTTTAGGAACTGTTGCAGCTGCTTCAACGCTGGGAAAAGAAATGCAGCACGCACACACACACACACACACACACACACGCTCACTAAGTACGAGAAAAATGACTGTAATCTCTGCCCTAATGTTGTTTATTTATTTAAAATAACCTTGTGGACATGCAGGCATATACAGAACTGTAGACATACTGAAACACACTAATTATTTGAAAAAATACCGTGATCTCGTGCTGTATAGAAATGTGTTGTAATCATTTTTTTCAAACGCAGTTGTAATTAGATAGGAGCGGTCAAAAGGAAACAAGCTGCCTGTGACTGAATCAGCCCACAGAGAATAACACGGACATTTGCAGAGCTTTTTGAGATGTTATAGTAATAAAATAATGACTTGGATCTCATTATTGAGGAGTTTGGTGATAAAATGAGTGATTAGGAGATGATCGATCGGTATGTACGACTATTAGTATTATTATTATTTATTTCAAGCATATGTGAAAGCTGTAGCGAACGAAAGGGTGGGGCGGGGCGGAGTTGCCAGTGAGTGCTTTGTTGATATGCAGGGCCATTTAAACCAGTTTGATTGTGGGGAAAATACTTTTAAACAGCGCATCTAAAATTAAATGCGCGTGTGAAAATAAATTGGACCTGACGCCTGATGCACTTAATAAATGTACTGCAGACGCAGTTGTAACTGAAAGGCAGGCAAAAAAAGCACGTATTTTTAAACCACAACACAATCGTAATACTAATATGTTTAATACATGCGCTTAACAAATCACACGAATACAGTTTGCTTAAAAATCGTCATATAATTATTTGTACTGTTTGCAATTGCATCAACGCTGGGAAAAAGCACCGCAACACACACACTCACTATGAGAAAAATGACTATAATCTCTGCACTAATGTTGTTTGTTTATTTGAAACAACCTTGTAGACATGCAAGCATATACAGAACTGTAGACATACTGAAACACACTAATTATTTGAAAAAAATACCGTGATCTCGTGCTGTATGGAAATGTCTAGTAATCATTTTTTATTTTTAAAACGCTGTTGTAACTGTATAGCAGGAAAAATAAAACAACACACGTATTTTTAAACCACAACACAATCGTAATACTAATATATTTAATACATGAGCTTTACAAGTCACACGAATACAGTTTGCTTAAAAATCGTCATATAATTATTTTTACTGTTTGCAATTGCATCAACGCTGGGAAAAAGCACCGCAGCACACACACTCACTGTATGAGAAAAATGACTGTAATCTCTGCACTAATGTTGTTTGTTTATTTGAAACAACCTTGTAGACATGCAAGCATATGTAGAACTGTAGACATACTGAAACACACTAATTATTTGAAAAAATACCGTGATCTCGTGCTGTATACAAATGTTTTGTAATCATTTTTTTAAAAACGCTGTTGTAACTGTATAGGAGGAAAAAAAAACGCACTTATTTTTAAACCAGAACACAATAGTAATACTAATATGTTTAATACATGAGCTTTACAAGTCACACGAATACAGTTTGTTTAAAAATCGGGGGGGACTTTGAAGTGTATCTTTCATTAACTGGTTATTTCAGTTAATTAAATACCAGCTGACCAGCTTCTCTGCTATAATGTTAAAAGTAACCTCGTGGACATGCAGGCAGAAGCCATAAAAACAAAACACCTGCACTATTCTTTTTAACACTAGAACCGCCACGGTAGTCATTTTTGACGGTTTTCACTTTTAAAATTGAAATTACTATGCGTGTGTTAAAGATCCACGGTTGTCTGTTCTTGACTTTTCCTAAATACATGTATTGAATATACTGACGACGTTTGAAAGTCAGAATTGCAAAAATAAAAAAGTTATGAGCACTTCTACCTAGAACCGCCCAAAGTAATCATTTTGACGGCTTGTTACAACACATGCTTTTATTATTAATATAACCTACAATGCGCTATATGGCCCTATATGCCTAATTTTGAAAATAAAGCCTTTTATATTTATTTTTTCATTTAAATACGATGTTTCTGCTATGCAAATGTTAGATATGATGTTTATAAATAAAACTTTTGAGTTGTATCTGATAGTTGGGGGGCACATTGCAAGCGTATCTTTAATTAACTGGTTATTTCATTTAAATAAAAGTATATACAGAACGGTTAAGAATCGCTTGCTCTATAACCGTGTTATTTTATAATTGTAGCTGACCAGCTTCTATGCAGTACTCACCACCTTTGCCACAGCTCACTGCTTCAGCCATAATCTTATACCTATTTAACCTTATCTTGTTACCTGTAGTATCCCACTATTAGAACAAAAACGAAATATCACTGTGTTTTACATTAACAAGCAGAAAAAACAAAGTTTGGCCTTTAACTACAGGGTGGTACAAGGTTGCCCTCTTGTGGCGAACTGTACAACAGTCTCTGGAGACAAAGACTGCTTTGGAAAATCTCACCACAGGAGGCCGCTTATGACCATGAAAAGCATATACTGCTTAATACTATTATCGCATCTAACAGTAAATTATATAATGGTTAAAAAATACTGTGCCCAGTTTATTTTTTAACAGTGTAAAATTGACATTTTTATATTATTATTTGAATTTTTTTCATAAAATTACTATAATCTCGGGTGTACAGAAAATTGACAGCCGGGTATTTCAAATATGCAACTGAAAGTTCCACAGCGAATTGCACTCCCACAACGAATCGCAGGTAGTTATCAAAATGAATACTAAATCGACATTTATAAAATACTAACCGTTGTCCTGCAAAAACACACACGATAAAATGATGCTTTCCAATTAACAACATGTTCGTACGATTTCCATTTTCACGAGTCTCTGACCGTATCTTGTTCTGCTGTAAAGGCCTGGAAGCCTTCAAGTTGCCTGCAACTTCTAGTTATTATTATTATTATTTTTTTTTCCTTCCTCCCAAATTACAAAAGCCTATAACTTTTAAACGGCTGCACGAAAACTCACGAAATTTGGCACGGACGTAGAGGACTATGGGATGTTGTGCCATGGTCAATATGGCGGCTTTTGGTCACATGGTGTGGCAGCCATCTTGGATTTAATGAAATTTTTGGGAAATTTTCAAATGTCTTCTTCTCAAGAACGGTACATAGTACAGCTGTGAAAATTTTTGTACATAGTGCGCTCCTGTCCAAGATTGATTTTACGTAAGAAAAAGTTGATCGGTAACATGGTGTGGAAACTATGTGCCATTTTGCGTAAAACGCTTAAACGACATCTCCTCATGAACCCTTTGGCCGATTGACGTGAATCTTGGGTATATGTTATCTTTGTAGTGTCCTCTAAAAAGTTATTCAGGAAAAGTTCCTACATGAACAAACATGGCTGCTATGAGCCAATCAATGTGGGTGATATGGCATTTTGCCCAAAACATACCCTGCAATGATACATTCCCACCACTAGGGACCTGTTGCCATGGAAACGTGAGCAAGGTCTAGGGAAGAAAAGGCAGCCATTTTTTGCTGGTGTCTGGAAAAAACTGTTTTACTGAACTCGTATAACATTAAACACAGTAATTACACTGGAATGGCTAGTATTATATTACACATACACACTGTACAGTGTACAATGCCTCATAGTGTAACTAAGAACTTTTTTTTAGGAACTGTTGCAGCTGCTTCAACGCTGGGAAAAGAAATGCAGCACGCACACACACACACACACACACACGCTCACTAAGTACGAGAAAAATGACTGTAATCTCTGCCCTAATGTTGTTTATTTATTTAAAATAACCTTGTGGACATGCAGGCATATACAGAACTGTAGACATACTGAAACACACTAATTATTTGAAAAAATACCGTGATCTCGTGCTGTATAGAAATGTGTTGTAATCATTTGAACAGCAGTTGCAACGAAAAAAAAAACGCACGTATTTTTAAACCACAACACAATCGTAATACTAATATGTTTAATACATGCGCTTTACAAATCACACGAATACAGTTTGCTTAAAAATCGTCATATAATTATTTTTACAACACAGTCACAAATCCTGAATCTGCGGCGCGCTTTACAAATCACACGAATACAGTTTGTTTAAAAATCGTCATATAATTATTTTTACAACACAGTCACAAATCCTGAATCTGCTGCAAAAAGCCGCGTGTAAGCCATTGAAAAGACGCTTTGGAGGGAGCGGGGGGTCGACTTTGCAAACGTATCATTCAGGTTATGAGTGCCATAGACAGAACTGTTCAAAATCGCTTCCTCTATTAAATACAATTGTAAGGACTAAGCTCGCGTGGTTATTCACAGAGAATCCCTCCCCAAAACAGCGGACATTTTAGTATAATAGGAGCGGATCAGCTTGTTCTGCTGTAATGTTATTTCTTTACTTAAAATAACCACGTGTAGCCAGGCAACCACAGGGAAACGTGCGTGTTGTAGTTATGTCGAGCTAGTAAATAAATACAAAATAATAATAAATAAAACTACAACGAGCAGAACTTCAAAAGCGCATCACGTTCTGGCTGTCCCTTTAGAATTGCAGTGCTCTCTGACACTCGTGCTGTCAGACAACGTAAACGTGAAGCAGGCAGCAGTGATGTACTAAGCCTGCCGTGTACTTGTGTATTTATGTTTTTGTCTTTTATATATAACAGGTATGTGCCTAGCACTACAGTATAAAAAGGCATATACTGTAAACTAAGAGAACATTTTTTGAAGAACTGTTGCAGCTGCTCAACTCTGGGAAAGAAATGCACCACACGCGCGCTCACTAAGTACGAGAAAAATGACTGTAATCTCTGCCCTAATGTTGTTTATTTATTTAGAATAACCTTGTGGACATGCAGGCATATACAGAACTGTAGACATACTGAAACACACTAATTATTTAAAAAATACCGTGATCTCGTGCTGTATACAAATGTTTTGTAATTATTATTTTTTAAAACGCTGTTGTAACTGTATAGCAGGAAAAATAAAAACGCACTTATTTTTAAACCAGAACACAATTGTAATACTAATATGTTTAATACATGCGCTTTACAAGTCACACGAATACAGTTTGCTTAAAAATCGTCATATAATTATTTTTACTGTTTGCAATTGCATCAACGCTGGGGAAAAAGCACCGCGCACACACACACTCACTGTATGAGAAAAATGACTGTAATCTCTGCACTAATGTTGTTTGTTTATTTGAAACAACCTTGTAGACATGCAAGCATATACAGAACTGTAGACATACTGAAACACACTAATTATTTGAAAAAATACCGTGATCTCGTGCTGTATGGAAATGCTTTGTAAACATTTTTTTTTTGAAACGCAGTTGTAACTGAACAGCAGGCAAAAAAAACCGCACGTATTTTTAAACCACAACACAATCGTAATACTAATATATTTAATACATGAGCTTTACAAGTCACACGAATACAGTTTGCTTAAAAATCGTCATATAATTATTTTTACTGTTTGCAATTGCATCAACGCTGGGAAAAAGCAGCAGCGCACACACACTCACTGTATGAGAAAAATGACTGTAATCTCTGCACTAATGTTGTTTGTTTATTTGAAACAACCTTGTAGACATGCAAGCATATACAGAACTGTAGACATACTGAAACACACTAATTATTTGAAAAAATACCGTGATCTCGTGCTGTATACAAATGTTTTGTACTCATTTTTTTAAAAACGCTGTTGTAACTGTATAGGAGGAAAAATAAAAAACGCACTTATTTTTAAACCAGAACACAATAGTAATACTAATATGTTTAATACATGAGCTTTGCAAGTCACATGAATACAGTTTGTTTAAAAATCGGTGGGGGACTTTGAAGTGTATCTTTCATTAACTGGTTATTTCAGTTAATTAAATACCAGCTGACCAGCTTCTCTGCTATAATGTTAAAAGTAACCTCGTGGACATGCAGGCAGAAGCCATAAAAACAAAACACCTGCACTATTCTTTTTAACACTAGAACCGCCACGGTAGTCATTTTTGACGGTTTTCACTTTTAAAATTGAAATTACTATGCGTGTGTTAAAGATCCACGGTTGTCTGTTCTTGACTTTTCCTAAATACATGTATTGAATATACTGACAACGTTTGAAAGTCAGAATTGCAAAAATAAAAAAGTTATGAGCACTTCTACCTAGAACCGCCCAAAGTAATCATTTTGACGGCTTGTTACAACACATGCTTTTATTATTAATATAACCTACAATGCGCTATATGGCCCTATATGCTAATTTTGAAAATAAAGCCTTTTATATTTATTTTTTCATTTATAATACAATGTTTCTGCTAAGCAAATGTTAGATATGATGTTTATAAATAAAACTTTTGAGTTGTATCTGATAGTTGGGGGCACATTGCAAGCGTATCTTTAATTAACTGGTTATTTCATTTAAATAAAAGTATATACAGAACGGTTAAGAATCGCTTGCTCTATAACCGTGTTATTTTATAATTGTAGCTGACCAGCTTCTATGCAGTACTCACCACCTTTGCCACAGCTCACTGCTTCAGCCATAATCTTATACCTATTTAACCTTATCTTGTTACCTGTAGTATCCCACTATTAGAACAAAAACAAAATATCACTGTGTTTTACATTAACAAGCAGAAAAAACAAAGTTTGGCCTTTAACTACGGGTGGTACAAGGTTGCCCTCTTGTGGCGAACTGTACAACAGTCTCTGGAGACAAAGACTGCTTTGGAAAATCTCACAACAGGAGGCCGCTTATGACCATGAAAAGCATATACTGCTTAATACTATTATCGCATCTAACAGTAAATTATATAATGGTTAAAAAATACTGTGCCCAGTTTATTTTTTAACAGTGTAAAATTGACATTTTTATATTATTATTTGAATTTTTTTCATAAAATTACTATAATCTCGGGTGTACAGAAAATTGACAGCCGGGTATTTCAAATATGCAACTGAAAGTTCCACAGCGAATTGCACTCCCACAACGAATCGCAGGTAGTTATCAAAATGAATACTAAATCGACATTTATAAAATACTAACCGTTGTCCTGCAAAAACACACACGATAAAATGATGCTTTCCAATTAACAACATGTTCGTACGATTTCCATTTTCACGAGTCTCTGACCGTATCTTGTTCTGCTGTAAAGGCCTGGAAGCCTTCAAGTTGCCTGCAACTTCTAGTTATTATTATTATTATTATTTTTTTTTCCTTCCTCCCAAATTACAAAAGCCTATAACTTTTAAACGGCTGCACGAAAACTCACGAAATTTGGCACGGACGTAGAGGACTATGGGATGTTGTGCCATGGTCAATATGGCGGCTTTTGGTCACATGGTGTGGCAGCCATCTTGGATTTAATGAAATTTTGGGAAATTTTCAAATGTCTTCTTCTCAAGAACGGTACATAGTACAGCTGTGAAAATTTTTGTACATAGTGCGCTCCTGTCCAAGATTGATTTTACGTAAGAAAAAGTTGATCGGTAACATGGTGTGGAAACTATGTGCCATTTTGCGTAAAACGCTTAAACGACATCTCCTCATGAACCCTTTGGCCGATTGACGTGAATCTTGGGTATATGTTATCTTTGTAGTGTCCTCTAAAAAGTTATTCAGGAAAAGTTCCTACATGAACAAACATGGCTGCTATGAGCCAATCAATGTGGGTGATATGGCATTTTTGCCCAAAACATACCCTGCAATGATACATTCCCACCACTAGGGACCTGTTGCCATGGAAACGTGAGCAAGGTCTAGGGAAGAAAAGGCAGCCATTTTTTGCTGGTGTCTGGAAAAAACTGTTTTACTGAACTCGTATAACATTAAACACAGTAATTACACTGGAATGGCTAGTATTATATTACACATACACACTGTACAGTGTACAATGCCTCATAGTGTAACTAAGAACTTTTTTTTAGGAACTGTTGCAGCTGCTTCAACGCTGGGAAAAGAAATGCAGCACGCACACACACACACACACACACACGCTCACTAAGTACGAGAAAAATGACTGTAATCTCTGCCCTAATGTTGTTTATTTATTTAAAATAACCTTGTGGACATGCAGGCATATACAGAACTGTAGACATACTGAAACACACTAATTATTTGAAAAAATACCGTGATCTCGTGCTGTATAGAAATGTGTTGTAATCATTTTTTTAAACGCAGTTGTAACTGAACAGCAGGAAAAAAAAACGCACGTATTTTTAAACCACAACACAATCGTAATACTAATATGTTTAATACATGCGCTTTACAAATCACACGAATACAGTTTGCTTAAAAATCGTCATATAATTATTTTTACAACACAGTCACAAATCCTGAATCTGCGGCGCGCTTTACAAATCACACGAATACAGTTTGTTTAAAAATCGTCATATAATTATTTTTACAACACAGTCACAAATCCTGAATCTGCTGCAAAAAGCCGCGTGTAAGCCATTGAAAAGACGCTTTGGAGCGGCGGGGGGGTCGACTTTGCAAACGTATCATTCAGGTTATGAGTGCCATAGACAGAACTGTTCAAAATCGCTTCCTCTATTAAATACAATTGTAAGGACTAAGCTCGCGTGGTTATTCACAGAGAATCCCTCCCCAAAACAGCGGACATTTTAGTATAATAGGAGCGGATCAGCTTGTTCTGCTGTAATGTTATTTCTTTACTTAAAATAACCACGTGTAGCCAGGCAACCACAGGGAAACGTGCGTGTTGTAGTTATGTCGAGCTAGTAAATAAATACAAAATAATAATAAATAAAACTACAACGAGCAGAACTTCAAAAGCGCATCACGTTCTGGCTGTCCCTTTAGAACTGAAAAAGCCAAGAAAACCATTCAATGGCCGAGTGGGAGCGACAGGAGCCGAGAGAAGCCGAAAAAAGGGCGTAGCTCATGAATAGTCATACGTGCCCCGTGATTAGATAGGAGCGGTCAAAAGGAAACAAGCTGCCTGTGACTGAATCAGCGCACAGAGAATAACACGGACATTTGCAGAGCTTTTTGAGATGTTATAGTAATAAAATAATGACTTGGATCTCATTATTGAGGAGTTTGGTGATAAAATGAGTGATTAGGAGATGATCGATCGGTATGTACGACTATTAGTATTATTATTATTTATTTCAAGCATATGTGAAAGCTGTAGCGAACGAAAGGGTGGGGCGGGGCCGGAGTTGCCAGTGAGTGCTTTGTTGATATGCAGGGCCATTTAAACCAGTTTGATTGTGGGGAAAAATACTTTTAAACAGCGCATCTAAAATTAAATGCGCGTGTGAAAATAAATTGGACCTGACGCGCCTGATGCACTTAATAAATGTACTGCAGACGCAGTTGTAACTGAAAGGCAGGCAAAAAAAAAGCACGTATTTTTAAACCACAACACAATCGTAATACTAATATGTTTAATACATGCGCTTAACAAATCACACGAATACAGTTTGCTTAAGAATCGTCATATAATTATTTTTACAACACAGGCACAAATCCTGAATCTGCTGCAAAAAGCCGCGTGTAAGCTATTGAAAAGACGCTTTGGAGGGAGCGGGGGTCGACTTTGCAAACGTATCATTCAGGTTATGAGTGCCATAGACACAACTGTTCAAAATCGCTTGCTCTATTAAATACAATTGTAAGGACTAAGCTCGCATGGTTATTCACAGAGAATCCCTCCCCAAAACAGCGGGCATTTTAGTATAATAGGAGCGGATCAGCTTGTTCTGCTGTAATGTTATTTCTTTACTTAAAATAACCACGTGGACATACGAGTGTAGCCAGGCAACCACAGGCAAACATGCGTGTTGTAGTTATGTCGAGCTAGTAAATAAATAAAAATAATAATAAATAAAACTACAACGAGCAGAACTTCAAAAGCGCATCACGCTCTGGCTGTCCCTTTAGAATTGCAGTGCTCTCTGACACTCGTGCTGTCAGACAACGTAAACGTGAAGCAGGCAGCAGTGATGTACTAAGCCTGCCGTGTACTTGTGTATTTATGTTTTTGTCTTTTAAATATAACAGGTATGTGCCTCACACTACACTATAAAAAGACACAATAAATCGTCATATAATTATTTTTACTGTTTGCAATTGCATCAACGCTGGGAAAAAGCAGCGCACACACACACACTCACTGTATGAGAAAAATGACTGTAATCTCTGCACTAATGTTGTTTGTTTATTTGAAACAACCTTGTAGACATGCAAGCATATGTAGAACTGTAGACATACTGAAACACACTAATTATTTGAAAAAATACCGTGATCTCGTGCTGTATACAAATGTTTTGTAATCATTTTTTTTTAAACGCTGTTGTAACTGTATAGCAGGAAAAATAAAAAACGCACTTATGTTTAAACCAGAACACAATAGTAATACTAATATGTTTAATACATGAGCTTTACAAGTCACACGAATACAGTTTGTTTAAAAATCGGGGGGACGACTTTGAAGTGTATCTTTCATTAACTGGTTATTTCAGTTAATTAAATACCAGCTGACCAGCTTCTCTGCTATAATGTTAAAAGTAACCTCGTGGACATGCAGGCAGAAGCCACAAAAACAAAACACCTGCACTATTCTTTTTAACACTAGAACTGCCACGGTAGTCATTTTTGACGGTTTTCACTTTTAAAATTGAAATTACTATGCGTGTGTTAAAGATCCACGGTTGTCTGTTCTTGACTTTTCCTAAATACATGTATTGAATATACTGACAACGTTTGAAAGTCAGAATTGCAAAAATAAAAAAGTTATGAGCACTTCTACCTAGAACCGCCAAAGTAATCATTTTGACGGCTTGTTACAACACATGCTTTTATTATTAATATAACCTACAATGCGCTATATGGCCCTATATGCTAATTTTGAAAATAAAGCCTTTTATATTTATTTTTTCATTTATAATACAATGTTTCTGCTAAGCAAATGTTAGATATGATGTTTATAAATAAAACTTTTGAGTTGTATCTGATAGTTGGGGGGCACATTGCAAGCGTATCTTTAATTAACTGGTTATTTCATTTAAATAAAAGTATATACAGAACGGTTAAGAATCGCTTGCTCTATAACCGTGTTATTTTATAATTGTAGCTGACCAGCTTCTATGCAGTACTCACCACCTTTTCCACAGCTCACTGCTTCAGCCATAATCTTATACCTATTTAACCTTATCTTGTTACCTGTAGTATCCCACTATTAGAACAAAAACAAAATATCACTGTGTTTTACATTAACAAGCAGAAAAAACAAAGTTTGGCCTTGAACTACGGGTGGTACAAGGTTGCCCTCTTGTGGCGAACTGTACAACAGTCTCTGGAGACAAAGACTGCTTTGGAAAATCTCACAACAGGAGGCCGCTTATGACCATGAAAAGCATATACTGCTTAATACTATTATCGCATCTAACAGTAAATTATATAATGGTTAAAAAAATACTGTGCCCAGTTTATTTTTTAACAGTGTAAAATTGACATTTTTATATTATTATTTGAATTTTTTTCATAAAATTACTATAATCTCGGGTGTACAGAAAATTGACAGCCGGGTATTTCAAATATGCAACTGAAAGTTCCACAGCGAATTGCACTCCCACAACGAATCGCAGGTAGTTATCAAAATGAATACTAAATCGACATTTATAAAATACTAACCGTTGTCCTGCAAAAACACACACGATAAAATGATGCTTTCCAATTAACAACATGTTCGTACGATTTCCATTTTCACGAGTCTCTGACCGTATCTTGTTCTGCTGTAAAGGCCTGGAAGCCTTCAAGTTGCCTGCAACTTCTAGTTATTATTATTATTATTTTTTTTTTCCTTCCTCCCAAATTACAAAAGCCTATAACTTTTAAACGGCTGCACGAAAACTCACGAAATTTGGCACGGACGTAGAGGACTATGGGATGTTGTGCCATGGTCAATATGGCGGCTTTTGGTCACATGGTGTGGCAGCCATCTTGGATTTAATGAAATTTTTGGGAAATTTTCAAATGTCTTCTTCTCAAGAACGGTACATAGTACAGCTGTGAAAATTTTTGTACATAGTGCGCTCCTGTCCAAGATTGATTTTACGTAAGAAAAAGTTGATCGGTAACATGGTGTGGAAACTATGTGCCATTTTGCGTAAAACGCTTAAACGACATCTCCTCATGAACCCTTTGGCCGATTGACGTGAATCTTGGGTATATGTTATCTTTGTAGTGTCCTCTAAAAAGTTATTCAGGAAAAGTTCCTACATGAACAAACATGGCTGCTATGAGCCAATCAATGTGGGTGATATGGCATTTTTGCCCAAAACATACCCTGCAATGATACATTCCCACCACTAGGGACCTGTTGCCATGGAAACGTGAGCAAGGTCTAGGGAAGAAAAGGCAGCCATTTTTTGCTGGTGTCTGGAAAAAACTGTTTTACTGAACTCGTATAACATTAAACACAGTAATTACACTGGAATGGCTAGTATTATATTACACATACACACTGTACAGTGTACAATGCCTCATAGTGTAACTAAGAACTTTTTTTTAGGAACTGTTGCAGCTGCTTCAACGCTGGGAAAAGAAATGCAGCACGCACACACACACACACACACACACACACGCTCACTAAGTACGAGAAAAATGACTGTAATCTCTGCCCTAATGTTGTTTATTTATTTAAAATAACCTTGTGGACATGCAGGCATATACAGAACTGTAGACATACTGAAACACACTAATTATTTGAAAAAATACCGTGATCTCGTGCTGTATAGAAATGTGTTGTAATCATTTTTTTAAACGCAGTTGTAACTGAACAGCAGGCAAAAAAAAACGCACGTATTTTTAAACCACAACACAATCGTAATACTAATATGTTTAATACATGCGCTTTACAAATCACACGAATACAGTTTGCTTAAAAATCGTCATATAATTATTTTTACAACACAGTCACAAATCCTGAATCTGCGGCGGCGCTTTACAAATCACACGAATACAGTTTGTTTAAAAATCGTCATATAATTATTTTTACAACACAGTCACAAATCCTGAATCTGCTGCAAAAAGCCGCGTGTAAGCCATTGAAAAGACGCTTTGGAGCGGGGGGGGGGTCGACTTTGCAAACGTATCATTCAGGTTATGAGTGCCATAGACAGAACTGTTCAAAATCGCTTCCTCTATTAAATACAATTGTAAGGACTAAGCTCGCGTGGTTATTCACAGAGAATCCCTCCCCAAAACAGCGGACATTTTAGTATAATAGGAGCGGATCAGCTTGTTCTGCTGTAATGTTATTTCTTTACTTAAAATAACCACGTGTAGCCAGGCAACCACAGGGAAACGTGCGTGTTGTAGTTATGTCGAGCTAGTAAATAAATACAAAATAATAATAAATAAAACTACAACGAGCAGAACTTCAAAAGCGCATCACGTTCTGGCTGTCCCTTTAGAACTGAAAAGCCAAGAAAACCATTCAATGGCCGAGTGGGAGCGACAGGAGCCGAGAGAAGCCGAAAAAAGGGCGTAGCTCATGAATAGTCATACGTGCCCCGTGATTAGATAGGAGCGGTCAAAAGGAAACAAGCTGCCTGTGACTGAATCAGCGCACAGAGAATAACACGGACATTTGCAGAGCTTTTTGAGATGTTATAGTAATAAAATAATGACTTGGATCTCATTATTGAGGAGTTTGGTGATAAAATGAGTGATTAGGAGATGATCGATCGGTATGTACGACTATTAGTATTATTATTATTTATTTCAAGCATATGTGAAAGCTGTAGCGAACGAAAGGGTGGGGCGGGGCCGGAGTTGCCAGTGAGTGCTTTGTTGATATGCAGGGCCATTTAAACCAGTTTGATTGTGGGGAAAAATACTTTTAAACAGCGCATCTAAAATTAAATGCGCGTGTGAAAATAAATTGGACCTGACGCGCCTGATGCACTTAATAAATGTACTGCAGACGCAGTTGTAACTGAAAGGCAGGCAAAAAAAAAGCACGTATTTTTAAACCACAACACAATCGTAATACTAATATGTTTAATACATGCGCTTAACAAATCACACGAATACAGTTTGCTTAAGAATCGTCATATAATTATTTTTACAACACAGGCACAAATCCTGAATCTGCTGCAAAAAGCCGCGTGTAAGCTATTGAAAAGACGCTTTGGAGGGAGCGGGGGGTCGACTTTGCAAACGTATCATTCAGGTTATGAGTGCCATAGACACAACTGTTCAAAATCGCTTGCTCTATTAAATACAATTGTAAGGACTAAGCTCGCATGGTTATTCACAGAGAATCCCTCCCCAAAACAGCGGGCATTTTAGTATAATAGGAGCGGATCAGCTTGTTCTGCTGTAATGTTATTTCTTTACTTAAAATAACCACGTGGACATACGAGTGTAGCCAGGCAACCACAGGCAAACATGCGTGTTGTAGTTATGTCGAGCTAGTAAATAAATAAAAATAATAATAAATAAAACTACAACGAGCAGAACTTCAAAAGCGCATCACGTTCTGGCTGTCCCTTTAGAATTGCAGTGCTCTCTGACACTCGTGCTGTCAGACAACGTAAACGTGAAGCAGGCAGCAGTGATGTACTAAGCCTGCCGTGTACTTGTGTATTTATGTTTTTGTCTTTTAAATATAACAGGTATGTGCCTCACACTACACTATAAAAAGACACAATAAATCGTCATATAATTATTTTTACTGTTTGCAATTGCATCAACGCTGGGAAAAAGCAGCGCGCGCACACACACACTCACTGTATGAGAAAAAATGACTGTAATCTCTGCACTAATGTTGTTTGTTTATTTGAAACAACCTTGTAGACATGCAAGCATATGTAGAACTGCAGACATACTGAAACACACTAATTATTTGAAAAAATACCGTGATCTCGTGCTGTATACAAATGTTTTGTAATCATTTTTTTTTAAACGCTGTTGTAACTGTATAGCAGGAAAAATAAAAAACGCACTTATGTTTAAACCAGAACACAATAGTAATACTAATATGTTTAATACATGAGCTTTACAAGTCACACGAATACAGTTTGTTTAAAAATCGGGGGGACGACTTTGAAGTGTATCTTTCATTAACTGGTTATTTCAGTTAATTAAATACCAGCTGACCAGCTTCTCTGCTATAATGTTAAAAGTAACCTCGTGGATATGCAGGCAGAAGCCAACAAAAAACAAAACACCTGCACTATTCTTTTTAACACTAGAACCGCCACGGTAGTCATTTTGACGGTTTTCACTTTTAAAATTGAAATTACTATGCGTGTGTTAAAGATCCACGGTTGTCTGTTCTTGACTTTTCCTAAATACATGTATTGAATATACTGACGACGTTTGAAAGTCAGAATTGCAAAAATAAAAAAAGTTATGAGCACTTCTACCTAGAACCGCCAAAAGTAGTCATTTTGACGGCTTGTTACAACATATGCTTTTATTATTAATATAACCTACAATGCGCTATATGGCCCTATATGCACTAATTTTGAAAATAAAGCCTTTTATATTTATTTTGTCATTTAAATACAATGTTTCTGCTATGCAAATGTTAGATATTATGTTTATAAATACAACTTTTGAGTTGTATCTGATAGTTTGGGGGGGGGGGCACTTTGCAAGCGTATCTTTAATTAACTGGTTATTTCATTTAAATAAAAGTATATACAGAACGGTTAAGAATCGTTTGCTCTATAACCGTGTTATTTTATAATTGTAGCTGACCAGCTTCTTTGCAGTACTCACCACCTTTGCCACAGCTCACTGCTTCAGCCATAATCTTATACCTATTTAACCTTATCTTGTTACCTGTAGTATCCAACTATTAGAACAAAAAATGAAATATCACTGTGTTTTACATTAACAAGCAGAAAAAAAACAAAGTTTGGCCTTTAACTATGGGGTGGTACAAGGTTGCCCTCTTGTGGCGAACTGTACAACAGTCTCTGGAGACAAAGACTGCTTTGGAAAATCTCACCACAGGAGGCCGCTTATGACCATGAAAAGCATATACTGCTTAATACTATTATCGCATCTAACAGTAAATTATATAATGGTTAAAAAAATACTGTGCCCAGTTTATTTTTAACAGTGTAAAATTGACATTTTTTATATTATTATTTGAATTTTTTTCATAAAATTACTATAATCTCGGGTGTACAGAAAATTGACAGCCGGGTATTTCAAACATGCAACTGAAAGTTCCACAGCGCGAATTGCACTCCCACAACGAATCGCAGGTAGTTATCAAAATGAATACTAAATCGACATTTATAAAATACTAACCGTTGTCCTGCAAAAAACACACACGATAAAATGATGCTTTCCAATTAACAACATGTTCGTACGATTTCCATTTTCACGAGTCTCTGACCGTATCTTGTTCTGCTGTAAAGGCCTGGAAGCCTTCAAGTTGCCTGCAACTTCTAGTTATTATTATTATTATTATTATTATTATTATTATTATTTACTTTCTTAAACAATTCACAATATTTTCGTTCCGAATGCAGTTACATTTTCCTTTAGTTCCGTTATAATGCGGTAGTATTAAACAAAAAGATGAAATAAATGTCAATAACTCACCAGAGTTTTCAGGAAAAAGAGTATCACAACGCATCCAGATAGCACACAACGCTATGCCGACGTTGGTATAGTTGGATAACAGCTATGGTCCGGGAGATGGACTATGACCAAGTAAGTGCCGACAGCTCCGGTATCCAGCTTGTTTTAATGTAATGACCAATACAACTTTAAACAATATCGTGTGTGTGTGAATAAAAAAAAAATTACATTTGATTATATTGGCAAAAAGTGTCCAGCTTCATTATTTCATAGTGCTCGAGCTCTCTCCCTCGAGACTATCTCAAGAGAAAAAGCGTCTCCTCACAGATCTTTCTCAGACCAAAGACCGCCAGATAAGGTAGGCTAGTTTCACTGCCTTACATTTTTAAAATGTTTAAATTTACTGAAATGTATTTAATTGTGTAAAGTAGGTAGCTAATCCACAGGTTTATATCACCCGTACATACGTTTTAATCAATTAGAAGAGAAAGTTGGGGTAATAAATTATTCACTTTGAATATAGTATTATTTTCTTAATGTTAAGTATCTGTATCCCCGAATGCTATAAACTTAATTTAAATGACAATATGTAGCTAACTGTGCAACTGTTATTATGTAGCAAAAGTTTATTTTTTAGTAATTATTAGAACTTGTCTAAGTTAACTACATTTGATATGTCACACAGGACTAATTATCTAGACGTACTTTACAGATTTATGAGTTACTAATTAATTATTGTTTGTATTATTATTTATATTTCTAATTCAATCAAATCAGTAACTGTCTACAAAACGGAATGACCTAATGTCAACATTGATAGCAATGTAATTGTAATTTTTATTCTATCAGAAGTAAAAACCGGAATCGTTTTCACGTTTTCTTTCATACCATAATATTTGCCTGAAAGTAGGGTTGCCATATTTGAACTTACAAAAAAGAGGACACTCTGGAGAGGGGGGGTTGGTGTATCTACCAACTCAAGTTGTATTAATATGTGTTATATATATATATACTGTGTACTACACGTCTACACATCTGAAACAAGTGTTATAGCCTCAAAAATCAATGTCATTCAAATTTAAATGTACCTTTTTACATGTGGTGAGTCATTTTCTTCTGTGCTTCCTCCTGATGTGCTCATCAGGTAGCCATAAAAGAAAGTCTTTGCCTGAAATGTGATCCCTTTCAGTGTCTATTTATTTAAAAAAAAGTGTAATGGCCTAAAAAAAAAAAAAAAAAAACGAATTTAAATGTCTTTTTACATCCACCAGTCCTTTTTCAGTCCTCTTCCTCCTGATGTGCCCATGCATACTTCTCTGTAGATCGCATCTTTCTCAGCAGTGGTTGATAGGCATGAAAGTCTTTGCAAGACGTTTGTCTGAAATTGTACTGTACAAGTAGAATCCCTTTCAGCGACTCAACAGTCAAGTGGTTCCTTTCCTTTGTCCACTGGCTTTGCATCAGTGAGAAAACTCGCTCTACATTTGCATTGTGAGAGGGGACAGCAAAGAAGAACACTACAATCTTTAACAGTTCTGAGTGACACTCAATATTTTTGGACTTCTCGAAATATTTGGTCCACTTTTGGTGTGCTAGCAAATTACTGAACTCTTCATCACTGTTGCAACTTTCCGTGAATTTCTTCAGATTGCTGAACTGATCAAAACACTTCACGTCATCAATTGACACCCCCTTCTCTGCCAGGTATACGACACAAGATTCCACATCATTCCAATTAGGTGTCTCACTCAGGGCAAGCCACATGAAACAAGAGAATTCTTCCAGGGGTGTCATCCACCTCTCCAAATATTCTAAGCATGTGCTGTACAGACATTGTACTTCAGCACAGAATTGGTCACACTCTCCATCAAGTCCCTCCTTGCGCTTTTGTGCCAGTAGTCCCTTAACTTTCAGGGACATGAAGTCTTACATTCAAGAAGGATGGTGTGAACTGAGTTCAAGCTTTTCAGCACTTCCACGACAGAGTTGTTTTCCCTTTCAATTTCTTGAATGTGTGATTGGAATAGTCATGAGTGAGTGCATGTGCCAGAGGTAAATCTCACTGAACTGATGTTCGAAAAATGTCTTAATCACCGTGGGTAGTTTGTCCTGTGACAGAAAGAATGACTTCAAGGCCGGAAACATCTGTAGCAGCCTTGTAATGCCTGGGAATAAGGACAGCCATCGTGTCTTGCTGTGAGAAAGCAGCTTTCTGTATTCGATATCAACAAACTCACAGTACTCTTTCAGATGCTCAGTTCAGAAGGTATAGATATGAAAGTATTGGTAAATTTTAAAAATAATGTTCTCAATGTCAACATCCAGTGTGTCTGCCCCATGATGGACACAATTGTTCAAAATGTGTGCTGGGCAACCCACATCGATTAAAGTCCTCTTCTGCAACAAATTCTTTAAGTTTGCAAACACGTTCTTTCCTTCTTCATCACGCCGGAGTCCTCCGAAATTTGTATTGCAGTTGTCCCCCGTAAACGCGATACACTTCTCAAACAAACCGTTCTTTTCCAGAGTTTCCTTGACGTATTGCGCAATCGTATCGGCAGTCTCATTAGGTGTGTTCTGGACCTCGATTAATTTTGACTGCAAACCGCCGTTCTTCCAGTCAAAATACAAGCACTTTTAGAGCAGTGTCAACAGAATGCGGTGCAAGCACAGAGTTAACAATCGCTTCTGTCTTGGTTCGAGCACTTGAACATTTTCGGGCTATCTCAGAATCAGGGAATGTCTTCTTCAACAAGACAGAAGTGCAATCCATTGACTTGAAACTATTGTGATGCTTAACGGTGTGAAATGCTAGAGCACCCTCAGCTGCAGTAACAGCATCCTCTGATTTGCTGCCTGGTTTTACAAAATAATCTTGCTGATGAGCTCTCTCCTCGAACTGCCTTCTTATACTTCTCAGAATCCACATGAGATTGTAAATCAATAGCACCTTTATTTGCCACAGAGACATAAGTACCAGCTCTACATACCAAGCACTCGGCTTCCCATTCTACTCGACCACTTCGAAAACACGGAAATTTTGTTTTTAATTCTGCAGTCAATTTACACTTTCGTTTTGGCATTGTGTTCGGTGGTAGGTGTCTTCATTTAAATAAAAGTGTTCAACAATTTCAAATCAAATTCTAGACTATTTCGCACCTGCTGCCACTTACCCCGATTCTAGCTCTGTCAGTTGGCCACACATAAAAAAAAAAAAATTGACGTAATTACTTGATGACGATCACGTAATTACGTGATAAGGAACTAACACCTCGTGGAAGCTCACAGGAGCTGCTGACAATCCTTAACAGCAAGTTCCAAAGAGTAGATATTATTAAAGTAAATAATACGATCGAGGCTGTATGCTAGTTCAGTTTGTTCTTATTACGTGATAACTCCATATCACGTAATTATGTGATAATTTTTTTTTTTATGTGTGGCAGCAATACGCTTCCGTACTGCACAGACGTTAAAGGCCTCTTCTAAACACGCACGGCACACACCGTTCGTTATAGGGTATACGCACACTGGGAATTGTTGTTCAATGGAAAGAGCAGGGCAAAATCCCGGACATTAGATATTAGATATTTAAAAAACCCAGCCGGACGGAGATTTAAGGACCAAAAAAGAGGACATGTCTGGGAAAAAACGGACGTATGGTAACCCTACTGAAAGCATAATGATGATAATGAATTATGAGAAAACCCAGTGACCAAGATAGTTAATATACACTACCGGTCAAAAGTTTTAGAACACCTCCATTTTTCCAGTTTTTATTGAAATTTACGCAGTTTAATGTCTCAATGTACTCTGAAATTAAAGCCATAGAACAAATAAACAATTGGAGATAAAAAAGAAATCATGGAATCGTTTTGTTTAACAAAATTTAATCTAAATTTTTGACTCATCAAATTAGCCACCTTTTGCAGATATAACAGCCGAACACACTCGTGGCATTCTTTCTACAATGGAAATCAAACATTGTTCGGAAAGTTCTTCCCAACACTGTTGCAGAAGTTCCCACAAATGTGTTGCACTTGTAGGTTGCTTTGCTTTCACCCTTCTGTCCAGTTCATCCCAAACCAGCTCGATGGGGTTTAAGTCTGGAGACTGTGCTGTCCATTCCACGATTTGAAGCCTTCCGTCTTGTTCTTTTCTTCTAAGGTAGTTCTGACATAGCCTGGAGGTATGTTTTGGGTCATTATCTTGCTGCAGGATGAACCCCTGACAACTAGGCATATACCAGAGGGTATTGCATGGCGCTGCAAAATGCTGTGGCAGCCGTTTTGGTTCAGGGTGCCACTCACTCTGTGCAAGTCGTCGACTCTGGATCCAGCAAAAGAGCCCCAGACCATCACGCTTCCTCCTCCATGTTTGACAGTTGGTGTCACACACCGAGGAACCATCCTTTCGCCTACTCGACGGCGTACAAAAACCCTGCGTGATGAACCGAAGATTTCAAATTTTGATTCATCGGTCCATAAGACCTTCTTCCAGTCTTCAGTAGTCCACTGGCGGTGCTTCATGGCCCAGGCAAGCCTCTTTTTCTTATTTTGCCATCTTAGCAATGGCTTTCTTACTGCCACTCAATCTGTCAAACCTGCAGCTCGAAGTCTTCTCTTCACAGTTGAAACTGAGACTTGCTTACTTCGACCAGTGTTAAGCTGTGCTTGAATCTGTTGTCCTGTGAGCCCCCTATCACGCAAGCTGTTGACTCTCAGAAACTTGTCTTCTGATTCTGTTGTGGCTTTGGGTCTGCCAGACCTCTTCCTGTCAGAGTTTCCTCCAGTTTCCAAGTGCCTTTTGATGGTGTAGGAAACTGTACTCACTGACACCTTGGCTTTCTTTGCAATTTCTCTAAAGGAAAGACCTACACTTTTAAGGGTTATAATGGTCTGTCTGTCTTCCTTTGTTATTTGCCTTTTTCTCGCCATTATGATAGCAATATACTACTTCCTGCAGTACAATACTGTCCAAATAATGCTTAAGAGGGTGTAGTAACACAGTCTGTTCCAACACTGCTTTTATACAGACAGAGGGTTTGTAAGTAATCAACAAAAGTTGGGACACCTGTAGGAATTGTTAGCATCAACTTTCAAGGCTTCATTTACTTCCATTGCTGCAGAACAGCTGTAAGTTGTTAACCCATTACTTGTTCCCTGAAAAAGGCCTTTTTGTATAACTCTGAAATGTACATTATTTTTCAGTTTTTGGTAGTCTAAACTTTTTTTTTAACCTCTGGCAGTTTACCTCTTACCTTTGTACCATTTCAGGTTATTCACTGGACTTGAACTGCTTAAATTTCAATAAAAACTGGAAAAATGGGGGTGTTCTAAAACTTTTGACCGGTAGTGTAAGTAGCTAATTATAACGTAAACCTCTCTAAAATATTGCCAGTTAGCTGCACACACATTTGAAAAGGACTGTGTAAATAAATAAATACGTTTGTATTTGTTGTAGTTATGACACAGTTTTTGAACAACAAAAAATAGGCCAGCTTTTTTAAGCGGTCCTTTAACACTAAGTTACCAGAGTACCACAAACTACCACAAACAGAAGTTAAATAATTACCTCAGTTACCAAACTAAAATATAAGTCAAATTACCATGGACTACCAAGATATCTCTGAAACAGCAATATTGTAAATTTGTTTGCAGAATACCAAGTTCTCCTAATTACTACAAAACATGTAAGTGGTCATATATTATGACGTTATTAAAATTTATTTTCATTACGTATGTTTATACAGGTTACAAGTACTATTAGAGGGAAACAACAGCCCAGTAGTTAACGTTATTTAACAAACTGTCAGACTCGAGATCTTTTTTGAGGCGCCAGTTGCTGTAAGCGTCATCAGCTCCCTTATTTGCTTCAGTCTACCGGTAGAGGCGTTGGGAATGCACACATGACAAAGTAGTTATTAAACAAATGGCAGGCTTATTAATAAATAAAAGTAAGTACAACCTTGTCACTCCAGCTCAGCTCAGAACAGATCATTAGTTTGACTCAGGCGTCTTTGCAGGCTGGTGGAGTGACTAACACCTCCCGGCTCTGGGACATTCACTCGGAAGCGGAACTACCTGCTAGGTGGTCAAACGTAATTTTAGATTTTATTTAAAAAAAGATTTAAAAAAATTTTGTAATCAGTGGTTATATAACTTAAACATATCTAAAATGAAAACATACAAAAAAGTGTAAAACGTGTAAAAAACAACTTTTTACGCACCAAATGTAACTGCTTTATTTTCCCGGCGGCCATCTTGGATGTTTTTAACGCCTGTACCGACTTTGAGCTTATGTTATTTAAATTTGTAATATATTTGTACTAAATGAATAACATGCTTTAAGAAATAACTTTACTCTACGCTAAACTACCGCTTTTAATTGGAGGATCGATGTTTTATGTGTACAAGACAGCGTCCTAAAAACCGCACATCTCACCATGGGCAGGAGGTGCTGGGGGCGTGGCACCGACACAGCTGATCTGTCACAGCAAAAGTGTGCATGTGTCATTTTTGAGGGCTTGTGATTTGCTAACTATAGATCAAAACCTTTGTATTATTGGCTTGTATTAAAGATGATGTATTGGACTTAAGAAAATAAAATATATCAGTGTTGCATTCTTTTTTCAAAAAATACATTTTAGGTGTTAAAAAGCCACAATATCAACATTTTACATTATTGGTTTGATACATAAATGGCACTGAAACAGTAAATAAACTATATGTGCCATTCCAAGTCTACTGCAATTGTTGCACATTTTCTTTTGTAGTAACCCAATTTTACATTTTCCTTTTTTTGCTGTATTTAAGCTGTTCAAATTTTTCTTTCAGTTCATCTATGCTTTGCTCTAGTCTGTGCTTTTCAGTCTCCAATTCACTTTTCTGCTGGGTGGTTTCAGTCAATTCATTTTTATTTTGATCTAATTGTATTTTAAGTTGTTCAATGTTGTCATCTCTGCGCTTAATCCTTTTATTTATGTTTCTAACATTGGTTCCACTTAGCTGTTCCTGTGCTTTTCCGTTTTGTTAATTTCAACTTTTGCCTCATATAATTTCAGTCCTTTATCTTTCCTTTCGCTGTCTAACCTGTCACTTTCTGCATTTAAACGGCTGCATACTGAATTCAGATCATCTATAGTTTTTAACTGCTTACCTATTCTACCAACTACTGTACTACCATATTTTAAATGACCTAATTCGCGTTCATGTTCAGCACTGCTGGAGCCGCAGCAAGTGCTTGCACTTTCTAAGGATGCCCTGCACCTGAAAGCTGTCTGTCTGCACTGTTTTCCCTCCGTGGTACAGCGAAATTGTCAAAAGATTCCTGACTGATTTTACGCATTCTATTTCTATTTTTAATTAATTTCCTTACGTTCTGGACAATTCTTTGTTTAAAATTAAGTTCTTCTTCCTGATTTTTTAAATTAAGGATGAAGTTTTGATTTAAAATATCAAAAAGCGCGTATTTCAGGGGTCTATCATTTTGCCTAGCATTGGCAAATACATATATTTCGTGCATAACTCCATTGGTCAAAATCTGTACATCTAATTTATCATTTACATTTTTACTGGAATTAATAACTAACTCTATTCCTAATTCCGTACAATAACTACTGATCTGCTGCTCCCCCTTACTATTCACTGTTGGAATGCTGATGTCTGACTCATAACTCTCTCTGCCGCTCATCATCGCTGTATCATGAAGATGACAACTAACTTCGAAAATGACAAGCTTGTCACCAAGTGTGTATAATGTTAACGCCCTAATATCTAAAATGTCGACCATGATTGGCTCTTGATTTAAACAACGTTTTATTATAGACACATTCAAAAACCAATAGTTTAAGTCTCAGCTTGGCCCTGATTGGTTTAGGTTTTGAAATTATCGCGTAAAGGAAATAAAACGAAAAAAAAACGCCCTTCTGTATGACGTACGTTTAAGAGCCTACACTGGCAGAAAGCTTAGGCTGTCTACTTTTAATTTATTACACAAACATGAATCAAAATCAACAAGAACTCATCAACCGTGAGTTTGAAAAAGTGTAAAAAAAAAAACTCGGTGCCGCGGACCCGTTCGAAACGCCTATTTTGCACTGTCAGGAAAACAGTTTTGGTCGTGATGCGTTGTTTTGAGATCACTACGAGAAAGTACTACAAGCAAAAATAAATTACATTGCACATGCTATGTCTTCTTTAGTTACTATACTATACTTAAATGTGTGTTTTAGATTTTAATTTAATATTTTTATTCATTTTCTACCAGTTTGAATATGCTTGAGACAGTGTTTTTTTTCAGAAATGGCAGTTTTTAAAGGGAAATAAAATAGAAACCGTCAAAGTTTGAGTATTATGAATGTTATTTATGTTTACCGGAGTATGTATACTAATACAAAATACAGAAAGAATGTGCTTCACTGTTTTGTATTTAATTATGAATTGTTTTTAATTAGTTGAAAACTGCCAAGTTCATGAGTATCACAGCGCTCTGAGCAGAGTTCGCCATAGAGGAAAAATCGCCAGGTGCCTGTTTTAGAACATAAGAACATAAGAAAGTTTACAAACGAGAGGAGGCCATTCAGCCCATCTTGCTCGTTTGGTTGTTGGTAGCTGATTGATCCCAGAATCTCATCAAGCAGCTTCTTGAAGGATCCCATGGTGTCAGCTTCAACAACATTACTGGGAAGTTGGTTCCAGACCCTCACAATTCTCTGCGTAAATTCTCTTGGTAATTAAATCTGGGGGTGAGATGTATTGAAAATATTAAAAAATAAAATAAATAAAAACAAAACAGACTCTCAATTTTACTACATAAAGTGATTCAAGGCCATTTTAGTTTTAGCATTAAAACAATTTGTTATAGCTTAGAAAAATAAACAGCAAATGATTTGCAATGTATCACTTCGTGTAGCTATATCTATATATATATATATATAAGCTTCCCACATCCCAACCAGACATAGAATGTAATTAACAAGTATCCGAGGCGGCTGAAGTGAAGCAATAGACTTTACAAGCGATTATTTTGTTATGGTAGCTTCTGCTCTTCTGCAAAGATATCTTTCTGCAAAATTAAGAACTCAGAAAGTACTTCAAAGAACACTAAAGGTTATGTAAATGATAAGGACACCGAAAGAACGAGGTATACTGCATATACATAAACATGCCTATGGTCAATACATGGTTGTCTACCGACGTCGGGCCAACGTTGGCACGATGAGCAAAATGAGGTTGGGTCGACGTGGCCCAACGTTGCTGTGCTATCTGGGTAAAAATACACTTCTGCAGGCTGTCTCACAGCTCCTAGAAACAAATAAAACGTTCTTTTAGTGAGTTTAAAGAAGAAAATTTATGATTTTATCAACTCTTAATTTCAAAATATTTCTCAGTTCACATCACGTCTCACTGTTTTGCTTCAGCATCAAAAAATGGGAGGTTGGAGAAAATTCGGTCTAGCATAAGCGCCCTCTAGCTGTCATCAATATTAACAACATGCAAATAACTCTTTCATAACTAACATGAAATGTGTGTGTATATATATATATATATATATATATATATATAATTTATTTATTTAGCAGACGCCTTTATCCAAGGCGACTTACAGAGACTAGGGTGTGTGAACTGTGCATCAGCTGCAGAGTCACTTACAATTACGTCTCATCCGAAAGACAGAGCACAAGGAGGTTAAGTGACTTGCTCAAGGTCACACAATGAGTCAGTGGCTGAGGTGGGATTTGAACCAGGGACCTTCTGGTTACAATTCCTTTTCTTTAACCACTGGACCACACAGCCTCCTATATATAATTTATTTCTGTTATGATTTACTAAAGAATACATACTCAAATGTTGCAGTCCATCAGCAACTGGAAACAGGCAGGTTTCGCCTGTAGGCTTCAACAGAAACTGGAAACAGGCAGGTTTCGCCTATAGGCTTCATCAGCGTTCCAGTACAGTACAAAAAAACAAAGTGTTGAAAATTTAAATAAAAACCAGTGACCTCGGTTTATTTAAAGAGCGCCTTGAATAGATGCCATCAAGCCAGCTATCACAAAGAGTACTGTGGTATAATTTATAAAATACAAATACAATAAAAAAAGAGGTTCTAGAGGGCAGCCCTGGCTTAAAACAGGCTCTTGAAAATTAGAAGTGGAAGCAACAGCAGCAGGATGTTCTGCCCGACCTGGTTGCACAGTTTCCCCTCGCAGCAGTAAGTTGCTCCGACTACCCCATAAACGTATTGAGAAACGCAGGCGTTTTTGGAAGCGCATCCCTTCATCACTGACTTCGTTCCTCCTGCTTCAGCTGAAAGAAAGAAAGATCAAAGTTTTTCTTTTTGCCATTTCACTTACAATGCAAGAGATATGCAAAGAGCTGAATATGTAAAGTGGTCTCTAGTTCAATAATGGCACAGAATTTAACTCCCCAGTTTGGCCAATAAATTGCTGTGATTGATTTTGTGTTACTGACCAATCAAAAAGGGCTTGGCTAGTTCCTGATAAAACTATAGTATAGAAACTGCAGTTTAAACTCACCTGCAACTTTCAGACAATGGTCTTCCAACGCCAAGACACTTTATTTTATTTGTGTCTGTGCAGTCCTGTCTCACACAATTATAACACTGCAGACCAGACGGGGTAGTGTCCACATACGCTGGAATGGAAAACGGAAAGATAAGATGCTGTACAAGTGCTGTAATGGGAAATATGATTCGGTAACAAAATCTCTCCAAATGAAAATTATTATTATTATTATTATTATTATTATTATTATTATTATTATTATTATTATTTTACCTATTTATACAGCTGGGTTTTTACTAATGCAATCTATGCGAGCACTTGCTTGCTTGCTCAAGGGTACAGCCTATTTAAAGGTCGGTAAACAAACTGCGCCGGCTGCCTATTGGCAGCCGGCGCACCAGCTGCCCAAAGGCAGCCGGTGAAAAGATTCAGTTTGGCACCCCTAATCAAAGGGGTGCCAACAAAACCGCCATTAACTAACCCAGTGTTGTTTTTCCCTGTAAATTAAACGTTCAAAACAAAGGGGGGGGTGGTGCAGAGCACGCCACCTAGAGCCCACTGGTCGACAAAAGCCGTCATGTCGCCAGTGGACTCCGCGTCGGTGTGCTCTAACGCCACCCGGAACGAAGGAGGGCCCTGAACATGGCCCGCAGTCAAAGAGACCCTCCCGGTGATCTTACGCTTCCTGGTCTTGTAGATGGTAAGTTTGCCAAGAGCCAGGAGCAGATTCACCAGGAGGTCTCTCTTCTTGCTGGAGCCACGAACAGGGTGCCCAAAAATAAAAAGGGTGGGGGAAAAATGCAGCCAGAACTGCAGCAGGAGGTTCTTCAAGAACAAAAAGAACGGCTGCAGCCTGGCGCAATGGAAATAAATGTGGAACACCGACTCGGACTGACCGCAGAAAGGGCATGCGGGGTCCGAGTCGGTGAAGTGACGCAGGACCTCTCCTGACGCGAGCGCTCCGTGTAGCACCCTCCATCCCAGGTCCCCAGCACCTCTGGGGACCAGCGGGGAGTACAAGGCCTCCCACTGGGGACTCTCGCCCTCCGGGGGTTGGAGGGGCTCCCGCCAAGCGGTGTCTCGGCGGGAGACGAGGGCGAGGAAGTGGAGGGTGTGGAGCGTCATCGCAGTACAGGGTCCTCCTCGACACGGAACGAAGGGGGTCGAGGAGAACTGCGAGATCCTGCTCAGGTGATTCTCGAGGGAGGCTGAGGGGAGCCCTGTCCTTTGGTCTTATCAGCAGGACCGGAGAGCCGGGGTAGGGAGGGATGATGGCTCCCGGTCCTGAGGACCCCTCGAGGTACCTGACAGAGTCTGGGTGCAAAGCTGCTTTGCACTCCCGGATCGCTTCGGCGGGCCGTTCTGAGGGTCCCCGAGTCGCCCTGGCGACCAGCTACTCGAGAGTCAGCCACGCCGGGCGTTGGTGATCCAGGAGATCCCAGACTCTGGTCACCTGGGCCGAGATCAACAGGCTCCGCACCGCGGGGGATTCCAACGCCTGCGCACCTAGATGGGGGTTGTGCAGCAGGGGCTCCAGAAGGAATCGCTCCCCCTCGGTCGGAACCGCGTCTCGGCCGATGTCGAACATGCTCCGGGTCTTGAGCAGGTCCCTGTAAAAGACCGGCAGCTCGGGGAGACGGATCCCCGGGAGGTCGAGCCAGAACAGCTGCCGGTCGTAGCCCAAGCGGTGCAGCTGGCGCAGGAGGAGGGAGGCCAGTGTGCACCACTGCGGGGCCGGGTCTGCGTACAGGTATCTCTGCAGGGTCTGGAGGCGGAAGGTGTGCACCTGAGTCCTGATGCACACCAACCCTTGTCCTCCCTCGGCCAGAGGGAGGCTCAGCACCCCCGCAGAGACCCAATGCTTTCCGGCCCAGAAGAAGTCTGTCAGCTTCCTCTGGACCCTGGCCATAAACTCAGGGGGCGGGCTCAGGACGGTGAGTCGATGCCAGAGCATCGACACCACCAGCTGGTTGATGACCAGAGCCCTGCCCCTGAAGGAAAGCACTTTCAGCAGACCCGACCACGACCTCAGTCTCGCAGCAACCTTGTCCTCCAACTCCACCCAGTTGGCTGCGACCGAGGTCTCCGCGGGGCTCAGGTGGACTCCCAGATATTTGAAGCTGTCCGCGCTCCACTGGAACTGCTGGAGCGCGGCAGGGAGGGAGTCCACCCGCCAGGGGCCTACTAACAACCCGGAGCATTTGGTCCAGTTGATCCTGGCAGAGGACGCGGCAGAGTAAACGCTCTGGCAGCTCCGCATCCTCTCCAGATCAACCGGATCGGAGGCCACTAGGAGCACGTCGTCGGCGTAAGCCGACAGGACCACCCTCGTGTCCGGCGCGCCGAGCGCCATCCCCGTGAGCCTCCTGCGAAGGAGGCAGAGGAAGGGCTCGATGCACAGCGCGTACAGTTGTCCGGACAGAGGGCAGCCTTGACGTACTCCTCTCCTGAACGCGAGGGGTGCGGTCAGGGACCAGTTCACCTTCAAAAGGCACTCGGCAGAGGCGTACAGCATTCGGAAGAGGCCAACGAACTTCGGCCTGAATCCGAACGCTCGCAGGGTTCCGAAGAGATACTCGTGATCCACCCGGTCGAACGCCTTCTCTTGGTCGAGAGACAGGAAGGCGACCGACCGACCGGTCCTCTTGCAGTAGTGCAACAGGTCCCGAACCAGGAAGATGTTGTCGAAGATCGTCCGGTTCGGGACCGTGTAGGACTGGTCGGGGTGGACCACGTCTGCCAGCACGGACTTGAGCCTCAGGGAGGCGGCCTTGGCCACGATTTTGTAGTCCGTGCACAGCAGCGAGACCGGGCGCCAGTTCTTAAGGCAGCGGAGATCCCCTTTCTTGGGCAGGAGCGTGATCACCGCCCGCCTCATCGAAAGGGGCATCTCCCCGGTCTCGTAGGCTTCCGCCAGGACCAGCGCAAAGGCGGGCCCCAGCAAGTCCCAAAACTTTCTGAAGAACTCCACGGTCAGCCCGTCGATGCCCGGTGATTTGTTGTAGGGCATCAGACTAAGAGCGTCAGAGAGCTCGGCCAGGGTCAGTCGGCCCTCGAACTCTTCCCTGACGCCCTCGCCGACCGTGGGAAGCCCGTCCCAAAGAACCCTGCACGCGTCGGAGTCGGCGGGATCCGGAGAGAAGAGGTCCGAGTAAAGGCTCGGGCCCGCTCGTTCACGCTCTCGGATCCGTCAGAAGGGAGCCGTCGTCCGCCAGAAGGCAGGTGATGTTCCTGCGGTCTCCCTTCTTTTCTCCAGCGCGTAGAAGAAGTGTGAGCCGCGGTCCATCTCCCGGAGGAACTGGATCCGCGGCGCCGTAGGCCCCGGGACCGCTGGAGCTGCAGGTCCCGCAGGGTGCACTTCTTCTCCTCGTGCGCGCTCTGCTCGAGTTGGCCCCGCGAGCCAGGCGGCTCTCCAGATCGAGCAGCTCCCTTTCCAGCCGCTCGATCCGTGAGTCCCTCCGCCTGCTCGCGCCCCTCGTGTACTCCTGACAGAAGATCTTGATCTGCGCTTTCCCCACGTCCCACCACTGACGCCACGTAGGGAAGCGAGATCGTCGGCCGTGCCAGACCGTTCAAAAGTCCCGGAACGACTGCTCAAAGCGCTCGTCCTCCAACAAGGCGTTGTTAAAGTGCCAGTAGGCGGAGGCGTGCCCGACTGGCACCAGGGCCACCGCCACGGCCACCAGGTTGTGGTCCGTGAACGGCGCCGGCCTGATGTCGGAGGAGCGAACGCAGTGAGCATGGCTCCTGGTGACGTAGAACCTGTTGATCCGGGACTGAGACACCCGCCCCTCCCTCACCCTGGTAAAGGTGAAGGCGGGGACGTCCGGGTGATGCCAACGCCAGATGTCGACCAGAGAGAGCCGAGCGGTCAGCTCTCTCAGTGCTGCCGACGAGAGAGGGTAGTGCTCTTGCCCCCCCACCCTGTCCGCGGCCTCGAGGGTGCAGTTGAAATCACCCCGAGGACCACGCACTCGTCGGCGCTGATGTTGGTCATATAGGTCGACATCTGGCGAAAGAAGTGGACCCTCGCCGGACCCGTGGACGGCGCGTACACGTTCACCAGGTGAACGATACTGTCGCCGTCCCGGATCCGGTGGTGTAACAGACGGCCCGGCACGACGTCTACCACATCGAGTACCGTGGGAAGAAAGGACCCGGAGAAGAGCGTCGCCACCCCACAAGAGGTGCCGGTGAGATGGCTGAACGACACTCTTCCCCCCCACTCCAGAAGCCAGTTGGCTTCAGCCTCTGGGGTCGTGTGGGTTTCCTGCAGGAAGCACACAGAGTAACCCCCTTTTTTCAGGTAGGAGATTACCTGGGCCCTGCGGAAAGGGTCCCTACACCCGTTGACGTTCACAGTACCGATGCGATACATGATCCTCTGTCAGGAGTTGTCGGCGACGCTCACGGGAGATCCTGAGTTCTCCCGAAGCTCACCAACTGGTCGTGTAACTTGCGGGCTCGAATGTGCACGTTCGAGCCCGAAGTTTTACTGGCATGGCTGGCCCTGAGGAAGGACCTCACAGACTGTAAGACCCTCTGGAAGTCCCCCCATTTGTCCAGGGCCAGCATTACCTTGTCCCTGCGGTGGACAGTGACCTCCAAAAATTCGTGGAGCTCCACCACAGGGATGTCTGGGAGAGAGACGGACGGAACCTCCGAGCCCACGCTGCCCGTGGACTCGGTCCTCCCTGCGCCCACCCCGGGGACGCGGCGGGAGAGACCGGCGGAGGGACGCTCGCGGGACCGTCTGCACCCTGGATTTGGGCGCAAACTGGCTCGGCGTACACCGCCCGAGCCAGACGGTTTGCTCCCGGTCTGGGTCCCTCCTTTGAGGTCCGAGGCACGGTCTCAGGCCCGTCCTCTTTCCTCGAAGGAAGGGGATCCACCCTCTCGGGTCCTTCCCTCCCTCCCCTAGAGAAGGGGATACACCCTTTCGGGTCCTTCCCTTCCTCCGCATCAGTCACGGGACCACCTCGGCGATGTTTCCCCGATGGCCGCGCAAGGGCCGGAGCCCTCGCCGCCGCCGGAAGGGAAACCCGAGGCGGTTGTTCTTCCGGGGTTCCTCCTGTGCCCCTCGGTGACTGGAACCGGCCCCTCGACGCTGGGTCGGGACGGTTTGTTGGCCCGTTGCACTTCAGGGAAGGGATCTACCTCGAGGGCACCACCTTCTGCCCTCTCTGGTTCTTCCCCTCCCCTCTGCGCTCCGGAGACCAATATAAGCGCGGGCTCCGCGGAGCCCGCGTCTGCCTCAGGGGGTGTTCTGTTATCCCCTCCGCGGCAGCACGAGGGCCGGAACCCTCGTCGCCGCGTGAGAGGGAAGCCTGAGGCAGCTCTTTTTCTGGCTGGGGGGGCTCTTCTCCCCCCTCCGGCCCCTCGGCCGGAGTCGCCTGCATGGGCTCCTCGTTGTCCGCGGAGCCCACGCCAGCCTCGGGGGCCGAGTCCGCCTCCTCCCCGGAGACGGGAGCCAGAGGCAGCTCTTTTTCTGGGAGGGGTTGTTCTTCCTCCCCTCCGGCCCTTCACGGAGGTCGCCTGCATGGGCTCCGCTTTATTCGCGGAGCCCGCTTCTGCCTCGGGAGCTGGTTCCGCCGCCCCCTCCTCGGCAACACAGGTTTCAGGACCCGTGTCGCCGTCGGAGGAAGGCGGTGCCCGAGGCAGGTGTTCTTTCAGGGGCCCCTCCTGCGCCCCCTCGGCGACCTCCTCTGCGGCCGGCCCCTCGATGGTGCCTTCGGGGCCGGTTTCCGAGGTCTCTGTAGTGACGGGGAGGGGATCTACCCGAAGGGCTCCGTCTGCCCTCTCGGGTTCCTCCCTCCCCATTTGCCTCTCGGCGGGGGCCTCTTCCATGGGCTCCGCTTCTTCTGCGGAGCCCCGGACCTCCTCGGGGATGGATCCTTCTTCCCCTCTGTGGCATTACGAGGGCGGAGCCCTCGTTGCCGGTAGAGGGGCGCCGGGCGGTCGCTTTGGTTTTGGGGGCCTTCTTTCGCCCCCGGGGACCCTCACCATGAGGCGGGGCGTGTGCACTTGCGTGCACACGTGGGAAGGCGCTTGCGCCTTCCTCTTCCCCTGATGCTGCCGGAGGAGGTCCCCTGCCCCATCACAGCGGCGGGATCTGCGCCCCGACAGCGCCCTCGCCTCACCCTCTGTGGGGATGAGGTGCTTTGTTTCGGGCGGCCTTGCCGCCCTGCCTCGCGGGGGTGCCGTCGAGGGAGTCCCTTTCAGGGCCTCCCCTGACCCGCCGCCAGATGGTGGGGCAGCGGGCCTCGTCGCCTCCTGCTCGGCCGCCCGGTGGACCTGGCCGCCGCCTTCTTTTGCGGCGGGCGACCACGGTCCACTCGGCGGCCTTCTCCCCAGTCGCTTTGGGAGGCGCAGAGGGTCCGGCCGCCTCGGGGCCTTCTCTCCCTTTCCCCGGGTGTTACTGGGAGGGGGCGGGTGCTTTACCCCCTCTGCGGGCTTCTTGGAAGGCCCGGGGCGAGGTGGACTCGGAGGCGCGGTGCGGGCGGGTGGCTTTGCGCCTTGCTGGAGCTTGGGGCACCTCCTTTTCTGGTGCCCCAGCTCCTTGCAGTGAAAGCACCGCACCTCCTCCGAGGAAAAAAAGACAACGTAGTTGGTCCCCTCGAAGGGGACCACGAAACTGCCCTCCACGGTGTCCCTCCCCGCCAGGTGGATGGTCACCTGGCGTCGGAAGGACAGCACGTGGCGGAGGGGCTGGTCTTTGCACCCTAGGGGGATGGGGTGGATACCCGTTTTTAACTCCCCTAGGGCCTGAAGATGGGGCTTCAGGAGGTCGTCCTTCAAGAAAGGTGGGACGTTGGAAAGGACGACCCTGCTGCCCAACCCCTCCAAGGGTTCTATGGGGATGTATATTCCCCCGACTGCGAGACCCCTCTCAATAGCTGTGTGCGTGGCGGCCTCAGATTTTAGAAAGAATACGGCCTTGCCGTACATCTTTGAGGCCGCCACGATGGTCGATGGTCCGACCACTTTGGCCATGGCTTTCACCATGGCCTCTATTGAGAGGGTGTCCTTCAGGAGGCACCTGACCCCGTGCCTCCTGGTCATGTTTTTAAAGGGGGCTGCAGCCTCCCCTGCAGCCACCTGTGCCCACTTTTTTGGGGCCTGTGGAGCTTGCCCACTCATGATTTTTATTTGTTTATTTAATTATTTATTTATTTATTTTTTATAAATTAAATAAACGAAAAATAACTACCCCTGCACTCCAATAGTGCAGGAGTAGTGAAATTAAAAACAAAACAAACAAACAAAAATTATTTATTTATTTTTTAAAAAAGGAAATAAATAAAAATTTACACACACACAAAAATAAAAATAAAACAACCAAAAACACAAAAGGTTTTTTTTTTTTTCAAACAAAAGTATTTATTTATTTTTTAAATAAACAAACAAATACAAATTGGGACACCCCTGCACTCCAATAGTGCAGGGGTAAAAGAAAAATTCAAAAATAAATCAAAGTTTAAAACTAAAAAATAGTTTTAAACTTAAAAGAAAATCAAAAAATCACAAACAAAGGGCAAACAAAGGAGCACACGGCATGTGCTCCTTGCCTGCCCTTCCCCCACTCTGCACAAGGCAGAAGCAGGGGATTAAAACAAAAGGATTTTTAAAACAAAAACTAAAACAGTGTATTGATTTAAAATAATTTTAAAATAAACTAAAGAAAGTGCTCTTTAATTAAAAATTAAAAAGCAAAGAAATGAAACTAGTTTAAATGAAGTAAAAATTAAAAGAAAAAACAAAGGAAAAAACAAGCCAAAATGGCTGCCCTCCTACACTTGCAAACAAAGCAAGTGTAGGAGAACAAAAGAAAAAAGAGTGTTTTAAAACACTAAATAAAAGGTTTTTTTAACAAAAAAGGTGCCCTGCTGCTTTATTAATAAAATAAAGTAAAAGGATTTTGAAAATAAAAAGCGTAAAACACTGTTTTGTTCACTCTGAGCAGGAGCTCTCCTCACGCACGTCTGCTCTTGCTCAAGGGTGCAGCCTATTTAAAAGCCAGTAAACAAACTGCGCCGGCTGCCTATTGGCAGCCGGCACCAGCTGCCAAAGGCAGCCGGTGAAAAAGATTCAGTTTGGCACCCCTAATCAAAGGGGTGCCAACAAAACCGACCATTAACTAGCCCAGTTTTTTCAAAATTAAATATTCAAAACAAAGGGGGTGGTACAGAGCACGCCACCCAGAGCCCACTGGTCGACAAAAGCCGTCATGTCGCCAGTGGACTCAGCGTCGGCGTGCTCTAGCGCCACCGGGAGCGAAGGAGGGCCCTGAACATGGCCCGCAGTCAAAGAGACCCTCCCGGTGATCTTACGCTTCCTGGTCTTGTAGATGGTAAGTTTGCCAAGAGCCAGGAGCAGATTCACCAGGAGGTCTCTCTTCTTGCTGGAGCCACGAACAGGGTGCCCAAAAATAAAAGGGTGGGGAAAAATGCAGCCAGAACTGCAGCAGGAGGTTCTTCAAGAACAAAAGAACGGCTGCAGCCTGGCGCAAAGAAAATAAATGTGGAACACCGACTCGGACTGACCGCAGAAAGGGCATGCGGGGTCCGAGTCGGTGAAGTGACGCAGGACCTCTCCTGGCCTGCGCTCCGTGTAGCACCCTCCATCCCAGGTCCCCAGCACCTCTGGGGACCAGCGGGAAGTACAAGGCCTCCCACTGGGGACTCTCGCCCTCCGGGGTTGGAGGGCTCCCGCAAGCGGTGTCTCGGCGGGAGGCGAGGCGAGGAAGTGGAGGGTGTGGAGCGTCATCAGCGTACAGGGTCCTCCTCGACACGGAGCGAAGGGGGTCGAGGAGAACTGCGAGATCCTGCTCAGGTGATTCTCGAGGGAGGCTGAGGGGAGCCCTGTCCTTTGGTCTTATCAGCAGGACCGGAGAGCCGGGGTAGGGAGGGACGATGGCTCCCGGTCCTGAGGACCCCTCGAGGTACCTGACAGAGTCTGGGTGCAAAGCTGCTTTGCACTCCCGGATCGCTTCGGCGGGCCGTTCTGAGGGTCCCCGAGTCGCCCTGGCGACCAGCGACTCGGGAGTCAGCCACGCCGGCGTTGGTGATCCAGGAGATCCCAGACTCTGGTCACCTGGGCCGAGATCAACAGGCTCCGCACCGCAGGGGATTCCAACGCCTGCGCACCTAGGTGGGGGTTGTGCAGCAGGGGCTCCAGAAGGAATTCCTCCCCTCGGTCGGAACAGCGTCTCGGCCGATGTCGAACATGCTCGGGTCTTGAGCAGGTCCCTGTAAAGACCGGCAGCTCGGGAGGCGGATCCCGGGAGGTTGAGCCAGAACAGCTGCGGTCGTAGCCCAAGTGGTGCAGCTGGCGCAGGAGGAGGGAGGCCAGCGTGCACCACTGCGGGGCGGGTCTGCGTACAGGTATCTCTGCAGGGTCTGGAGGCGGAAGGTGTGCACCTGAGTCCTGATGCACACCAACCCTTGCCCTCCCTCGGCCAGAGGGAGGCTCAGCACCCGCAGAGACCCAGTGCTTTCCGGCCCAGAAGAAGTCCGTCAGCTTCCTCTGGACCCTGGCCACAAACTCAGGGGCGGGCTCAGGGCGGTGAGTCGATGCCAGAGCATCGGCGCCACCAGCTGGTTGATGACCAGAGCCCTGCCCCTGAAGGAAAGCACTTTCAGCAGACCCGACCACGACCTCAGTCTCGCAGCAACCTTGTCCTCCAACTCCACCCAGTTGGCTGCGACCGAGGTCTCCAGCGGGGCTCAGGTGGACTCCCAGGTATTTGAAGCTGTCCGCTCCACTGGAATTGCTGGAGCGCGGCAGGGAGGAGTCCACCCGCCAGGGGCCTACTAACAACCCGGAGCATTTGGTCCAGTTGATCCTGGCAGAGGGCGCGGCAGAGTAAGCGCTCTGGCAGCTCCGCATCCTCTCCAGATCAACGGATCGGAGGCCACTAGGAGCACGTCGTCGGCGTAAGCCGACAGGACCACCCTCGTGTCCGGCGCGCGGCGCCATCCCGTGAGCCTCCTGCGAAGGAGGCAGAGGAAGGGCTCGATGCACAGCGCGTACAGTTGTCGGACAGAGGGCAGCCTTGGCGTACTCCTCTCCTGAGCGAGGGTGCGGTCAGGGACCAGTTCACCTTCAAAGGCACTCGGCAGAGGCGTGCAGCATTCGGAAGAGGCCGGCGAAACTTCGGCCGAATCCGAATGCTCGCAGGGTTCCAAAGAGATACTCGTGATCCACCCGGTCGAGCGCCTTCTCTTGGTCAAGAGACAAGAAGGCGACCGACCGACCGGTCCTCCTGCAGTAGTGCAGCAGGTCCCGAACCAGGAAGATGTTGTCGAAAATCGTCGGTTCGGGACCGTGTAGAACTGGTCGGGGTGGACCACGTCTGCCAGCACGGACTTGAGCCTCAGGGAGGCGGCCTTGGCCACGATTTTGTAGTCCGTGCACAGCAGCGAGACCGGGCGCCAGTTCTTTAGGCAGCGGAGATCCCCCTTCTTGGGCAGGGCGTGATAATCGCCCGCCTCATCGAAAGGGCATCTCCCGGTCTCGTAGGCTTCCGCCAGGACCCGCGCAAAGGCGGGCCCCAGCAAGTCCCTCTCGTTCACTCTCTCCGGATCCGTCAGAAGGGAGCCGTCGTCCGCCAGAAGGCAGGTGATGTTCCTACGGTCTCCCTTCTTTTTCTCCAACGCGTAGAAGAAGTGTGAGCCGCGGTCCATCTCCCGGAGGAACTGGATCCGCGGCGCCGTAGGCCCCGGGACCGCTGGAGCTGCAGGTCCCGCAGGGTGCACTTCTTCTCCTCGTCAGCGCTCTGCTCGAGTTGGCCCCAGCGAGCCAGGCGGCTCTCCAGATCGAGCAGCTCCCTTTCCAGCCGCTCGATCCGTGAGTCCCTCCGCCTGCTCGCGCCCTCGTGTACTCCTGACAGAAGATCTTGATCTGCGCTTTCCCCACGTCCCACCACTGGCGCCACGTGGGGAAGCGAGATCGTCGGCCGTGCCAGACCGTCCAAAAGTCCGGAGCGACTGCTCAAAGCGCTCGTCCTCCAACAAGGCGTTGTTAAAGTGCCAGTAGGCGGGCGTGCCCGACTGGCACCGGGGCCACCGCCACGGCCACCAGGTTGTGGTCCGTGAGCGGCGCCCGGCCTTATGTCGGAGGAGCGAGCGCGGTGGCGTGGCTCCTGGTGACGTAGAGCCTGTCGATCCGGGACTGAGACACCCGCCCCTCCCTCACCCTGGTGAAGGTGAAGGCGGGGCGTCCGAGTGATGCCAGCGCCAGATGTCGACCAGAGAGAGCCGGCGGTCAGCTCTCTCAGTGCTGCCGGCGAGAGGGTAGTGCTCTCGCCCCCACCCTGTCCGCGGCCTCGAGGGTGCAGTTGAAATCACCCCGAGGACCACGCACTTCGTCGGCGCTGATGTTGGTCATATAGGTCGACATCTGGCGAAAGAACTGGACCCTCGCCCGGACCCGTGGGCGGCGTACACGTTCACCAGGTGAGCGATACTGTCGCCGTCCCGGATCGGTGGTGTAACAGGCGGCCCGGCACGGCGTCTACCACATCGAGTACCGTGGGAAGAAAGGACCGGAGAAGGCGTCGCCACCCACAAGAGGTGGCGGTGAGATGGCTGAGCGACACTCTCCCCCACTCCAGAAGCCAGTTGGCTTCCGCCTCTGGGGTCGTGTGGGTTTCCTGCAGGAAGCACACAGAGTAACCCCTTTTTCAGGTAGGAGATTACCTGGGCCCTGCGGAAAGGGTCCCTACACCCGTTGGCGTTCACAGTACCGATGTGATACATGATCTTCTGTCAGGAGTTGTTGGCGGCGCTCACGGGAGATCCTGAGTTCTCCGAAGCTCACCAACTGGTCGTGTAACTTACGGGCCCGAATGTGCCGTTCGAGCCCGAAGTTTTACTGGCGTGGCTGGCCCTGAGGAAGGACCTCACAGACTGTAAGATCCTCTGGAAGTCCCCCATTTGTCCAGGGCCAGCATTACCTTGTCCCTGCGGTGGACAGTGGCCTCCAAGAATTCGTGGAGCTCCACCACAGGGATGTCTGGGAGAGAGGCGGACGGAACCTCCGAGCCCACGCTGCCCGTGGACTCGGTATCCTCCTCCCTCTCCCTCAGCTCTCCATCGCCCCCTCGCGATGGTAAAGCTGCTGCACTCCCGTTGGTGGGTGGCGCGTTGCGCCTTATTTTGAGCTTCACCGGTCCTCCCTGCGCCCCACCCCAGGGGCGGCGGGAGAGACGGCGGAGGACCCTGGCGGGGACCGTCTGCACCCTGGACTTTGGGGTGCAGGCGGGCGCTCGGCGTACACCGCCGAGCCCGATGGTTTGGTCCCGCTCTGGGTCCCTCCTTTGAGGTCGAGGCACGGTCTCAGGCCCGTCCTCTTTCCTCGAAGGAAGGGGATCCACCCTCTCGGGTCCTTCCCTCCCTCCCCTAGAAAGGGGATACACCCTTCGGGTCCTTCCCCTCCCTCCGCATCAGTCACGGGACCGCCTCGGGCGGCGTTTCCCCGGCGGCGGCGCAAGGGCGGAGCCCTCGTCGCCGCCCGGAAGGGAAGCCCGAGGCGGTTGTTCTTCGGGGGCTCCTCCCGAGCCCCTCGGTGACTGGAACTTGGCCCGTTGCGCCGGGGAGGGATCTACCTCGAGGGCACCACCTTCTGCCCTCTCTGGTTCTTCCCCTCCCCTCTGCGCTCCGGAGACCATTGTAGCGTGGGCTCCGCAGAGCCCACGTCTGCCTCAGGGGTGTTTCTCGTCCCCTCCGCGGCAGCACGAGGGCGGAACCCCGTCGCCGCAGAGAGGAAGCCTGAGGCAGCTCTTTTTCTGGGTGGGGGCTCTTCTCCCCCTCCGGCCCCTCGGCGGGGTCGCCTGCATGGGCTCCGCGTTGTCCGCGGAGCCCACGCCAGCCTCGGGGCGAGTCCGCCTCCTCCCGGAGGCGGGAGCCAGAGGCAGCTCTTTTTCTGGGAGGGTTGTTCTTCCCCCCTCCGGCCCCTCGGCGGGGTCGCCTGCATGGGCTCCGCTTTATCTGCGGAGCCCAGCTTCTGCCTCGGGAGCTGGTTCCGCCGCCCCTCCTCGGCAACACAGGTTTCAGGACCCGTGTCGCTGTCGGAGGAAGGCGGTGCCGAGGCAGGTGCTCTTTGGGGCCCCTCCTGCGCCCCTCGGCGACCTCCTCTGCGGCCGGCCCCTCGATGGTAGAGTCGGGGCGGCTTCCGAGGTCTCTTTAGTGGCGGGGAGGGCATCTACCCGAAGGGCTCGGTCGCTTTGGTTTTGGGGGCCTTCTTTGCGCCCCGGGGACCCTCACCAGAGGCGGGGCGTGTGCACTTGCGTGCACCGTGGGAAGGCGCTTGCGCCTTCCTCTTCCCCTGATGCTGCGGAGGCTGCCCCTGCCCTGTCACGGCGACGGGAGCTCGCCTCCGGCAGCGCTCTCTCCTCACCCTCTGTGGGGATGAGGTGCTTGGTTTTCGGGCGGCTTTGCCGCCCTGCCTCGAGGGGTGCCGTCGAGGGAGTCCCTTTCAGGGCCTCCCCTGACCCGCCGCCAGATGGTGCGGCGGTGGGCTTCGTCACCCCTGCTTGGCCTCCCGGTGGACCTGGCGCCGCCTTCTTTTGCGGCGGGCGACCACGGTCCACTCGGCGGCCTTCTCCCCGGCGCTTTCGGAGGCGCGGAGGGTCCGGCCGCCTCGGGGCCTTCTCTCCCTTTCCCCGGATGTTACTGGGAGGGGCGGGTGCTTTTGCCCCCTCTGCGGGCCTCTTGGAGGGCCCGGGGCGAGGTGGACTCGGAGGCGCGGTGCTGGCGCGGTGGCTTTGCGCCCTGCTGGAGCTTGGGGCACCTCTTTTCTGGTGCCCCAGCTCCTTGCAGTGGTAGCACCGCACCTCCTCCGAGGAATAGAAAATGACGTAGTTGGTCCCCTCGAAGGGGACCACAAAACTACCCTCCGCCACTGTCCCGACCCGCCAGGTGGATGGTCACCTGGCGTCGGAAAGACAGAATGTGGCGGAGGGGCTGGTCTTTGCAGCCCAGGGGATGGGGTGGATGGAAGTTTTAATCTCCCCAGGGCCTGCAAGATGGGGCCTGAGCAGGTCGTCCTTCAAAAAGGTGGGGCGTTGAAAGGGCGACCCTGCTGCCCAGGCCCTCAAGCGGTTCTATGGGGATGAAGATCCCGCCACCGCGAGACCCCTCTCGATAGCCGTGTGTGGCGGCCTCAGATTTTAAGAAGAAGGCGGCCTTGCCGTACATCTTGGAGGCCGCCCACGATGGTCGATGGCCCCACCACCTTGGCCATGGCCTTCACAAAGCCCTCAATCGAGAGGAGTCCTTCAGGAGGCACCTGACCCCGTGCCTCCTGGTAATGTTTTTAAAGGGGCTGCAGCCTCCCTGCAGCCACCTGTGCCCACTTTTTGGGGCCTGTGGAGCTTGCCCACTCATTATATTTATTTATTTATTTATTTATTTAAAAAACAAACAAATAATTTAAAATAAAACAAACACAAAATTGCACCCCTGCACTCCAATAGTGCAGGGGCACACAGAACACAAAGGGTTTTTTTTTTTTTTTTTTAAAACAAAACAAAAATGAGTTTATTTTTTAATAATAAAAATGAAAAATAACCACCCTGCACTCCAATAGTGCAGGAGTAGTGAAATTAAAAATAAAACAAACAAACAAAAATTATTTCTTTATTTTTAAAACAACAAAATAAAAATAAAACAATCAAAAACACAAAGTTTTTTTTTTTTTTTTAACACAAACAAAAGTATTTATTTATTTATAAATAAATAAACAAATACAAATTGACACACCCTGCACTCCAATAGTGCAGGGGTAAAAAAAATTCAAAAATAAATCAAAGTTTAAAACTAAAAATAGTTTTAAACTTTAAAGAAAAATCAAAAATCAAACAAAGGGCAAACAAAGGAGCACACGGCCTGTGCTCCTGCCTGCCCTTCCCCACTCTGCACAAGGCAGAAGCAGGGGATTTTAAAACAAAAGGATTTTTAAAACAAAAACTAAAACAGTGTAGTGATTTAAAATAATTTTAAAATAAACTAAAGAAAGTGCTCTTTAATAAAAATTAAAAAGCAAAGAAATGAAACTAGTTTAAATGAAGTAAAAATTAAAAGAAAAACAAACAAAGGAAAAACCAAGCCAAAATGGCTGCCCTCCTACACTTGCAAACAATGCAAGTGTAGGAGAAACAAAAAAAAAGTGTGTTTTAAAACACTAAATAAAAGGTTTAATTAACAAAAAGGTGCCCTGCTGCTTTAGAAATAAGATAAAGTAAAAGATTTTGAAAATAAAAAGTTTAAATCACTGTTTTTTAACTCTGAGCAGGAGCTCTCCTCACACAACTGCTCTTGCTCAAGGGTGCAGCCTATTTAAAAGCCTAGTGGCGGACTACACCGACTGCCCAGTGGCAGCCGGTGCACCGTCGCCAAAGGCGGCCGGAGAAAAATTCAATTTAGCACCCCTAAAATAGGGGTGCCAACAAAACTAGGCCTTAACTAATTAAAGAAAAACCAGAAAAAAGGACTGTAAATTAAATAATCAAAATGAAAGGGAGGTGGTACAGAGCACGCCCCTAGAGCCCACTGGTCGTCAAGCGATGACATGTCACCAGCGGACTCAGCGTGGGCGTGCTCTAAATTAACCCTTGATCGGACAAGGGCCCTGAACATGGCCCCACAGTCAAAGAGACCCTCCCGCTCATCTTACGCTTCCTGGTCTTGTAAATTGCCAGTTTACCAAGAGCCAGGAGCAGATTCTGAGGAGGTCCCTCTTCCTGCTGGAGCCACGAACAGGGTGCCCGAAAATGAGGAGGGTGGGTGAAAAATGCAGCCAGAACTGCAGCAGAAGGTTCTTCAATAAAAGAAAAACGGCTGCAGCCTGGCGCAAAGAAAATAAATGTGACTTACCGACTCGGACTGACCGCAGAAAGGGCATGCGGCGTCCGAGTCGGTAAAGTGACGCAGGATCTCTCCTGGCGCTGGCGCTCCGTGCAGGACCCTCCACCCCAAGTCCCGGCTCCCCTGGAGACCAGCGGGGAGTACAGGGCCTCCCACTGGGGACTCTCGCCCTCCGGTGGTGGAGGGTCTCCCATAGCGGTGTCTCGGCGGGAGGCGAGGGCGGGAAGTGGAGGTGTGGGCGTCATCGCGTACAGGGTCCTCCTCGGCGCGGATCGGAGGGGGTCGAGGAGAACTGCGAGATCCTGCTCAGGTTGTTCTCGAGGGAGGCCGAGGGGGCTCGGGCCTTGGGTTCTATCAGCAGGACCGGAGAGCTGGGGGTAGGGGGTAGATGGCTCCCGGTCCTGAGAACTCCCTCGAGATACCTGACAGAGTCTGGGTGCAACGCTGCTTTGCACTCCCGGATCACTCGGCCGGCCGTCCTGGCGGTCCCCGAGCCGCCCTGGCGACGAGCGACTCGGGCGTCAGCCACTCCGACCGCTTCGCGATCCAGGAGATCCCAGACTCTGGTCACCTTGGCCGAGATCAGCGCGCCGCACCGAGGGGACTCCAACGCCTGCGCACCCAGGTGGGGGTTGTGCAGCAGGGGCTCCAGCAGGAGTCCTTCGCCCTCGGTCGGAGCGGCGTCTCGGCCGACAGAAAACATGCTCCGGGTCCTGAGCAGGTCCTGGTAGAAGACCGGCAGCTCGGGAGGCGGATTCCCGGAGGTCGATCCAGAAGAGCTGCGGTCGTAGCCCAGGTCGTGCAGCTGGCGCAAAGGAGGGACGCCAGCGTGCACCACTGCGGGGCGGGTCTGCGTGCAGGAATCTCTGCAGGGTCTGGAGGCGGAAGGTGTGCACCTGGCTCCTGATGCACACCAACCCTTGCCCTCCCTCGGCCAGAGGGAGGCTCAGAACCGCCGCAGAGACCCAGTGCTTTCCGGCCCAGAAGAAGTCCGTCAGCTTCCTCTGGACCCTGGCCACAAACTCAGGGGCGGGCTCAGGGCGGTGAGTCGATGCCAAAGCATCGGCGCCACCAGTTGGTTAATCACTAAAGCCCGTCCCCTGAAGGAAAGCAGTTTCAGCAGACCCGACCACGACCTCAGCCTAGCAGCCACTTTGTCCTCCAACTCCACCCAGTTGGCTGCGACCGAGGTCTCCAGCGGGGCTCAGGTGGACTCCCAGATATTTAAAACTGTCCGCTCCACTGGAACTGCTGGAGCGCGACGGGAGGGAGTCCACCCGCCAGGGACCCACCAGTAACCCGGAGCATTTGTCCCAGTTGATCCTGGCAGAGGAAGCGGCAGAGTAGACGCTCTGGCAGCTCCGCATCCTCTCCAGGTCAGCGGGTCGGAGGCCACCAGGAGCACGTCGTCGGCGTAGGCCGACAGGACCACCCTCGTGTCCGGCGCCGGCGCCAACCCGTGAGCCTCCCGCGAAGGAGGCAGAGGAAGGGCTCGATGCACAGCGCGTACAGTTGTCGGACAGAGGGCAGCCCTGGCGTACTCCTCTCCTGAACGCGAGGGGCGGTCAGGGACCAATTAACCTTCACAAGGCACTCGGCAGAGGCGTACAGCGTCGGAACAGGCCGACGGCGCGGCCCGAATCCGAGCGCTCGCAGGGTTCGAAGAGATACTCGTGATCCACCCGGTCGAGCGCCTTCTCCTGATCCAGGGAGAGGAAGGCGACCGACCGACCGGTCCTCCTGCAGTAGTGCAGGAGGTCCCGAACTCAGGGCGATGTTGTCAAAAATCGTCCGGTTCGGGACCGTGTAGAACTGGTCGGGGTGGATCACGTCTGCCAGCACGGACTTGAGCCTCAGGGAGGCGGCCTTGGCCACGATTTTATAGTCCGTGCACAGCAGCGAGACCGGGCGCCAGTTCTTTAGGCAGCGGAGATCCCCTTTCTTGGGCAGGAGCGTGATAATCGCCCGCCTCATCGAAAGGGCATCTCCCGGTCTCGTAGGCTTCCGCCAGGACCAGCGCAAAGGCGGGCCCCAGCAAGTCCCAAAACTTTTGAAGAACTCCACGGTCAGCCCGTCGATGCCCGGCGATTTGTTATAAGGCATCTGACTGAGGGCGTCGGAGAGCTTCGGCCAGGGTCAGCTGGCCCTCGAACTCGTCCCGGACGCCCTCGCCGACCGTGGGAAGCCCGTCCCACAGAACCCTGCAGCGTCGGAGTCGGCGGGATCCGGAGAGAAGAGGGCAGAGTAGAAGGCCCTGGCCCTCTCGTTCACGCTCTCGGATCCGTCAGAAGGGAGCCGTCGTCCGCCAGGAGGCAGGTGATGTTTTACGGTCCCCTTCTTTTTCTCCAACGCGTAGAAGAAGTGTGTGCCGCGGTCCATCTCCCGAAGGAACTGGACCCGCGGCGCACGTAGGCCCCGGGACCGCTGGAGCTGCAGGTCCCGCAGGGTGCACTTCTTCTCCTCGTCGCGCTCTGCTCGAGTTGGTCCCCGCGAGCCAGGCGGCTCTCCAGATCGAGCAGCTCCCTTTCCAGCCGCTCGATCCGCGAGTCCCTCCGCCTGCTCGCGCCCTCGTGTACTCCTGACAGAGGATCTTGATCTGCGCTTTCCCACGTCCCACCACTGGCGCCAGGTGGGGAAGCGAGATCGCCGGCCGTGCCAGACCGTCCAGAAGTCCCGGAAAGACCGCTCAAAGCGCTCGTCCTCCAACAGGCTGTTGTTGAAGTGCCAGTAGGCAGCGGTGTGCCTAGCTGGCACCACGGTCACCGCCACGGCCACCAGGTTGTGGTCCGTGAGCGGCGCCCGGCCTGATGTCGGAGGCGCGAACGCAGTGAGCGTGGTTCCGCGACACGTAGAACCTGTCAATCCGGGACTGAGACACCCGCCCTCCCTCACCCTGGTGAAGGTGAAGGCCGAGGCGTCCGGGTGTTGCCACCGCCAGATGTCGACCAGAGAGAGCCGAGCGATCAGCTCTCTCAGGGCGGCCGACGAGCGGGTAGGGCTCGCGCCCACCCGGTCCGCGGCCTCGAGGGTGCAGTTGAAATCCCCGAGGACCACGAGCTCGTCGGCGCCGACGGTGTTCAGGTGGGCCGACATCCGGCGGAAAAACTGGACCCTCGCCGGACCCGTGGGCGGCGCTGCACCGTTCACCAGGTGAGCGATACTGTCGCCGTCCCGGATCGGTGGTGTAACAGACGGCCCGGCACGGCGTCTACCACATCGAGTACCGTGGGAACGAAGGACCCGGAGAAGAGCGTCGCCACCCCACAAGATGACTCGGTGAGGTGGCTGAACGACACTCTCCCCCACTCCAGCAGCCAGTTGGCCTCGGCCTGCGGAGTGGAGTGGGTTTCCTGCAGGAAGCACACAGAGTAACCCCTTTTTCAGGAAGGAGATTACCTGGGCCCTGCGGAAATGGTCCTTACACCCGTTGGCGTTCACGGTCCCGATGCGATACATGATCCTCTGTCAGGTGTAGTTGGCGACACTCACGGGAGATCCTGAGATCTCCGAAGTTCACCAACTGGTCGTGAAGCTTTCGGACGCGAATGTGCCTTCGTGCCCGAAGTCTTGCTGGCGTGGCTGGCCCTGAGGAAGGATCTCACAGAGTTTAAGATCCTCTGGAAATCCCTCCATTTGTCCAGGGCCAGCTGGACCTTGTCCCTGCGGTGGATGGTGGCCTCCAAGAAATCCAGGAGCTCCGCCGCAGGGATGTCCGGAGAAGGGGCGGACAGACTCTCCGAGCCCACGCTGCACGCGGACTCTGAGTCCTCCTCCCTCTCCTCCGGTTCTCCACCGCCCCTCGCGGTGGAGAAGCACAACGCACTCACGTTGGTGGGTGGCGCGTTGCGTCTTATCTTTATTTTCACCGACTCTCCCAGCGCCCCAGGGACGCGGCGGGAGAGATCGGCGGAGGGACCCTGGCGGGGACCGTCTGCACCCTGGACTTTGGGGGTGCAGGCGGACGCCGACGTACACCGCCGAGCCAGATGGTCTGGTCCCGCTCTGGGTCCCTCCTTTGAGGTCCGAGGCACGGTCTCAGGCCCGTCCTCTTTCCTCGAAGGAAGGGGATCCACCCTCTCGGGCCCTTCCCTCCCTCCCCTAGAGAAAGGGGATACACCCTTCGGGTCCTTCCCCTCCCTCCGCATCAGTCACCGGTTGTTCTTTCGGGGCTCCTCCTGCGCCCCGGTGACTGGAACCGGCCCTCGACGCCAGGTCGGGACTGGTTTCTTGGCCCGTTGCACTTTGGGAGGGGATCCACCTCGAGGGCACCACCTTCTGCCCTCTCCGGTCCTTCCCTCCCTCTGCGCTCCGGAGACCAATCTGGCGCGGGCTCCGAGAGCCCGCGTCTGCCTCAGGGGTGTTATGTCATCCCCTCCGCGGCAGCACGAGGGCCGGAACCCCGTCGCCGCAAGAGAGGAAGCCTGAGGCAGTTCTTGTTCTGGGTGGGGGGGCTCTTCTCCCCCTCCGGCCCCTCGGCCGGGGTCGCCTGCATGGGCTCCGCGTTGTCTGCGGAGCCCATGCCAGCCTCGGGGGCCGAGTCCGCCTCCTCCCCGGAGACGGGAGCCTGAGGCAGCTCTTTTTCTGGGAGGGGAGATCTTCCCCCCCCTCCGGCCCTTCACCGGAGGTCGCCTGCATGGGCTCCGCGTTGTCTGCGGAGCCTGCGCCTGCCTCGGAAGCCTGAGGCAGCTCTTTTTCTGGCAGGGGCTGTTCTTCCTCCCCCTCCGGCCCCTCGGCGGGGGTCGCCTGCATGCCTGCCTCGGGAGCTGGTTCCGCCGCCCCCTCCTCGGCAACACAGGTTTCAGGACCCGTGTCGCTGTCGGAGGAAGGCGGTGCCCGAGGCAGGTGTTCTTTCAGGGACCCCTCCTGCGCCCCCTCGGCGACCTCCTCTGCTGCCGGCCCCTCGGTGGTAAAGTCGGGGCCGGCTTCCGAGGTCTCTTTATTGACGGGGAGGGGCTCTACCCGAAGGGCTCCTCCCTCTGCCCTCTCGGGTTCCTTCCTCCCCTTCTGCCCCTCGGTGGGGGCCTCTTCCATGGGCTCCGCTGCTTCTGCGGAGCCCCGGACCGCCTCGGGAGGTGGATGCTTCTCCCCCTCTGTGGCAGCACGAGGGCCGAAGCCCTCGTCGCCGGTAGAGGGGGGACGCCGAGGCGGTCGCTTTCGTTTTTGGGGCCCTCTTTCGCCCCGGGGACACCCACCAAGAGGCGGTACGTGTGCACTTACGTGCACACGTGGAAGCGCGCTGCGCCTTCCTCTTCCCCTGATGCTGCCGGAGGAGGTCCCCTGCCCCGTCACGGCGACGGGGAGCTCGCCTCCGACAGCGCTTCTCGCCTCACCCTCCGTGGGGATGAGGTGCTTTGTTTTACGGGCGGCCTTGCCGCCCTGCCTCGCGGGGGGTGCCGTCGAGGGAGTCCCTTTCTCAGGGACTCCCCTGACCCGCCGCCAGATGGTGGGGCGGTGGGCTTCGTCGCCCCTGCTCGGCCTCCCGGTGGACCTGGCCGCCGTTCTTTTGCGGCGGGCGACCACGGTCCACTCGGCGGCCTTCTCCCCGGCGCTTTGGGAGGCGGAGGGTCCAGCCGCCTCGGGGCCTTCTCTCCTTTCCCCGGATGTTACTGGGAGGGGGGGACTTTACCCCTTCTGCGGGCCTCTTGGAGGGCCCCGGGGTGAGGTGGACTCGGAGGCGCGGTGCTGGCGCGGGTGGCTTTGCGCCCTGCTGAAGCTTGAGCTTGGGGCACCTCTTTTTCTGGTGCCCCAGCTCCTTGCAGTGAAAGCACCGCACCTCCTCCGAGGAGAAAAAGACCACGTAATTGGTCCCCTCGAAGGGGACCACAAAGCTGCCCTCCACCGTCTCCCGACCCGCCAGGTGGATGGTCACCTGGCGGCGGAAGGACAGGATGTGGCGGAGGGCCTGGTCCTTGCAGCCCAGGGGGATCGGGTGGATGGCCGTTTGATCTCCCCCAGGGCTTGCAGATGGGGCATTAGCAGGGCATCCTGTATGAAAGGTGGAACATTAGACAGGATGACCCTGCTGCCCAGCCCCGCGAGTGGCTCAATGGGGACGAACAGCCCCCCCACGCTGAGCCCCCTCTCGATCGCGGTGTTCGCGGCGGCCTCCGATTTCAGGAAAAACACTGCTTTCCCGTACATCTTGGAGGCCGCCACGATTGCAGCTGGTCCCACCGCCTTCGCCATGGCCTTGACGAAGCCCTCGATCGAGAGGGAGTCTCGCAGGAGGCACCTGACCCCGTGCCTCCTGGTGATGTGAAAAAACAAACAAGGAAAAAACAAGCCAAAATGGCTGCCCCTCCTACACTTGCAAACAAAGCAAGTGTAGGAGAAACAAAAGAAAAAAGTGTGTTTTAAAACACTAAATAAAAGGTTTAATTAACACAAAAGGTGCCCTGCTGCTTTAGAAATAAAATAAAGTAAAAAGATCTTGAAAATAAAAAGCGTAAAACACTGTTTTTGAACTTTGAGCAGGAGCTCTCCTCATGCACAACTGCTCTTGCTCAAGGGTGCAGCAGCAGTGTATGTCCCCTCCCCCCCACCTGGAATTTGAACCAGAGCCCTAACCACTACTCCACACTGCTGCTCAGTATTGTTCCCTGACTGCAGTAGTTACCCCCACACAGGTGAACTGGAGGCTATTATTTGAAATACTGTTACCTGTGGTTGTTCCAGTGTTGCACAAATCAGTGGTGCAACATTTTGCAATCACAGTTGTCCTTCTGATTCCAAAGTTGACGGATACTGGCCCATTGCAGGATTCAGTGTCTGTGCATGACTTCATATTGATTGTTGTTGTAGCAATACCTGCTGAAAAACAAGGGGGCAGTGTTTCATCTGCCCAGCTTCGTAACACCCAGTACAGGTACTGAGGGAGTTAGCGCTTCGGTGGAAGAATCTGAGAAACAAAGGCTAGAGAGAAATGAATCTGGGCAGGTGAAAACAAAGAGACATCCCTCCAGATACTGTACAACAGGATTTTTTTTTGCGGCAACTTAATTTCACTAATGGGCTTAAAGGTACATTTTCATGGCAAGGGCACAGATGTTTGCGCTTCCTTTTCTTTTAAATGTAGAGCACCACGGGAGCTCCCGAGTGGTGCATCCGGCTAAGACAGCACCACCGGAGCTCCCGAGTGGTGCATCCGGCTAAGACAGCACCACCGGAGCTCCCGAGTGGTGCATCCGGCTAAGACAGCACCACGGGAGCTCCCGAGAGGTGCATCCGGCTAAGACAGCACCACGGGAGCTCCCGAGAGGTGCATCCGGCTAAGACAGCACCACCGGAGCTCCCGAGAGGTGCATCCGGCTAAGACAGCACCACGGAGCTCCCGAGAGGTGCATCCGGCTAAGACAGCACCACCGGAGCTCCCGAGAGGTGCATCCGGCTAAGACAGCACCACGGGAGCTCCCGAGAGGTGCATCCGGCTAAGACAGCACCACGGGAGCTCCCGAGAGGTGCATCCGGCTAAGACAGCACTACGGGAGCTCCCGAGTGGTGCATCCGGCTAAGACAGCACCACGGGGGCTCCCGAGAGGTGCATCCGGCTAAGACAGCACCACGGAGCTCCCGAGGTGCATCCGGCTAAGACAGCACCACGGAGCTCCCGAGTGGTACATCCGGCTAAGACAGCACCACGGAGCTCCCGAGTGGTGCATCCGCTAAGACAGCACCACGGGAGCTCCCGAGAGGTGCATCCGGCTAAGACAGCACCACGGGAGCTCCCGAGAGGTGCATCCGCTAAGACAGCACCACGGGAGCTCCCGAGAGGTGCATCCGGCTAAGACAGCACCACGGGAGCTCCCGAGAGGTGCATCCGCTAAGACAGCACCACGGGGCTCCCGAGAGGTGCATCCGGCTAAGACAGCACCACGGGAGCTCCCGAGTGGTGCATCCGGCTAAGACAGCACCACGGGAGCTCCCGAGAGGTGCATCCGGCTAAGACAGCACCACGGGAGCTCCCGAGTGGTGCATCCGGCTAAGACAGCACCACGGGGGCTCCCGAGAGGTGCATCCGGCTAAGACAGCACCACGGGAGCTCCCGAGAGGTGCATCCGGCTAAGACAGCACCACCGGAGCTCCCGAGTGGTACATCCGGCTAAGACAGCACCACGGGAGCTCCCGAGTGGTGCATCCGGCTAAGACAGCACCACGGGAGCTCCCGAGAGGTGCATCCGGCTAAGACAGCACCACGGGAGCTCCCGAGAGGTGCATCTGGCTAAGACAGCACCATAGGGGCTCCTGAGTGGTGCATCCGGCTAAGGCGCTTCACCAGAAGTGCAGGGTGCGCCCTATAGCCTGGAGATCACTGGTTCCAATCCAGGCTGTGCCATTGCCAACTATGGCCGGGAGTTCCCAGGGGGCGGTGTACAATTGGCTGAGCACCGCCCGGGTGGGGACGGCTTAAGTCGGCAGGGTAATCCTTGTCTCACCGCGCACCAGCGACTCCTGTGACGGCCGGGCGACTGCGGGTTGGCAGAGTTGTCAGTGGAACTGTGTTTCCTCTGACGCGACAGGTCTGGTTGGCTTCGCTGTCGGCTTGCAGTGTGGAGGTCAGCTTGTCAGCATGCGTTTCAGAGGACGCTCATGTTTGTCTTCGTCTCTCCCGCGTCAATACAGGAGTTGCAACACAAGGTCTTAAAGACAATTCCAAATTGGGAGAAAATGGGGGTAAAAAAGAATTGGCAATTCCAAATTTATTTTAAAAAAATGTACAGCACCACGTGTATTTTATGAATAACATTCCAGGGCACATTCATTTTGCAGATTTTTTTAAATAAATACAAAATTAAGCAAAAGTGTCTTTCTCGTAAAATTCTTGTTTTACAGTTCTTCGATACTTTGTCTTTTAATTCTCATGGAATTAACAGTGATCAGGTTGTGAACAGGTCTGTTTTGCTGTTATTAAATGTGTATATATTTATCAATTGATCTACACAACTCACACAGTCGTGTACTGCTCTGTAAACAGCAGGGTTACATTAAGGTTCAATTATAAAGTCATTGAGAGCAGCTCAGTTGTTACAATACCCAGCAGAGACACAGACAGGGGGGTCCCTAGGATCAGAGTTAAGAAGCACTGTTTTAGACAGCTCTCCTTCCTTCTTATCTTACCTCTGCTACTTGAGACTGCTGTGACTGCACACGGGGCTGTGAGGCCGGGCAGGTCATGGTGGTGTCTGTCTGCACACGGGCCTGCAAGGCCAGGCAGGTCATGGTGGTGTCTGTCTGCACACGGGGCTGTGAGGCCGGGCAGGTCATGGTGGTGTCTGTCTGCACACGGGGCTGTGAGGCCGGGCAGGTCATGGTGGTGTCTGTCTGCACACGGGGCTGTGAGGCCGGGCAGGTCATGGTGGTGTCTGTCTGCACACGGGGCTGTGAGGTCGGGCAGGTCATGGTGGTGTCTGTCTGCACACGGGGCTGTGAGGTCGGGCAGGTCATGGTGGTGTCTGTCTGCACACGGGGCTGTGAGGCCGGGCAGGTCGGTGGTGTCTGTCTGCACACGGGGCTGTGAGGCCGGGCAGGTCATGGTGGTGTCTGTCTGCACACAGGCCTGCAAGGCCGGGCAGGTCATGGTGGTGTCTGTCTGCACACGGGGCTGTGAGGCCGGGCAGGTCATGGTGGTGTCTGTCTGCACACGGGGCTGTGAGGCCGGGCAGGTCATGGTGGTGTCTGTCTGCACACGGGGCTGTGAGGTCGGGCAGGTCATGGTGGTGTCTGTCTGCACACGGGGCTGTGAGGCCGGGCAGGTCATGGTGGTGTCTGCGCAGGTTCCACTGTCTGTCGGCAGGAGTTGCAGTTCAGAGCGGAAGCTAGAGGATTAGATTAGAAATAATAACACAGCGTCCTGAGAAACGAGATCTCAGAGCAGAACTGCAGGCAGTCAAGGGGTGCGTGTTCGGAAGTGTTAAGCAATGCATTGTGACGGGAAATAGTAAATCACTGCAGAGAGAGGTTGCAACTTAAGGAAAACTGCCACCACAGGGTGCCTGAAGAAAGGATATCAAATGTGTACAAGCTATTTAAAATACTACTAACAAGAATTTGTTATCGCCTCGTTAACTGGTCATGTAGGAGTTTGAAGTGATACACAAAAGTTTTAGTCATGTTTGAAGGAGACTTTTTTCCATAAAAATTTACCGACAGATTGGTCTGCCCTAAAAAGCATATTAGCATTCTCCATAGACAGGGCCGGCGTTAGCGCAAGGCGACAGCCTAGAGCCCCACACCTAAGGGGACCCCGCGCGTCACAAATTGTATGATGTCTTCAGAGTTGAAACAGTCTCGCAAGTATTATGTTGTCCTCTCGCAGGTACGAGTCGGGCCATTGTAAAAGGAAAATAAAAATTCTAAAGAAATTCAAGTCAAGCGGCAAAAAGGAGCTCTGCTGCTGTATCTAGACAAGCCGCCAAATAAAAACCTGCTTCGGGAAGCAAATGAATCTGATTCAGACTCTTCACAATAACCATCTCCTTGACTTATGCTTACCAATGTAGCGTTACCACATTTGCACTTTCTGACTGACAAAGTGGACGTATTTCCTCACGTGAGTTTACTCAATCGTAAGAAATGTATTTCTAAAAATGCAGCATCTAAGGGTTAGCTGTCTGACAGGCTAATCAATAGCCTGTCCCTCTTTACATTCCACCGAAGAAAACCAAGACACGTCGCAGCACAGTGCAGCATCGTCTTTTAAAGTGTTACCGGAGGCTTTCCTTAAAGTGAGTAGGCTACTATTAAATCGATAATGAAATCGAGATTGTGTGTATTAAAGTAAGACGGACCACCACACCAACAAAAATTGCAGCTCAAAACTGCAGCTGAAAGTGCAGTATCCAAATGTGAAATGTTACACGTGAATTTGATAAGTAGGTCTGTCAAATATAATTTTAGATTTATATAAAAAGAATAACGCTTGCAAACAGTTTTTATTGACTATTTAAGTGACAGCACACATGCAGTATGAGTAGTATAAAGCTATACTAGATATCACCATATTAATTTTTAACCAATGGGAATGCAGCATTTGGTTTTGACAGGTCCCCTTAGCCAATCAGAATTGACGCCTCCCTGCCGAAGTCCCGCCTCCCTGCCAGTTCTGGCCATATGTTTGTAGTCTTTAAGCAAATCCGGAAGTCCCACCCTCCCTTCCTGTGACGTTTTGTAGTTTTAATGCAAATATGGAAATCCCCCCCCCCATCCTGTCACGTGAATGTAGTTTTTAATGCATTTTTGGAAACCGTGTTTAAATGAAGCACGTGTAACGAAACACACGACTCTTCTGAAATGCGCTACAAAGTTCCGAGAGTTTAAAACATTTAAAAAACCAATACAAAAGAATACAAACATTGACTATGCGTTGTTGCGGCGATGTTAGACTTGTTACAATGTATATGGTTACAGAAAAAAAACAACATTTTTTTAAATAAAACGCTACAAACCTTAAACGCGGCTGTGCTTGATGGTGTCTGGGGCAAAGAGAACATTGTATGAAAAGATGGCCCAGCCTGGAACTAAGAGGCGTCTCTCAAAGATAAGAAACTAGGTGTGCCAGCACTGGCTAACAGCATCGCTGTTCCTCTGCTAAGGGGGGTCATTGGTCGCCCAGTATAGGAGATAGCGGTCCAGAACCAATGGGGTAGGGGTGGGGGCCCCTTGAAAATGTTTACCAAGCTGGCCAATTACCAATAACTGCGTGTTTTCGACTAAACAGATAAGAAAAATACGTTTACACATGAGTTTCTTGTTTCTGCATAAAAACCGTGAAAAGAATTAGGGGGTTTGAACGACTGTGTCATGAACTCACAGCCTCTGTTCAACATGGATCATTTTGAAGACCACAAGCTTTTGTATGCTTTGGTGAAGACCTCTGAACAAGGTATGTTTTTTGTTGTTGTTTTGTTTTGTAAAACAGCAAAGTTTCAAAATAAGTTTGCAATGTTTTAGGCTGGGTCGCCGGTCTAAATATTAACACACAGCTTTTTTAACAGCGGCGTTCGATGGCGACCCTGGTTTGCTTTCAGATTTCATCAACATAGCTCCCGAAGAACAAGCAGCTTCCTGTAAGTGCATTTAATTTGTAAGCCGTTGTACCGTTATGTATCTGTAAAAGACATTGTGGAGCCAGCGATCCTGGGAACTGGGAAAAAAATGCTTAAGAAACGGTGCAACTCTAAAGGAGGAGAGATATTGCATGGAAAACGAAGCGGTGCGACAATACACCCAGACGTTTCGGGTGCACATGTAAAACAGAATCCGCCAAAACATAAAGGTACGACAGAGTTTAGCTGTGAGTACATCTAATTTGTAAGGCTGCGTAAAGCGATTTGCGATGTTATGTCCCTGTAAAAGACATTTTACTGATTGAATTGTTTGAATTGTGTGTTTAATAGCTACATCTAAGGAGCCAGAGATACAGGGGCCTGCGAAAACAGCGTGTATTGTGAAAAAAGGAACAGCTTGTATTTCTATTATGTAAGACTTTGTAACGCGATGTGCGATGGTCATTAAAAGAGAAAAGACAATCTATAAAATAAAAGTTGTGTTGTTTGTTTAACAGCAACATCTAACAGCACCGTGGTCAGGGAAACGGCGCAAAAAGGATCGGTGGTTTCTAAGAAATGGAGCACGGCTTTGGGAAGCGATTCTGAAGAAGACAACATATCCGCCCTTGCCAAGAAACGGAGCAAGACTTTCAGAATTTGCGGTGGTTCTGAAGAATAAGAAGACAACGAGATATTCGAGACAAATAAGAAAAGGACCGGCTCAAAGATACAGACGGGCGATAGGTCCAAAAAAAGGGAAAAGGTACGTCAACGCTTAATCCCACTAATGTATTGCCAGGCTTCCAAGAAACCAAACGTGCACAGGGAAAGGTTCGAAAAGATCTTAAACTTGCTAAAGATGCAGCTGCGGTAGTCTCGCAGCCGGACATAATTAGCAGCACGTGTCAGATTATGAGTAACTGGTGGCTGTCGACTGGTGTTGCCCTGAAAAGCTTTGGTAGTGTAGATCCACCCGATACGAATGCCAGCGTCAGTGACACACTGTCGCTGGAGGTGAAAAGCGCTCAGTGCCTACTGGTGTATAACACCTATAACATGTTAAACCAGCGCTCAGTGCTGCACCGCCGCGGACCAGCAGCCCATTGCGAGCTAGCAATCCAATATAGAAAGTGTCACACGACAATTGTTCGTGTGGTGTTTTAGCTTGCTGAAATCATTTTCTTTAGAAACTTTATTTTTATTTTTGATGGCGCACATTGTAAGTGATATTCTGGAAGACGAGACTCCTTTTCAAAGTGCGTAGAAACAACCAATCAGCAGCGACAGTGCATCCGGCAGCTTTGTCGAAATTCTCTTTTATATTTATTTTCTTATTTAACATTAGTTTATGGATAATCTTGTTTGCTTTTAAACCAATTAAATTGTTACAAAAAAAGACTATTCTATAGTCCATTCATGTTAATTCCATACATGGTCTTGTTGTAATAGTGCTAAAATATACATTGCCTTTTTTATTTATTTACGGGAAACCTCGCTTAATATAATTTTAGGAAATTACATGTCAGCACTGTACTTGCATCCAGAGCGTGTGTGCCGATGAAAATAAAAATACTGCTGAAAACAAAACACTATTCGGTTCAACAGAGACAGTGATTTCCATTACATGAGAGTAGATGTTAAAACTTCATGCTGATTTGAACTTGGCTCTCGCCAAGATAAGCACCAACTAAGACGTAGCTTCACTGTAAACTAATGTGATCCATATGTGTCTCCATCCATTTGCGCTTCCTTCCATATGATGATGTAGATATCCTTCTGTCTGGTGTTGATGGCTGAAGTGTAATGCTGGCTCCAGGGATCAGCTTATTTTGCCTCCCTAGCGCATCAGCACACACAACGGCTGCGATGCTGGCTCCGGGGATCAACCATAGTGCGGTCTCCCCAGCGCATCAGCATGACAACCGTCTGGATTGAGCTAAGTAGGGTACATCTCTGGGGTCTTCAAGTGGGCAGGGGCAGGATGTTGAAAAGAATTGTGGGAAATGTGGGATCAGGCATAGAAGCAAAGGTTTATTTCAAGGTCTTAAAACGACATTTCCCACAATTCTTTTCAACGTTAACTGCCCATTCCGGGTAATGAAGCTGTGTATTTATTTTGTTTTTATATGATAAATAAAATAAACAGAATAAACAAACAAACAAACAAACTGTTTCGTTTTCATGTCTGTGTTTAATTTGGAACCTCCTGTCTTGTCTAGTGCTGTGTGTGTGTGTGTGTCTGAATATGAGAGAAATGAAACAATGTATTCTTGCTCTAAATGAGTTGCTGCTATATTAAACTATGTAACAGTGTAATGCCTGAGAAAGAACGACTGAACCCTTGAAACAATGTATCGGATTGAAGTATTTGCCTGAAACGCTGCAACTAACAGACACCAGTAGTTTGTGCAATCTGAGAATTTAAACGAAATTGTGTTTTAAATAAATGTGACTATTTTACATCCCTGGCATTTTTATTGTGTGTTTGTGTTGTACTTGGTCAAGACCTTATCCTCTGGCCCAAATAAAATAACCTGGTGCTAACAACCTAAAATCTTTAATTTAATCTGAAGGTAGTGCCTTCAGTGGCGTAGATGGCTACCATAAATTATATTTTAAACCCATTTTAGCCCTCGCTACAGTATGACCTTTATTGCTAATAAGTAGTGGAATGTTTAGTCATCAGTGCGGTATTTACTGTTGAAGTCTAATTGAATATATGTCTTTCAAATGTGGAGCCATGCACAAAACCTGTGATTTTTAATCAATTTGCACGGCTTTTCAGTATTAGAAGGCTATATAGATTAGAACCCCTGGGGGTTAGTTTTGAGTTTTAGGGTTTCTTATTAATCTTTCGAGATTTCAACGTTTATTTCCAGTTGTTTAGCCTGCTGTTTAAAAAGGTTCTTTGTATACTATTTGGAACCCCTGAAATACAGTTTCTTGGAATAACTTTTTCAAGAGTGAAAGATGTTTTACAGTATTCCCGGAAGGTATTAGTAATAAATCAGCCACTTAATGCAGGTGTAGCCCATCAATCAACAAAACCTTTATTATTTAACTTCCAGTACAGTACCAAACAATATTAAGCCATAACAGTCAAAACGAATGCTTATTACCCGTTCTCAATGGGAAGTTGGGCGCGGCCTGGAGTTTGTGCATCAAGCAGTTTGTCTCTTAATTATTAATTAGTCATTTTAGCAGACGCTTCTATCCAAAGCGACTTCCAGAGACTAGGGGTGAACTATGCATCACAGTCACCTCCAATAGGAGCTTGGTTTTCCATCTCAAGGACGGAGCACAAGGAGATTAAGTGATTTGCTCTGGGTCACACACAGTGTGAGTTGGAATTTGAACCGGGAACCACCTGGTATGAAGCCTTTGTCTTTAACCACTGGTCCACCTTACCCAAGCTTCATCGAATACCTAGCTAATTCACATTTTTAACTCTCGACTCTCGCTCTTTTAGCCGAGTGCATGACAATTCGTCCAATAATTACACTGTAGCCTATAATATTCTGTGCACAGAGGGAGCACATTTACTAATGTAACAGGAGGAGGTGTTTTGGGCAGGGGTGTGTTGGGGGCTATTGTTGGTTGTTTGGCGAGGGAGGGAGCAGTTATCTGTGACAACTGCATGATGTGGGAAATCCGAGAAAACCCAACAGAGCTCAACAAGTGTGTGTAAAGTGCTGCAAAATCCAGGACTTGCTTAAACTAGTAAGTGTGCTAGAAATGGAACTGGAGGAATTGAGACAGCAACAGGAGCTTGAGGAGCTGACACACCCACAATTCATGGAAGTCTGCACCCCTAGCAGACTGAAAGCCACCAGGGAGATGGAAGAGAGTTGAAACAGCTGGGTTCAGATAGGCAGAAGCAGGGAAAAAAAGAAACTTTGTCAAACACAACCACCAGAAATCCAAACATCCAACAAATTTGAGCCACTTCAGAATTTCGATGTCAAAAACCAACATCAAGAGAACGAAAAGAACAACATCCAAGACCCTATAAACAGTGCTGGCCAGGCAGCAAAAAGAGGAAAGGTCATGATTGTTGGGGACTCCATATTGAGAAACACAGCAAGTTCAGTTCGCAGTTTGGACCCTGTCACTGCAACAGTGTGCTGCCTTCCAGGAGCCTCGGTCAAGCACATCACTGAGAACATGGACAGGCTCCTAGAACAAACAGGAGACGACCCGGTAGTAGTCGTCCACATCGGTACAAACAACATTGCAAGAGACTGGCCAAGATCCCTGCAAAACAAATTCAGAGAGCTAGGAAGGAAATTAAAAGGCAAGACCAAAACTGTGGTATTTTCTGGGATACTGCCGGCGCCCTGCAAAGGACCATATGGACAGCTGGAAATACAAAATCAAAATGCATGGCTGAAATCGTGGTGCAGCCAGGAAGGCTTCACCTTTCTTGAACATTGGAGCACATTCTACAACAAGGACTATCTATACAGGTAGGACGGACTGCACTTAAACAGAAAGGGAACCAATCTACTCGGAGAAAGGATCCTTCAGGAGGTCCAGAAGCATTTAAACTAGAAAGGAAGGGAGGAGGAAACAAAAAAACAGAAGGGAGACCACATCAAAACAAGGACAACAACTCAGGTAAGACAACTATTAAATGTATCTATCTTAATGCTAGAAGTCTCAGAAACAAAATGTTAGAACTTGAAGCTACTGCACTAACAAGTAACTACGATGGGTACACACTATATAGGAAAGACAGGCAGGACAGAAGAGGCGGAGGGGTAGCGCTATACATAAGAAATAGTCTTGAAGCCCAGGTGTTAAATCAGGACAAAGAAAACAATGCAGAATCAATATGGGTCAGAATAATGGACACAAATTCAAAGGGCATAATAATAGGAGCATGCTATAGACCGCCAAACTCAGACGCTGAGCAAAATAATCTGTTGTACAATGACATTCGAAATGCGTGTAGAAAAGGAGAAGCCATACTAATGGGGATTTCAACTTCCCCCGTATAAAATGGGAGAACCTGGTGGGGGGCACGACGGACGAAATTGAAATGGTAGAAATGACAAATGACTGCTTCCTAACGCAATTTGTCAAGGCACCAACTAGAGGGGAGGCATACCTTGATTTAATCTTTTCAAATAATGAAGACAGAATAACTAAAACAGAGGTCAGAGAGCCATTGGCAAACTCAGACCACAACATGGTCTCATTTGAAATATTTTTTAAAACCCCAAAAGTAATGACTAAAGCTAAGGTTTACAATTTTAGAAAAGCAAACTATGAAGGTATGAAACAGAGACTAACAGAAGTAGATTGGAGTAAAATAGAGAAAACATCCACAGAAAAAGGATGGCTGTTTTTTAAAAATGTAGTACTAGAGGCACAAAACGATTACATCCCAAAAGTAGACAAATCTAAATCTAAAACAAAATGGCCAAATTGGTTTAATAGATCAATTAAAAAAATATTCAGCGAAAAAAGGCACTTTACAGAGCGTTTAAAAGGGACCAAAAACAAAGTACCCAGAAAGAGTACTTGGAACTGCAAACACAAGTCAAAAGGAAGTTAGAAAGGCCAAGAGAGAGATAGAAATCAATATTGCTAAGGGGCTAAAACCAATTCCAAAATATTTTTCCAATATTATAACAGCAAGAGAACATTCAAAGAGGAGGTCAAATGTCTAAGAGACACAAATGGCAAAATCATAGATGAAGAAAAAAAAATAGCAAATATATTAAATGATTACTTTTCACAGGTTTTTACAAAGGAGGACACGGACAACATGCCCCACATGTCGACCTGTTCCTATCCAATTTTAAATAACTTTAGCATAACAGAGGCAGAAGTGTTAAAGGGACTAGGAGCTCTTAAAATAAACAAATCCCCTGGGCCTGATGAGATCCTCCCAATAGTACTCAAAGAAATGAAAGAAGTTATTTACAAACCGCTAACCAAGATCATGCAACAGTCTCTTGACACAGGGTTGTACCGACAGACTGGAAAATAGCAAACGTAATACCGATCCACAAAAAGGAGACAAAACCGAACCAGGTAACTACAGACCAATAAGCCTGACTTCTATTATATGTAAACTTATGGAAACTATAATAAGATCCAAAATGGAAATTACCTATATGGTAACAATATCCTGGGAGACAGCCAGCATGGTTTTAGGAAAGGGAGATCGTGTCTAACTAACCTACTTGACTTTTTTGAGGATGCAACATTGAAAATGGATAACTGCAAAGCATACGACATGGTTTATTTAGATTTCCAGAAAGCTTTTGACAAAGTCCCGCATAAAAGATTAATTCTCAAACTGAACGCAGTAGGGATTCAAGGAAATGCATGCACATGGATTAGGGAGTGGTTAACAGGTAGAAAACAGAAAGTACTGATTAGAGGAGAAACCTCAAAATGGAGTGAGGTAACCAGTGGTATACCACAGGGATCAGTATTAGGTCCTCTGGTATTCCTAATCTACATTAATGATTTAGATTCTGGTATTGTAAGAAAATTTGTTAAATTTGCAGACGACACAAAAATAGGAGGAGTGGCAAACACTGTTGCAGCAGCAAAAGTCATTCAAAATGATCTAGACGGCATTCAGAATTGGGCAGAGACATGGCAAATTAAATTTAATAGAGAAAAGTGTAAAGTATTGCATGCAGGCAATAAAAATGTGCATTATAAATATCACATGGGAGATAGTGAAATTGAACTATGAAAGGGGACTATGAAAAAGACCAAGGAGTTTATGTTGACTCAGAAATGTCTTCATCTAGACAATGTGGGGAAGCTATAAAAAAGGCCAACAAGATGCTCGGATATATTGTGAGAAGTGTTGAATTTAAATCAATGAAAGTAATGTTAAAACTTTACAATGCATTAGTAAGACCTCACCTAGAATATTGTGTTCAGTTCTGGTCACCTCGTTACAAAAAGGATATTGCTGCTCTAGAAAGAGTGCAAAGAAGAGCAACCAGAATTATCCCGGGTTTAAAAGGCATGTCGTATGCAGACAGGCTAAAAGAATTGAATCTATTCAGTCTTGAACAAAGAAGACTACGTGGCAATCTGATTCAAACATTCAAAATCCTAAAAGGTATAGACAATGTCGACCCAGGGGACTTCTTTGACCTGAAAAAAGAAACAAGGAGCAGGGGTCACAAATGGAGATTAGAAAAAGGGGCATTCAGAACAGAAAATAGGAGGCACTTTTTTACACAGAGATTTGTGAGGGTCTGGAACCAACTCCCCAGTAATGTTGTTGAAGCTGACACCCTGGGATCCTTCAAGAAGCTGCTTGATGAGATTCTGGGATCAATAATCTACTAACAACCAAACGAGCAAGATGGGCTGAATGGCCTCCTCTCGTTTGTAAACTTTCTTATGTTCTTATGTTCTTATGTTTGGCGAGCCGCTTAGACCCCACACAAAGTCCCTGGGGATCGTGCTCGTGCTGGGATGTGCCGGGGACCATTTGGCGAGGTGCTGGGACCCCACACGGGGTGGCTGGGCCCCTTGCACGCACTGGGGAGGTGCCAGGGACCATTTGGCGAGCCGCTGGGGCCTGTGTGTGTGCTGCTGAGGTGCCAGGGACCATTTGGCGAGACACTGGGACCCTGCGCATTGTCGCTGGGACCCATGCCCGTGCTGGGGAGGTGCCACTGACCGTTTGGCGAGCCGCTGGGACCCCGCTTGTGTTGGGGAGGTACCAGGAACCGTTTGTTGAACCGCTGGGATCTTGCGCAAAGTCTCAGGGGCCCGTGCGCGCTGTGGAGGTGCTAGGAACCATTTGGCGAGCGGCAGGGACCCTGGGCAACGTGTGTGCGCTGGGGAGGTGCCTGGGAACATTTGGCGAGTTGCTGGGACTGCGCGTGAAGTCGATTAGGCCTGTGCGTGCGCTGGTCAGGGGCAAGGGACCATTAGACAAGCTGCAGGGACCCCACGCACGGTCGCTGGGGTCCATGCCCGTGCTGGGGAGGTGCAAAGGACTGTTTGGCGAGCCGCTGGGACCCCGTGCAGTGTCGCTGGGGCCTGTGCGTGTGCTGGGGAGGTACCAGGAACCGTTTGTTGAACCGCTGGGATCTTGCGCGAAAACGCAGGGGCCCGTGCGCGCGCTGGGGAGGTGCTAGGGACCATTTGGTGAGTGGCAGGGACCCCGCTGGGCAGCGTGTGTGCGCTGGGGAGGTGCCAGAGAACATTTGGTGAGTCGCTTGGAGCTGTGCGTACGCTGGTGAGGTGCAAGGGACCATTAGACAAGCTGCAGGGACCCCGCGCACGGTCGCTGGGGCCCATGCCCGTGCTGGGGAGGTGCCACGGACCGTTTGGCAAGCCGCTGGGACCCCGCGCGGTGTCGCTGGGGCCTGTGCGCGTGCTGAGGAGGTACCAGGAACCGTTTGTTGAACCGCTGGGATCTTGCGCGAAGTCGCTGGGGCCTGTACGTGCACTGCTGAGGTGCCTGGGACAATTTGGCGAGACACTGGGACCCTGCGCATGGTCGCAGGGGGCCCATGCCTGTGCTGGGGAGGTGCCACGGACCGTTTGGCGAGCCGCTGGGACCCCGGGCAGTGTCGCTGGGGCCTGTCTGGCGTGCTGGGAGGTACCAGGGACCGTTTGTTGAACTGCTGGGATCTTGCGCGATGTCGCAAGGGCCCGTGTGCGCGTTGGGGAGGTGGTAGGGACCATTTGGCGAGCGGCAGGGACATCGCGCGGGGTCTCTGGGCACACTGTGCATGTTGCAGAGGTGCCAGGGACTGGTTGGCGAGCCGCTGGCACCCAGCGCGAAGTCGTTGGGGCCTGTGCGTGCTCTGGTGAGGTGCAAGGGACCGTTTGTCGAGCCGCTGGGACCCCGCGCGCGCACTGGGGAGGTACCAGGGACCATTTGGCGAGCCGCTGAGTCCCCGCGAGGGGTCGCTGGGCCCCGTGCGTGCGCTGGTGATGGGCCAGGGAGCATTTGGCGAGCCACTGGGCCCCGTGCGCACGCTGGGGAGGTGCCAGGGTCTGTTTGGCAAGCCTCTGGGATGCCGCGCAAAATCGCTGGGGCCTTGTGCGCGTGCTGATGAGGTGCCAGGGACCATTTGGCGAGTCGCTGCGACCCCGCTGGGGACTGTGCGCGCTGGGGAGGTGCCAGGTACCATTTGGGAGCTACTGGGGCCCAGCGATGTCGAGGTGCCAGGGACCGTTTGGCGAGCCGCTGGGACCCCGCGTGAAGTCGCTGGGCCCCGTGTTTGTGGCTGGCCACTGGGACCCAGTGCGAAATCGTTGGCCCCATGCGCGCTGGGGAGGTGCCATTGACCATTTGGTGAGCCGCTGGGACCCCGCGTGGTATTGTTGGGCCCCGTGTGCCCATGGGGGAGGTGCCAGGGACCATTTGTAGAGCCGCTGGGACCCCGCGCACGTGCTGGGGAAGTGCCAGAGACCATCTAGCGAGCTGCTGGGACCCCGCGCGCGCTAAGGATGTGCGAATGACCGCTTGGCGAGCTGCTGGCACCCCGCGCGAAGTCGATGAGACCTGTGCGCTCGATGGGAGGTGCCAGGGACAATTTGGCGAGCCGCTGGGACCGTACGCGGGGTCGCTGGGGCCAGTGCGCGCGCTAAGGAGGTGCCAGGGACCGCTTGGCGAGCCGCTGGGACCCCACGCGAAGTCGATGAGGCCTGTACGCTCGATGTGGAGGTGCCAGGGACAATTTGTCGGGCCGCTGGGACCCAGCGGGTAGCTCTGGCCCGTCGCGCTGTGCAGGTGACAGAGACGATGTGGCGAGCCGCTGGGACCTGCGCGTGCTGGGGATGTGACAGGGACAGTTTGGCGAGTCGTTGGGAACCCGCGCGTGTCGATGATACTGTGCACGAAGTCGATGAGGCCTGTGCGCTCGCTGGGGAGGTGCCAGGGACAATTTGTCGGGCCGCTGGGACACCGCGCGGGTAGCTCTGGCCCGTGCGCTCGCTGGGGATTTACCAGAGACTGTTTGGCGAGCTGCTGGTATCTCGCGCGTGATCGCTGGGCCCTGTGCACGTGCTGGGGAAGTGCCAGAGACCATCTATCGAGCCGCTGGGACCCCGCAGGAATTCGCTGGGGCCCGTGCGTGCACTGGGGAGGTACCAGGGACTGTTTTTTGAGCTGCTGGGACCCCGCACGAATTCGCTGGGGCCCGTGCGCGCACTGGGGAGGTACCAGGGACCATTTGGCGAGCCGCTGGGTCCCCGCGAGCGGTCGCTGTGGTACGTGCGTGCTGGTGAGATGCCAGGGACCTTTGGCGAGCCGCTGGGCCCCGTGCGTGCACTAGGGATGGGCCAGGGAGCATTTGGCGAGCCGCTGGGACCCGCACGGAGTCACTATTCCCGTGCGGCGCGCTGGGAGGTGCCAGGGTCTGTTTGGCGAGCCTCTGGGACGCCCAGCCAAAATCGCTGGGGCCTTGTGCACGCGCTGATGAGGTGCCAGGGACCATTTGCCAAGTCGCTGGGACCTGTGCGCGTGTTGGGGAGGTGCCAGGGACCATTTGGCGAGCCACTGGGACCCCGCGAGAAGTCGCTGGGCCCCATGCTCGTGGCTAGCCACTGGGACCCCGTGCGCGCTGGGGAGGTGCCATTGACCATTGGTGAGCCGCTGGGACCCTGCGTGGTATTGTTGGGCCCCGTGTGCCCGCTGGGGAAGTGCCAGAGACCATCTAGTGAGCAGCTGGGATGCCGCGCGGGGTCGCTGGGCCCCATGCGTGCGCTGGGGATGGGCCAGGGAGTATTTGGCGAGCCACTGGGACCCCGCACGGAGTCGCTATTCCCGTCTGTAGCGCTGGGGAGGTGCCAGGGTCTGTTTGGCGAGCCTCTGGGACGCCGCGCAAAATCGCTGGGGCCTTGTGCACGCGCTGATGAGGTGCCAGGGACAATTTGTCGGGCCGCCGAGACCCCGCGCGAAGTCGCTGGGGACTGTGCGCGTGCTATGCAGGCAACAGAGACGGTGTGGCGAGCCGCTGGGACCCTGCACGGTGTCGTTGGGGCCCGTGCGCGTGCTGGGGAGGTGACAAGGACCGTTTGGCCAGTCGCTGGGAACCAGCGCGTGTCGATGAGACTGCACGAAGTCGATGAGGCCTGTGCACTCGCTGGGGAGGTGCCAGGGACAATTTGTCGGGCCGCTGGGACACCGTGCGGGTAGCTCTGGCCCATGCGCTCGCTGGGGATTTACCAGAGACCGCACGGGGTTGCTTTCGCCCATGCTCGCGCTGGAGAGGTGCTAGGGACCATTTGGCGAGCCGCTGGGACCCCTGCACGTGTTAGGGAGGTGCTGGGGACCATTTGGCGAGCCCCTGGGACTCCGAGCATGGTCGCTAGGCCCCGTGCACCTTGCTGGGGAGGTGCCAGGGATAGTTAGGCGAGCCTCTGGGACTACGCACATGGTCGCTGGGGCACGTGCGCGCGTTGTGGAGGCGCCAGGGACCGTTTAGCGAGCTGCTGGGACCCTTGCCCGGAGTCGCTGGGCGACATGCGCGCTGGTGAGGTGTTAGGGACCATGTGTTGATCCACTGGGACCCCGCGCTGAGTCGCTGGACCCCGTTTGGCGCCAGGGACCGTTTGGCGAGCCGCTGGGACCATCGCAGCGCAGTCGCTGGGGCCCGATGCAGCGCTGGGTATCGCCAGGTGTCGTTTGGCGAGCCACTGGGATCCAGTGCGGGGTCGCTGAGGCCCATGGGTGTGCTGGGAAGTTGCCAGGAGTCATTTGGCGAGCCGCTGGGTCCCCGCGAAGTCGTTGGGGCCCGTCGTCCACTGAAAGGTGCCAGGTGCCGTTTGGCGATCCGCTGGACCCCGCGTGGTGTCGATGGCGCCTGTGCGCGCGCTGGGAAGGTGCCAGTTGTCATTTGGCGAGCCGCTGGGACCGCGCACGGGTTCGCTGGGTCACGTGCATGCACTGAGAAGGTGCCAGGTGTCGTTTGGCAAGCTGGTGGGATCCGGCGCGGGGTTGCTGGCACCCGTGCGCTTACTGGGAAGGTGCCAGGTGTCATTTGGCAAGCCGCTGGGACACGCGCAGGGTCGTTTGGGCGCGTACGCACACTTATAAGGTGCCAGGTGTCGTTTGGCAAGCCCCTTGGTCCCCGCGGGGTCGATGGGGCCCGTGCGTGTGCTGGGAAGGTGCCAGGTGTCATGTGGCGAGCCGCTGGGATGCAGCGAGGGGTCACTGGGGCCTGTGCGCGCTGGAAAGGTGCCAGGTGTAGTTTGGCGATCCGCTGGACCCCGTGCGGTGTCGATGGGACCCGTGCGCTCATTGGGAAGGTGCCAGCTGTCGTTTGACGAGCTGCTGGGACCCCGCACGGGGTCGCTGGGGCCACTGCAAGCGGTGGGAAGGTGCAAGGCATCATTTGGCGAGCTGCTGGGAGCCCGCACAGGGTCGCTGGGGCAACCGCCCCTCTGTGCGGTGGTAAGGTGGCAGGTATGTTTGGAGAGCTGCTGGGACCCCGTTCGCACAGTGGGAAGGTGGCAGGCATGGTTTGGCGATCTACTGGGACCCTGCACGGTGTTACTGGGGCCCCTGCGAGCAGTGGGAAGGTGGCAGGTATTGTTTGGCGAGCTGCTTGGACCCTGCAAGGGCTCGCTGAGGACCGTACGTGCGGTGGGAAAATGGCAGGTATCGTTTTGCGAGCTGCTGAGACCCCACACAGGGTTGCTGGGGTATCTGTGGGCGGTGGGAAGGTGGCAGGTATAGTTTGGCAAGCTGCTGGGACCCCGCAAGGTTTCACTGGGGCCCGTGCATGCGATGGGAAGGTGGCAGGTATTGTTTGGCGAGCTGCTGGAACCCCGCACTGGGTCGCTTGGGAATCTGCATGTTTTGGATAGGTGGCAGGTATGTTTGGCGAGCTGTTGGGTCACTGCACGGAGTCACTGGGGCCCGTGCGCATTGTTGGAAGGTTTGAGGTAGCGTTTGACGAGCTGCTGGGACCCCACAAGGGTCACTGGGGCTCATGTACGCGGTGGGAAGGTGGCAGGTATCGTTTGGTGAGCTGCTGGGACCCCGCACAGAGTCGCTGGGGCCTCTGCGCTCGGTGGCAAGGTGGCAGGTATCATTTGTCGAGCAGCTGGGACCCTGCACGGGGTTTCTGGGGGCGGTGCAGGTGGTGGAAGGTGGCAGGTATCGTTTGGCGAGCTTCTGGGACCACACAGGGAGTCGCTGGGGCCCCTGCGTGCGGTGGGAAGGTGGTAGGTATTGGTTCGTGAGCTGCTGGGATTCCGCACGGGTTCGCTGGGGCCTGTGCGTGTGGTAGGAAGGTTTCAGAGCTGCTGGGACCCAGCAAGGGATCGCTGTGGCCCGTGCACGCGATTGGAAGGTGACAGGTATAGTTTGGCGAGCTGCTGGAACCCCGCACGGTGTCGCTGGAGCCCGTCCGCCCGGTGGGAAAATGGCAGGTATTGTCTGGCGAGCTGCTGGGACCACGCAAGGATCGCTGGGGCCCGTGCACGCCATGAGAAGGTGGCAGGTATTATTTGGCGAGCTACTGGGACCCCCCTCGGGGTCGGTGGGGCCCGTGCGCGCAGTGGGAAGGTGGGAGGTATCATTTGGCGAGCTGCTGGTACCCCGCACATGGTCACTGGGGTCACTGCGAATGGTGGGAAATTGGCAAGTATCGTTTGACTAGCTGCTGGGACCCCGCAAAGGGTCGCTGGGGCCCGTATGCGTGGTGGTAGGTGGCAGGTATCGTTTGGCGAGCTGCTGGGACCCCGCAAGGGCTCGCTGAGGCCTGTGCTTGCGGTGGGAAGATGGCAGGTATCGTATTGCGAACTGCTGAGACCTCACACGGGGTAGCTGGAGGACGTGCTGGCGGTGGGAAGGTGGCAGGTATAGTTTGGCGAGCTGCTGGGACCCCGCAAGGTGTTGCTGGGGCCCGTGCATGCGATGGGAAGGTGGCAGGTATTGTTTGGCGAGCTGCTGGGACCATGCACGTGGTTGCTGGGGCCCGTGCGCCCGCTGAAAAGGTGGTAGGTATCGTTTGGCGAGCTGCTGAGACCCCACACGGGGTAATTGGGGTATGTGCGGGTGGTGGGAAGGTGGCAGGTATAGTTTGGCGAGCTGCTGGGACCCCGCAAGGTGTCACTGGGGTTCGTGCATGCGATGGGAAGGTGGCAGGTATTGTTTGGCGAGCATCTGGGACCACGCATGTGGTCACTGGGGCCCGTGCGCCCGGTGGAAAGGTGGCAGGTATCGTTTGGTGAGCTGCTTGCACCCCGCATGGGGTCGCTGGGGCCCCTGCGCGCGGTGGTAAAGTGGCAGGTATGTTTGGCGAGCTGCTGGGACCCCGCACAGGGTCGCTGGGGCCCGTACGCATGGTGGTAGGTGGCAGGTATCGTTTGGCGAGCTGCTGGGACCCTGCACGGGGTCGCTGGTGCCCGTGCGCGCGGTGTGAAGGTGGCAGGTATTGTTTGGCGAGCTGCTGGGACGCCGCACGGGGTCTCTGGGGCCCATGCACTCACTGGGATGGTGGCAGGTATGGTTTGGCAAGCTGCCTGGAGATGGCTCAGGGTCGCTGGGGCTCCTGCGCACGGTGGCAAGATTGCAGGTATCGTTTGGCGAGCTGTTGGAACCCCACACTGGGTCGCTTGGGCCCCTGCGTGTGGTGGCTAGGTGGCAGGTATGCTTGGCGAGCTGTTGGGGCCCCGCACGGTGCCCGTGCGCGCGGTAGGAAGGTTTCAGGTACCGTTTGACGAGCTGCTGGGACCCCGCAAGGATCGCTGGGGCCCGTGCATGCGATAGGAAGGTGGCAGGTATTATTTGACCAGCTACTGGGACCCTGCACGGGGTGGCTGGGGCAATGCACGCGGTGGGAAGGTGGCAGGTATCGTTTGGTGAGCTGCTGGGACCCCGCATTGAGTCGCTGGGGCCTCTGAGCTCTGTGGCAAGGTGGCAGGTATCGTTTGTCGAGATGCTGGGACCACTCAGGGAGTCGCTGGGGACCCTGCGCGTGGTGGGAAGGTGGCAGGTATTGGTTTGCGAGCTGCTGGGATTCCACACGGGTTCACTGGGGCCCGTCTGCCCTGTATGAAGATGGCAGGTATCGTCTGGCGAGCTGCTGGGGCCTGTGCGCGTGCTTGGGAGGTACCAGGAACTGTTTGTTGAACCGCTGGGATCTTGCGCGAAGTCGTAGGGGCCCGTGCACGCGCTGGGGAGGTGCTAGGGACCATTTGGTGAGCGGCAGGGACACCGCGCGGGGTCTCTGGGCACAATGCGTGTGTTGCGGAGGTGCCAGGGGCTGGTTGGCGAGCCGCTGGCACCCAGCGCGAAGTCGTTGGGGCCTGTACGTGCACTGGTGAGGTGCAAGGGTCCGTTTGGCTAACAGCAGGGACCCCGTGCGCGTGCTGGGGAGGTGCCAGGGACCATTTGGCGAGGGCCCCGTGCACGCTGGAGAGATGCCAGGGAACATTTGGCGAGCCGCTGGGACTGCGCGCGAACTCGTTTGGGGCTGTGCGCGTGCTGGTGAGGAGCCAGTGACCGTTTGTCGAGATGCTGAGACCACGCGCGAAGTTGCTGGGGCCTGTGTGTGTGCTGGTGAGGTGCAAGGGACCATTAGGCAAGCTGCAGGAATCCCCTGCACGGTCGCTGGGCACACTGCTCGTGCTGGGGACATGCCAGGGACTGGTTGGCGAGCCACTGGCACCCAGCGCGAAGTCGCTGGGGCCTGTACGTGCACTGGTGAGGTGCAAGGGACCGTTTGGCGAGCCGCAGGAACCCCGCGCGGGGTCTTTGGGCACCATGCGCGTGTTGGGGAGGTGCCAGGGACAATTTGGCGAGGCAATGGTACCCCACACAGGGTGACTGGGCCCTGTGCACGTACTGGGGAGGTGCCAGAGACCATTTGGCGAGCTGCTGGGACCCTGCGCGGGGCCGCTGGGCAACGTGTGTGCGCTGGGGAGGTGCCAGGGAACATTTGGCGAGCCGCTGGGACCACGCACGAAGTCACTTGGGCCTGTGCGCGCGCTGGTGAGGAGCTAGTGACCGTTTGTCGAGACGCTAAGACCCCAGGCGGGGTCGCTGGGGACCAGGCGTGTGCTGAGGAGGTGCCAGGGAACATTTGGTGAGCTATTGGGAGTCCGCGCTGGGTCGCTGGGCCCCGTGCGCGCAAAGGGGAAGTTCCAGGGACTGTTTTTTGAGCCGCTGGGACCCCGCACGAATTCGCTGGGGCCTGTGTGCGCACTGGTGAGGTGCTAGGGACCATTTGGCGAGCCGCTGGGACGCCGCGAGTGCGCTGGTGATGGGCCAGGGAGCATTTGGCGAGTCGCTGGGACCCTGCACGGAGTCGCTATTCCCCGTGCGTGCGCTGGGGAGGTGCCAGGGTTGAGACGCCGCGCAAAATCGCTGGGGCCTTGTGCACCCTCTGATGAGGTGCCAGGGACCATTTGGAGAGTCGCTGGGGACTGTGCGCGTGCTGGGGAGGTGCCAGGTACCATTTGGCGAGCCACTGGGGCCCCGCGCGATGTCCCTGGGACCCATGCGCATGCTGGGGAGGTGCCAGGGGCCGTTTGGCGAGTCGCTGGGCCCCGTGCTCATGGCTAGCCACTGGGACCCCGTGCAAAATCGCTGGGCCCCGTGCTCGCTAAGGACGTGCCAGGGACCGCTTGTGAGCCGCTGGCACCCCGCGCGAAGTCGATGAGACCTGTGCGCACGATGGGGAGGTGCCAGGGACAATTTGGCGAGCTGCTGGGACCCTACGCGGGGTCGCTGGGGCCTGTGCACGCGCTAAGGAGGTGCCAGGGACCGCTTGGTGAACCGCTGGGACCCCACGCGAAGTCCATGAGGCCCTGTCGCCGCTGGGAGGTGCCAGGGACAATTTGTTGGGCCGCTGGGACCCCGCGTGGGTAGCTCTGGCCCGTGCGTGCGCTGTGCAGGTGACAGAGACGGTGTGGCGAGCCGCTGGGACCCTGCGTGGGGTCGCTGGGGCCCGTGCGCGTGCTAGGGAAGTGACAGAGACCATTTGGCGAGTCGCTGGAAACCGCGTGTCGATGAGACTCCACCGAAGTCGATGAGGCCTGTGCGCCGCTGGGGAGGTGCCAGGGACAATTTGTCGGGCCGCTGGGACACCGCTGGTAGGTCTGGCCTGTGCGCTCGCTGGGGATTTACCAGAGACCGTTTGGCGAGCCGCTGGTATCCCGCGCGTGATCGCTGGGCCCCGTGTGCGCACTGGCGAGGTGCTAGGGACCATTTGGCAAGCCTCTGGATCCCCGCGTGGGGTCGCTAGGTCCCGTGCGCCTTGCTGGGGAAGGCGCCAGGGACCATTTGGCTAGCCGCTTGGACCCCGCGTGAGGTCGCTGGGTCCCATGTGTGCGTTGGGAAGGTGCCAAGGACCGTTTGACGAGCCGCTGGAACCACGCACATGGTCGCTGGGCCCGTGCACGAGCTGGGGAGGCGCCAGGGACCGTTTGGCGAGCCGCTGGGACCCCGCGCAGGGTCGCTGTGCCCTGTGCCCGTGCTTGGGAGGTGCTAGGGACATTTTGGCGAACCACTGGGACCCCACGCGGAAGGTGCTGGGGACAGTTAGGCGAGCCGCTGGGACTCAGCACATGGTCGCTGGGGCCCCTGCACGTGCTAGGGACCATTTGGCGAGCCTCTTGGACCCCGCGGGGTCGCTGGGCCCCGTCGCCTTTCTGGGAGGTGCCAGGGACCATTTGGCGAGCCGCTGGGTCCCCGCGCAGGGTTGCTGGGAGCCGTACGTGCGCTGGGGAGATGCCAGAGACCGTTTGGCAAGCCGCTGGGACCCCGCGCGCATGCTGTGGAGTTGCTAGGGACCATTTAGCGAGCCGTTGGGACCCGTCGTGGGGTCGCTGGTGCCCGTGAGCGCGCTGGGAAGTTTCTAGGGACCGTTTGGCGAGCCTCTGGATCCCCGCACGGGGTCGCTGGGCCCCGTGCACGTGCTGGGGAGGCGCCAGGGACCTTTTGTCGAGCAGCTGGGACCCTGTGCGCAGTCGCTGGGGCCCGTGCGTGCGCTGTGGAGTTACCAGGGACCATTTGGTGAGCCACTGGGACCATGAACGGGGTCACTGGGGTCCGTGCATGCGCTGGGGATGCACCAGGGACCGTTTGGCGAGCCGCTGGGACCATTTGTCGAGCCGCTGGGACCCCGTGCGGGGTTGCTGGGGCCCGTGCACACGCTGGGGAGGCGCCAGAGACCGTTTGTCGAGCCGCTGGGACCCCACACAGGGTAGCTTTGGCCCATGCTAGCGCTGTAGAGGTGTGAGGGACCATTTGGCAAGCCGCTGGCGCCCGTGCACGTGCTAGGCAGGTGCTAGGGACCATTTGGCGAGCCGCTGGGACGCCATGCTGGGTCGCTGGGGCCCGAGCGTGCGCTGGGGAAGCGTCAGGGACCGTTTGGCGAGCCGCTGGGACACCGCGGGGCAGCTGGGGCCCCTGCACGTGCTAGGGAGGTGCTAAGGACCATTTGGCAAGCCGCTGGGACTCCGAGCATGGTCGCTAGGCCCCGTGCGCCTTGCTGGGGAGGTGCCAGGGACCATTTGGCGTGCCGCTGGGAGCCCACGTGGGATCGATGGTGCCAGTGAGCGCGCTGGGGAGGTGACAGGGATAATTAGGCGAGCCTCTGGGACTCCGCACATGGTCGCTGGGGCCCCTGCACGTGCTAAGGAGGTGCTATGGACCATTTGGCGAGCCTCTGGGACCTTGCACGGTGTCGCTGTGCCCCGTCCGCCTTCCTGGGGAGGTGCCAGGGACCATTTGGCGAGCCGCTGAGACCCCGCCCAGGGTTGCTGGGGGCCGTGCGTGCGCTGGGGAGATGCCAGGGACCTTTTGTCGAGCCGCTGGGATCCCGCACTTGATCCTGGGCCTCTTGCGTGCGCTGTAGAGATGCCAGGGACAATTTGGCGAGCCGCTGGGACCCCGCACTGGGTCGCTGGTGCCCGTGCGTGCTCTGGGGAGGTGCCAGAGATCGTTTGACGAGCCCTTTGACCCCGCGTGGGGTCGTTGGGGCCTGTCCGTGCGCTGACGAGGAGCCAGGGATCATTTGGCAAGCGGCTGGGGCCCATGCGCATGCTGTGGAGTTGCTAGGGACCGTTTGGCGAGCCTCTGGATCTCCGCGTGGGGTCGCTGGGCCCCGTGCACAAGCTGGGGATGCACCAGGGACCTTTTGTCGAGCCTCTGGGACCCCACGCGCAGTCGCTGGGGCCCGTGCGTGCGCTGTGGAGGCGCCAGGGACCGTTTGGTGAGCTGCTGGGACCCTTGCGCGGAGTCGCTGAGCGACATGCGCGCTGGTGAGGTGTTAGGGACCATGTGTTGATCCACTGGGACCCCGCGCTGAGTCGCTGGACCCCGTGAGTGCGCCGGGGAGGCACCAAGCACCGTTTGGCGAGCCGCTGGGACCACACGCGCAGTCGTTGGGGCCTGTGCGTGTGCTGGGAAGGTGCCAGATGTCGTTTGGCGATCCGCTGGACCCCGAGTGGTGTCGATGGGGCCCGTGCGCGCTAGGAAGGTGCCAGCTGTTGTTAGGCAAGCCGCTGGGATCCGGCGCGGGGTCGCTGGCACCCGTGCGCTTACTGGGAAGGTGCCAGGTGTCATTTGGCAAGCCGCTGGGACCCGCGCAGGGTCGCTTGGGCACGTACGCACCCTTATAAGGTGCCAGGTGTCGTTTGGCGAGCCGCTGGGACCCCGCACGGTTTCGCTGGGGCGTGTGCGTGCATTGGGAAGATGCCACGTGTTGTTTGGCAAGCCGCTGGGACCTTGCGTGGGGTCGTTTGGGCGCTTGTGCGCACTTATAAGGCGCCAGGTGTCGTTTGGTGAGCCGCTGGGACCCCGCGCGGGGTCGATGGGGCCCGTATGCGTGCTGGGAATGTGCCAGGTTTCGTTTGGCGAGCTGCTGGGACCACGCGCGCAGTCGCTGGGGCCCGTGCTTGTGCTGGGAAGGTGCCAGGTGTCGTTTGGCGATCCGCTGGACCCCGAGTGGTGTCGATGGGGCCCGTGCGCTAGGAAGGTGCCAGCTGTTGTTAGGCGAGCTGCTGGGATCCGGCGCGGGGTCGCTGGCACCCATGCGCTTACTGGGAAGGTGCCAGGTGTCATTTGGCAAGCCGCTGGGATCCACGCAGGGTCGCTTGGGCAACGCGCGCGACTTATAAGGTGCCAGGTGTCGTTTGGCGAGCCGCTTGGTCCCCGCGGGGTCGATGGGGCCCGTGCGCTCGTTGGGAAGGTGCCAGCTGTCGTTTGGCGAGCCGCTGGGACCCCACACGGGGTCGCTGGGGCCCGTGTGTGTGCTGGGAAGGTGCCAGGTGTCATGTGGCAAACCATTGGGACCCTGCACGGTTTCGCTGGGGCGCGTGCGCGCACTGAGAAGGTGCCAGGTGTCATTTGGCAAGCCACTGGGATCCCTCGTGGGGTCGCTGGTGCCCAATGCGCCCACTGGGAAGGTGCCGGGTGTCGTTTGGCAAGCCGCTGGGACCTCACACGGGGTCGTTTGGGCGCGTGTGCGCAATTATAAGGTGTCAGGTGTCATTTGGCGAGCCGCTGGGACCCCGCACGGGGTCGATGGGTCACGTGCTCGCTGTGTGAAGGTGGCAGGTATCGTTTGGCAAGCTGCTAGACCCCGCACGGGGTTGCTGGGGCCAGTGCGCGCGGTGGGAAGGTGGCAGGTATCGTTTGGCGAGCTGTTAGGACCCGGCAAGGGGTCGCTGGGGCCACTGTGAGGGGTTGGAAGGTTGCAGTTATTGTTTGTCGAGCTGCTGGGACCTCGCACGGGGTCGCTGGGGCCACTACAAGCGGTGGGAAGGTGGCAGGTATCATTTGGCGAGCTGCTGGGACCCCACACAGGGTCGCTGGGGCAACTGCATGCGATGGGAAGATGGCAGGTATTGTTCGGCGAGCTGCTGGGACCATGCACGGGGTCGCTGGCGCCCGTGTGCCTGGTGGAACGTGGCAGGTATTGGTTGGCAAGCTGCTGGCATCCTGCACGGTGTCGTTGGGGCCCGTGTGGGTGGTGGGAAGGTGGCAGGTATCGTTTGCGAGCTGCTGGGACCCCGAACAGGGTGTCTGGGGCCCATGCGCTCGCTGGGAAGGTGGCAGTTATCGTTTGTCGACTTGCTGGGACCTCGCACGGTGTCGCTGGGGACAGTGCGCGCAGTGGGATGGTGGCAGGTATCATTTGGTCAGCTGCTGGGAACCCGCGCGGGGTCGCTGGGGCCCGTGCGTGTGCTGGGAAGGTGCCAGGTGTCATGTGGCGAGCCGCTGGGATGCAGCGCGGGGTCACTGGGGCCTGTGCGTGCTGGAAAGGTGCCAGGTGTCGTTTGGCGAGCCGCTGGGACCCCGCACGGTTTCGCTGGGGCGCGTGTGTGCATTGGGAAGATGCCAGGTGTCGTTTGGCAAGCCGCTGGGACCTTGCGTGGGGTCATTTGGGCGCGTGTGCGCACTTATAAGGCGCCAGGTGTCGTTTGGTGAGCCACTGGGACCCCGCATAGGGTCGATGGGGCCCGTGTGAGTGCTGGGAATGTGCTAGGTTTCGTTTGGTGAGCTGCTGCGACCCAGCACGGGGTCGCTGGGGCCTGTGTGAGGGGTTGGAAGGTTGCAGTTATTGTTTGGCGAGTTGCTGGGACCCGCGACGGGTCGCTGGACCACTGCATGCGATGGGAAGGTGGCAGGTATTGTTTGGTGAGCTGCTGGGACCCCACACAGGGTCGCTGTGGCAACTGCATGTGATGGGAAGGTGGCAGGTATTGTTTGGCGAGCTGCTGGGACCCCGCACGGGGTCGCTGGCGCCCCTCTGTGCGATGGTAAGGTGGCAGGTATGTTTGGAGAGCTGCTGGGACCCCGTTCGCATGGTGGGAAGGTGGCAGACATGGTTTGGCGATCTACTGGGACCCTGCACGGTGTCGCTGGGGCCCCTGCGAGCAGTGGGAATGTGGCAGGTATTGTTTGGCGAGCTGCTGGGACCCCGCAATGGCTCGCTGAGGCCCGTACGTGCGGTGGGAAAATGGCAGGTATCGTTTTGCGAGCTGTTGAGACCCCACACGGGGTTGCTGGGGTACCGGCGGGCGGTGGGAAGGTGGCAGGTATAGTTTGGCAAGCTGCTGGGACCCCGCAAGGTTTCACTGGGGGCCCATTCACGCGATGGGAAGATGGGAGGTATTGTTTGGTGAGCTGCTGGAACCCCGCACTGGGTCGCTTGGATAACTGCGTGTTTTGGCTAGGTGGCAGGGACCTTTGGCGAGCTGTTGGGGTCCTGCACGGAGTCGCAGGGGCCCGTGCGCATTGTAGGAAGGTTTCAGGTATCGTTTGCAAGGATTGCTGGGGCCCGTGCATGTGATGGGAAGGTGGCAGGTATTATTTGGCGAGCTACTGGGACCCCGCACAGGGTCACTGGGGCCCATGCACGCGGTGGGAAGGTGGCAGGTATCGTTTGGTGAGCTGCTGGGACCCCGTACAGAGTCGCTGGGGCCTCTGCGCTCGGTGGCAAGGTGGCAGGTATCATTTGTCGAGCTGCTGCTGGGACCACACAGGGAGTCGCTGGGGCCCCTGCACGCGGTGGGAAGGTGGCAGGTATTGGTTTGCGAGGTGCTGGGATTCCGCATGGGTTCGCTGGGGACCGTGCGTGTGGTAGGAAGGTTTCAGAGCTGCTGGGACCCAACAAGGGATCGCTTTGGCCCGTGCACGCGATGGGAAGGTGACAGGTATTGTTTGGCGAGCTGCTGGAACCCCGCACGGTGTCGCTGGAGCCCGTCCGCCCCGAGGGAAAATGACAGGTATCGTCTGGCGAGCTGCTGGGACCACGCAAGGATTGCTGGGGCCCGTGCACGCGATGGGAAGGTGGCAGGTATTATTTGGCGAGCTACTGGGACCCCGCACAGGGTCGCTGGGGTCCGTGCGCGAGGTGGGAAAGTGGCAGGTATTGTTTGGCGAGCTGCTATGACCCCACTCGGGGTTGGTGGGGCCCGTGCACGCAGTGGGAAGGTGGCAGGTATCATTTGTCGAGCTGCTGGGACCCCGCACAGGGTCGCTGGGGTCTGTGCGCGAGGTGGGAAGGTGGCAGGTATTGCATGGTGAGCTGCTATGACCCCGCTCGGGGTCGGTGGGGCCCGTGCTCGCAGTGGGAAGGTGGGAGGTATCATTTGACGAGCTGCTAGGACCACATAAGGAGTCGCTGGGGCCCCTGAGCATGTTGGCAAGGTGGCAGGTATCGTTGCCGAGCTGCTGTGACCCTGCACGGGGTCTCTGGGGGCAGTGTACGTGGTGGAATGTGGCAGGTATCGTTTGGCAAGCTGCTGGGACCACACAGGGAGGCGCTGGGGCCCCTGCGTGATGTGGGAAGGTGGCAGGTATTAGTTTGCAAGCTGCTGGGATTCCGCATGGGTTCGCTGGGGCCCGTGCACGTGGTAGGAAGGTTTCAGGTATCGTTTGAGGAGCTGCTGGGACCCAGCAAGGGATCGCTGTGGCCCGTGATTTCGATGGGAAGGTGACAGGTATTGTTTGGGGAGCTGCTGGAACCCCGCACTGTCTCGCTGGAGCCCGTCCGTTCGTTGGGAAGATGGCAGGTATCGTCTGGCGAGCTGCTGGGACCCCGCGCTTGGTCGCTGTGGCAATGTGTCAGTTACGTTTGTCGAGCTACTGGGACCCCGCACAAGGTCGCTGGGGCCAATGCGAATGGTGGGAAATTGGCAAGTATCGTTTGACGAGCTGCTGGGACCCCACAAAGGCTCACTGAGGCCCTTGCGCGTGGTGGGAAGGTGGCAGGTATCGTTTGGTGAGCTGCTGGGACACCGCACGGGGATGCTGGGGCCCCTGCGCGGTGGCAATGTGGCAGGTATCGTTGGCGAGCTGCTGGGACCCCTGCCCGCGGTGGGAAGGTGGCAGGTATCATTTGGTGAACCGCTGGGACCCCGCACAGGGTCGCTGGGGTCCCTGCGCATGGTGGCAAGGTGGCAGGTATGTTGGGCAAGCTGTTGGGGCCCCGCACGGAGTCGCTGGGGCCAGTTAACGCGGTGGAAGGTGGCAGGTATCGTTTGGCGACCTGCTGGAACACCGCATTGGGTCGCTGGGGTCTGTGCGCATGGTGGGAAGGTGGCAGGTAACATTTGCCAAGCTACTTGGACCCCGCACGGGGTCGCTGGGGCCCCCGCGTGTAATGGAAATGTGGCTGGTATCATTTGGTGTTCTGCAGGGACCCCGCACGACGTCGCTGGGGCCACAGTGAGCGGTGGGAAATTGGCAGGTATCGTTTGGCGAGCTGCTGGAACCCCGCATGGGTTCGCTGGGGTCTGTTTGCATGGTGGAAAGGTGGCAGGTATCATTTGACGAGCTGCTGGGATACCGCACTAGGTCACTGGGGCGCGGTGGGAAGGTGGCAGGTATTGTTTGGTGAGCTGCTGGGACCCCACACAGGGTCGCTGTGGCAACTGCATGTGATGGGAAGGTGGCAGGTATTGTTTGGCGAGCTGCTGGGACCCCGCACGGGGTCGCTGACGCCCCTCTGTGCGATGGTAAGGTGGCAGGTATGTTTGGAGAGCTGCTGGGACCCCGTTCCCTATGCGGTGGCGAGGTGGCAGGTATCGTTGGCGAGCTGTTGGGACCGCTACCCGTGGTGGGAAAGTGGCAGGTATCATTGGTAAGTTGCAGTGACCCCGCAATGGGTCGCTGGGGCCCGTGCACGCGATGGGAAGATCACAGAAATCATTTGGCAAGCTGCTGGAAACCCGCACTGGGTCGCTGGGGCCCCTGTGCGCGGTGGCAAGGTTGCAGGTATGTTTGGCGAGCTGTTGTGGCCCCGCACGGGGTCGCTGGGGCCCCTGCGTGCAATGGGAAGGTGACAGGTATCATTTGGCGAGCTGCAGGGACCCCGCACGAGGTCGCTGGGGCCCGTATGCGCGGTGGTAAGGTGGCAGGTATCGTTTGATGAGCTACTGGGACCCCACACGGGGATGCTGGGGCCTCTGCGTGGTGGCGGGGTGACAGGTATCGTTGGTGAGCTGCTGGGACCCCTGCCCGTGGTGGGAAGGTTGCAGGTATTGTTGGAAAGCTGCTGGGATCCCGCACGGAGTCACTGGGGTCTGTGCGCACGGTGGGTAGGTGGCAGGTATCGTTTGGCGAACTGCTGGGACACCGCACAGGGTCTCTGGGGCCAGTGCACTCGCTAGGAAGGTGGCAGGTATCGTTTGGCGAGCTGCTGGGACCCTGCAATGGGTCGCTGGGGCCCGTACACACGATGGGAAGGTCGCAGATATCATTTGGCAAGCTGCTGGAAACCCACACTGGGTCGCTGGGGCCCCTGCGCGCGGTGGCAAGGTGGCAGATATGTTTGGCGAGCTGTTGGGGCCCTGCACGGAGTCACTGGGGCCCGTGCGCGCGATGGAAGGAGGCTGTGTGGTCCAGTGATTAAAGAAAAGGGCTTGTAACCAGAAGGTCCCCGGTTCAAATCCCACCTCAGCCACTGACTCATTGTGTGACCCTGAGCAAGTCACTTAACCTCCTTGTGCTCCGTCTTTCGGGTGAGACGTAATTGTAAGTGACTCTGCAGCTGATGCATAGTTCACACACCCTAATCTCTGTAAGTCGCCTTGGATAAAGGCGTCAGCTAAATAAACAAATAATGGAAGGTGGCAGGTATCGTTTGGCGACCTCCTGGGACCCTGCACGGGGTCGCTGGGGCCCCTGCGCGTGGTGGGAAGGTGGCAGGTATCGTTTAGTGAGCTGCTGGGACACCGTACGGGGATTCTGGGGCCCCTGCATGGTGACAAGGTGGCAGGTATCGTTGGCGAGCTGCTGGGACCCCTGCCCACGGTGGGAAGGTGGCAGGTATCGTTAGAAAGCTACTGAGACCCCGCACGGGGTCGCTGGGGCCGGTGCGCACGGTGGGAAGGTGGCAGATATCATTTGGTGAGCTGCGGGGACCCCATACGAAGTCGCTGGGGCCTGTTCGCATGGTGGGAAGGTGGCAGGTATTATTTGGCGAGCTACTGGAACCCCGCACGGGGTCGCTGGGGCCTGTGCACGAGGTGGGAAGGTGGCAGGTATCGTTTGGCGAGCTGCTATGACCCCGTACGGGGTCGCTGAGGCCCATGCACGAGGTGGGATGGTGGTAGGTATCGTTTGGTGAGCTGCTGGTACCCCGCACAGAGTTGCTGGGGCCTTTGCGCGCGGTGTCAAGGTGGCAGGTATCATTTGTCGAGCTGCTGGGGCCCCTATTCACGGTGGCAAGGTGGCAGGTATCGTTGGCTAGCTGCTGGGACCCCTGCCCACGGTGGGAAGGTGGCAGGTATCGTTGGCGAGCTGCTGGTATCCCGCACGGGGTCGCTGGGGCCCGTGCACATGGTGGGAAGGTGGCATGTATCGTTTGGCGAACCGCTGGGACCCCGCACAGGGTCTCTGGGACAAGTGCACTCGCTAGGAAGGTGGCAGGTATCGTTTGGCGAGCTGCTGGGATTCCGCACGGGGTCTCTGGGGCCCCTGTGCGCGGTGGCAAGTTGGCAGATATCATTGCCGAGCTGCTTGGACTCTGCACGGGGTCGTTGGGACCCCTGCCCACGGTGTGAAGGTGGCAGGTATCGTTTGCGAGCTGCTGGGATTCCACACGGGGTCGCTGGGGCCCGTGCACTTGCTGGGAAGGTGGCAGGTATCGTTTGGCGAGCTGCTGGGACCCCGCATGGGGTCGCTGGTGGCCATGCCGGCGGTGTAAGGTGGCAGGTATCGTTTGCGAGCTGCTGGGATTCCACACGGGGTCGCTGGGGCCCGTGCACTTGCTGGGAAGGTGGCAGGTATCGTTTGGCGAGCTGCTTGCACCCCGCATGGGGTCGCTGGGGCCCCTGCGCGCGGTGGTACAGTGGCAGGTATGTTTGGCGAGCTGCTGGGACCCTGCACAGGTTCGCTGGGGCCCGTACGCGTGGTGGTAGGTGGCAGGTATCGGTTGGCGAGCTGCTGGGATCCTCCACGTGGTCGCGGGGGCCCGTGTGCACGGTGGGAAGATGGCAGGTATCGTTTTGTGAGCTGCTCGGACCCCGTACGGGGTTGCTGGGGCCCGTGCGCGCGGTGGGAAGGTGCAGGTTTCGTATTTCGAGCTGCTGGGACACAGCACAGGATCTCTGGGGCCCGTGCGCTTGCTAGGAAGGTGGCAGTTATCATTTGGCGAGATCCTGGGACAAGGCACGGGGTTCGCTTGTGCCCTTGTGAGTGGTGGGAAGGTGGAAGTTATCGTTTGTCGAGCTGCTGGGAACCGGCACGGGTCTCTGGGGACCGAGCACACTGTGGGAAGGTGGCAGGTATCGATTGATGAGCTGCTGGGTCCCCGCAATCGCTCATTGAGGCCAGTGTGTGCGGTGGGAAGGTGGCAGGTATCGTTTGGCGAGCTGCTGGGACCCTGCACGGGGTTGCTGGCGCCCGTGCGCGCGGTGTGAAGGTGGCAGGTATTGTTTGGCGAGCTGCTGGGACACCACACGGGGTCTCTGGGGCCCATGCGCTCACTGGGATGGTGGCAGGTATGGTTTGGCAAGCTGCCTGGAGATGGCACAGGGTCGCTGGGGCCCGTGTGAGCGGTTGGAAGGTGGCAGTTATCGTTTGTCGAGCTGCTGGGACCTTGCACGGTGTCACTGGGGCCCGTGTGCGCATTGAGACAGTGGTAGGTATCGTTTGAGGAGCTGCTAGAACCCCACAAGTGCTCGCTGTGGCCCCGTGCGCACGGTGGGAAGGTGGCAGATATTGTTTGGCGAACTGCTGATACCCCGCACAGGGTCGCTGGGCCCATGCACACGGTGGGAAGGTGACAGGTATCATTTGGCGAACTGCTGGGACACCGCACGGGGTCGCTGGGGCTCCTGCGCACGGTGGCAAGATGGCAGGTATCGTTTGGCGAGCTGCTGGAACCCCACACTGGGCCGCTTGGGCCACTGCGTGTGGTGGCTAGGTGGCAGGTATGTTTGGCGAGCTGTTGGGGCCCCGCACGGAGTCGCTGGTGCCCGTGCGCGCGGTAGGAAGGTTTCAGGTATCGTTTGACGAGCTGCTGGTACCCCGCAAGGATCGCTGGAGCCCGTGCATGCGATGGGAAGGTGGGAGGTATTATTTGGCCAGCTACTGGGACTCTGCACGGGGTGGCTGGGGCCCATGCACGCGGTGGGAAGGTGGCAGGTATCGTTTGGTGAGCTGCTGGGATCCCATATGGAGTCGCTGGGGCCTCTGCGCTCTGTGGCAAGGTGGCAGGTATCGTTTGTCGAGATGCTGGGACCACTCAGGGAGTCGCTGGGGACCCTGCGCGTGGTGGGAAGGTGGCAGGTATTGGTTTGCGAGCTGCTGGGATTCCACACGGGTTCGCTGGGGCCCGTGCGCGTGGTAGGAAGGTTTCAGGTATCGTTTGACGAGCTGCTGGGACCCAGCAAGGTTCCGCTGTGGCCCGTGCACGCGATGGGAAGGTGACAGGTACTGTTTGGCGAGCTGCTGGAACCCCGCACGGTGTCTCTGGAGCCCGTCCGCCCGGTGGGAAGATGGCAGGTATCGTCTGGCGAGCTGCTGGGACCCCGCATGAGGGCACTGGATCTCCTGCGTGCGGTGGCTAGGTGGCTGGTATCATTTGGCGAGCTGCTGGGACTCTGCATGAGGGCACTGGATCCTCTGCGTGCGGTGGCAAGGTGGCTGGTATCATTTGGCGAGCTGCTGGGACCCCTGCCCACGGTGGGAAAATGGCAGGTATCGTTGGCGAGCTGCTGGGACGCCACACAGGGTTTCTGGGGCCCGTGCGCTCGCTGGGAAATTGGCAGGTATCGTTTGACGAGCTGCTGGGATCCCGCACGGGGTCGCTGGGGCCCGTGCGCACAGTGGGATGGTGGCAGGTTTCATTTGGTGAACTCCTGGGACCCCGCACAAGGTCTCTGGGGCCAGTGCACTTGCTAGGAAGGTGGCAGGTATTGTTTGGCGAGCTGCTGGGACCCTGCACGGGGTCGCTGGAGCCCGTGCATGCGATGGGAAGGTGGCAGGTATTATTTGGCCAGCTACTGGGACCCCGCACGGGGTGGCTGGGGCCCATGCACGTGGTGGGAAGGTGGCAGGTATCGTTTGGTGAGCTGCTGGGATCCCGTATGGAGTCGCTGGGGCCTCTGCGCTCTGTGGCAAGGTGGCAGGTATTGTTTGTCGAGATGCTGGGACCCCGCACGGTGTCTCTGGAGCCCGTCCGCCCGGTGGGAAGATGGCAGGTATCGTCTGGCGAGCTGCTGGGACCCCGCAAAGATCGCTGGGGCCTGTGCACGTGATGGGAAGGTGGCAGGTATTGTTTGGCTAGCTGCTATGACCCCGCACGGGGTCGATGGGGCCCATGCACGTGGTGGGAAGGTGGCATGTATCGTTTGTTGAGCTGCTGGGACCCCGCACGGAGTCGCTGGGGCCTCTGCGCTCGGTGGCAAGGTGGCAGGTATCATTTTGCGAGCTGCTGGGAACCCGCACTGGGTCGCTGTGGCCTGTGAGCGCGGTCTGAACATGGCAGGTATCGTTTAGTGAGCTGCTGGGACCCCGCACGGAGTCGCTGGGGCATCTGCGCGCGGTGGCAAGGTGGCAGGTATCTTTTGGCGAGCTGCTGGGACTCCGCACGGGGTCGATGTGGCCTGTGAGCGTGATGGGAAGGTGACAGGTATCGTTTGGCGAGCTGCTCAAACACCATAAGGGAGTCCCCACAGGGAGTCGCTAGGGCCACTGCGCGCGGTGGGAAGGTGGCAGGTATTGGTTTGCGAGGTGCTGGGATTCCGCACGGGTTCGCTGGGGCCCATGCGCGTGGTAGGAAGGTTTCAGGTATCGTTTGATGAGCTGCTGGGACCCAGCAAGGGATCGCTGTGGCCCATGCATGCGATGGGAAGGTGACATGTATTGTTTGACTAGCTGCTGGAACCCCGCACGGTGACGCTGGAGCCCGTCCGCCCGGTGGGAAGATGGCAGGTATCATTTGGCGAGCTGCTGGGACCCCGCATGAGGGCACTGGATCCTCTGCGTGCGGTGGCAAGGTGGCTGGTATCATTTGGCGAGCTGCTGGGACCCCTGCCCACGGTGGAAAAATGGCAAGTATCGTTGGCGAGCTGCTGGGATGCCACACAGGGTTTCTGGGGCCCGTGCGTTCGCTGGGAAATTGGCAGGTATCGTTTGACGAGCTGCTGGGATCCCGCACGGGGTCGCTGGGGCCCGTGCGCACGGTGGGATGGTGGCAGGTTTTATTTGGCGAACTCCTGGGACCCCGCAAAAGGTCTCTGGGGCCAGTGCACTTGCTAGGAAGGTGGCAGGTATTGTTTGGCGAGCAGCTGGGACCCCGCACGGGGTCGGTCGGGCTCCTGCGTACGGTGGCAAGGTGGCAGGTATCATTTGGTGAGCTGCTGGAACCCCGCACTGGGTCGCTGGGGCCCCTGTGTGCGGTGGCCATGTGGGAGATATGTTTTGCGAGCTGTTGGGACCTTGCACGGATTCGCTGGGGCCCGTGCACGCCATGGAAGGTGGCAGGTATCGTTTGGCCAGCTGTTGGGACCCAGCACGGGGTTGGTGGGGCCCCTGCGTGGGATGGAAAGTTGGCAGGTATCGTTTGGCGAACTGCTGGGAACCCGCACGCGGTCGCTGGGGCCCCTGCACGTGGTGGGAAGGTGGAAGGTTTAAAGTATGTTTTGCGAGCTGCTAGGACCCCGCACGGGGTCGCGGGGGCCAGTTCGCACAGTGGGAAGGTGGGAGGTATCGTTTGGCCAGCTGTTGGGACCTCGCACGGGGTTGCTGGGGCCTGTGAGCGCGGTGGGAAGGATGCAGGTATCTATTGTCGAGCTGCTGGGACCCCAAATTAGTCGCTGGGGCCCCTGCGTGCAGTGGCAAGGTGGCAGGTATTGTTGGGGAGCTGCTGAGAACCTGCACGGGGGTCTCTGGGGGCCGTGCAGGCGGTGGAAAGTGGCAGGTATCGACTTGCGAGCTGCTGGGATTCCGCATGGGGTCGCTGAGGCCCGTGCGTGGGTTGGAAGGTGACAGGTATCGTTTGGCAAGCTGCTGGGACCCCGCACAAGGTTCCTGCGGCCACAGCGAGCGGTGGCAAATTGGCAGGTATCGTTTTGTGAGCTGCTGGGACACCGCACAGGGTTGCTGTGGCCTGTGTGCGCGGTTGGAATGTGACTGGCATTGTTTAGCGAGTTACTGGGACACCGCACAGGGTCTCTGGGGCCTGTGCGCTCACTGGGAAGGTGGCAAGTATCGTTTGGCGAGCTGCTTGGTTCCGGCACGGGGTCCCTGGGGCTCACGTGAGTGGTGGGAAGGTGGCAGTTATCGTTTGTCGAGCTGCTGGGACCCTGCGCGGGGTCGAGGTTTCCGTCTTGGCGTTGGGGAAGGTGGCAGCTATTGTTCTGCGAGCTGCACGGACCACACACGGGGTTGCTGGGGCACATGCGTGCGGTGGGATGGTGGCAGGTATCATTTCTCAAGCTGCTGGGACCCTGCATGAGATCGCTGGGGCCATTTCAAGCGGTGGGAAATTGGCAGGTATCGTTTGGTTAGCTGCTGGGACTCCGCACGGGGTCTCTGGGGCCAGTGCACTCACTGGGAATGTGGCAGGTATCGTTTGGCGAGCTGCTGGGACCCGGCACAGGGTCCCTGGGGCACGTCTGAGCAGCGGGAAGATGGCAGTTATCGTTTGTCGAGCTGCTGGGACCCTCGCGGGTTCGCTAGGGACCGTGCGCACGTTGGGAAGGTGGCAGGTATCGTTTGGCGAGCTGCTGGGACCCCACACAGGGTCGCTGGGCCCTCGCGAACAGTGGGAAGGTGGCAGGTATATTTTGGCGAGCTGCTGGAACCCTGCACAGGTCGCTGGGGCACCTGCGCAAGATGGCAAGGTGGCAGGCATCGTTGGCGACCTGTTGGGACCCCGCACTGGGTTGTTGCGGCCACTGCAAGCGGTGGGAAATTGGCAGGTATCGTTTGGCGAGCTAATGGGACCCCTCACGCAGTCGCTGGGGCCCATGCGCGCGGTTGGAAGGTGGCAGGTATTGTTTGTCGAGCTGCTGGGACCCGGCACTGGGTCGCTGTGGCCCATTTGAGTGGTGGAAATGTGGCAGATATCGTTGGCAAGCTTTTGGTACCCCGCACGTCTTAGGTAGGGACCGTGCGCGCGGTGGGAAGGTGGCAGGTATCGTTTGGCGAGCTTGTGGGACCCTGCACGAGGTTGCTGGGGCTACAGCGAGCGGTGGGAAATTGGCAGGTATCGTTTGGCGAGCTGCTGGGACCCTGCACAGGTTGCTGGGGCACCTGCGCGTGGTGGCAAGGTGGCAGGTATCGTTGGATACCTGTTGGGACCCCGTACGGGGTCATTGCGGCCACTGCAAGCGGTGGGAAATTGGCAGGTATCGTTGGCGAACTGTTGGGATCCCGCACGCGGTCGTTGTGGCCACTGCAAGCATTGGGAAATTGCTAAACAATACCTACCACCTTCCCACAGCGCACACGGGCCCCAGCGACCCTGTGCGGTGTCCCAGCAACTGGTGAAACAATACAAGCCACCTTCCAACCGAGAGAACGGGCCCTAGTGACCCTGTGTGGGTTCCCAGCAGCTCGGGAAACAATAACTGCCACTTTCCCACCGAGCGCACAGGCCCCAGCAACCCCATGAGTGGTCCCAGCATTTCAGGAAACAATACAAGCCACATTCCCACTGGTCGCACGGGCCGCAGGCACGCCGTATGGGGTATCAGCAGCTCGCCAAACAATACCTGGCACCTTCCCACCAAGCGCACAGGCCCCAGTGATTCAATGTGGGGTCCCAGCAGCTCGCCAAACAATAACTGCCACCATCCCACCGAGCGCATGGGCCCCAGGGACCCTCTGTGGGGTCCCAGTAGCTTGCCAAACAATACCTGCCAGCTTCACACTGCACGTGCGGGGTCCCAGCAGCTCAGCAAACAATATCTGCCACCTTCCCACCGAGCACACGGGCCCCAGCGACCCCGTGCGGTGTCCCAGCAGCTCCCAAAACAATATCTGCCATCTTCCCAGCCAACGCACGGACGCAAGCTACCCCATACAGCGTCCCAGCAGTTCACCAAACAATACCTGCCACCTTCCCACTGAGCACACGGGCCACAGCGACTCCTTGCGTGGTCCCAGCAGCTCGGGAAACAATACCTTCCACCTTCACACCAAGCGCACGGGCCCTAGCGACCCTGTGCGGGGTCCCAACAGCTCGCGAAAAAATACTTGACACCCTCCGACCGAGCGCACGGGCCCCAGTGACCCTGTGCGGTGTGTCCCAGCAGCTCCCCAAACTTTATCTGCCACCTTCCCAGCCAGTGCATGGGCTCAAGCAATCCTGTGCAGGGTCCCAGCAGCTCAGGAAATAATACCTTCCACCTTCCCACCGAGCGCACGTGCCCCAGCGACCCCATGTGGGGTGCCAGCAGCTCGCTAAACAATACCTGCCACCTTCCCACCGAGCGCATGGGCCCAGCGACCCCGTGCGGGGTCCCAGCAGATTGGGAAACAATACCTGCCACATTCCCACCAAGCGCATGGGCCCCAGCAACCCCGTGCGGGGTCCCAGCAGCTCGCCAAAAAATACCTGCCACCTTCTCACCGAGCACAAAGGCCCCAGCCACGCCATGCGGGGTCCTAGCAGCTCTTGAAAAAATGCTTGCCACCCTCCGACCGAGCATACAGGGTCCCAGCAGCTCACCAAACAATACCTGCCATCTTCCCACCAAGCGCACGGGGTCGCAGCCACACCGTGCGGCGTGTCAGCAGCTCTCCAAACAATACCTGCCACCTTCCCATGAGAGAAGGGGCCCCAGCAATCCCGTGCGGGGTCCGAGCAGTGCGCCAAACAATACCTGCCACCTTCCCACCGCGTGTACAGGGTCCCAGCAGCTCGGCGAACAATACCTTCCATCTTCCCACTGAGCGCACAGGCCCCAGCGACCCCGTGCGGGGTCCCAGCAGCTCGGGAAACAATACCTGCCACCTTTCCACCGAGCATAAGGGGTCCCAGCAGCTCGCCAAACAATACCTGCCACTTTCCAACCGCGTGCACGGACCCCAGCGACCGATTGCGGGGTCCTAGCAGCTCACCAAACAATACCTGCCACCTTCCCAAAGAGCGCACGGCCCCAGCAACCCTGAGCGGGGTCCCAGCAGTTCACCAAACAACTACCTGCCACCTTCCCAGCCAGCGCACGGGCACAACCAACACTGTCCGGGGTCCCAGCAGCTCAGGAAACAATACCTGCCACATTCCCACCGAGCGCACGGGCCCCATCAACCCCGTGTGGTGTCCCAGCAGCTCGGGAAAAAATACTTGCCACCTTCCGACCGAACACACGGGCCCCAGCAGCTCATCAAACAATATCTTCCTCCTTCACACCAAGCGCACGGGATGCAGTGACCTCTTGCGGGGTCCCAGCAGCTCGGGAAACAATACCTGCTACCTTCCCTCCAAGTGCAAGGCCCCAGCGACGCCGTACGGGTTCCCTGCAGCTCCGGAAACAATGCCTGCAACCTTCCCACCGAGGGCAAGAAGTCCCAGCAGCTAGCCAAACACTGCCACCTTCCATCAGCACGCACGGGCCCCAGTGACACCGTGCGGTGTCCCAGCAGCTGGGGAAACAATAAAAGCCACCTTCCAACCAAGCACACGGGCCCAAGCGACCCCGTGCGTGGTCCCAGCAGCTCAGGAAACAATACAAGCCACCTTCTCAACGGGCGCACGGGCCGCAGCCACACCGTGCTGGGTGTCAGCAGCTCGCCAAACTATACCTGCCACCTTCCCACCGAGCACACGGGCCCCAGCAGCTCGCCAAACAATACCTGCCACCTTCCCACCGAGCGCATGGGCCCCAGGGACACTGTGTGGGGTCCCAGCAGCTTGCCAAACAATACCTGCCACCTTCCCACCACGCGTACGAGGTCCCAGCAGCTCGGCAAACAATACCTTCCACCTTCCCACCGAGTGCACAGGCCCCATCGACCCTGTGCGGAGTACCAGCAGCTCACCAAACAAATACCTGCCACCTTCCCAGCAAGCACACGATCACAACCGACCCTGTCCGGGGTCCCAGCAGCTCGGGAAACAATACCTGCCACCTTCCCACCGAGCGCACGAGCCCCAGGAAACCCGTGCGGGATCCCAGGAGCTCGGGAAACAATACCTGCCATCTAAAACAAAATGTCCAAAATGGTTTAATAGATCAATTTTTAAAAAAATTCAGAGAAAAAAGGCACTTTACAGAGCGTTTAAAAGGGACCAAAAACAAAGCACACCTGCTGACACCCCGCATAGTACGCCCCACATGTCTACCTGTTCCTATCCAATTTTAAATAACTTTAGCATAACAGAGGCAGAAGTGTTAAAGGGACTAGGAGCTCTTAAAATAAACAAATCCCCTGGGCCGGAAGAGATCCTCCCAATAGTACTCAAAGAAATGAAAGAAGTTATTTACAAACCGCTAACCAAGATCATGCAACAGTCTCTTGACACTGGGGTTGTACCGACAGACTGGAAAATAGCAAACGTAATACCGATCCACAAAAAGGGAGACAAAACCGAACCAGGTAACTACAGACCAATAAGCCTGACTTCTATTATATGTAAACTTATGGAAACTATAATAAAATCTAAAATGGAAAATTACCTATATTGTAGCAATATCCTGGGAGACTTTTTTGAGGATGCAACATTGACAATGGATAATTGCAAAGCATACGACATGGTTTATTTAGATTTCCAGAAAACTTTTGACAAAGTCCTGCATAATTCTCAAACTGAACGCAGTAGAGATTCAAGGAAATGCATGCACATGGATTAGGGAGTGGTTAACATGTAGAAAACAGAAAGTACTGATGAGAGGAGAAACCTCAAAATGGAGCGAGGTAACCAGTGGTGTAACATAGAGATCAGTATTAGGTCCTCTGCTATTCCTAATCTACATTAATGATTTAGATTCTGGTATAGTAAACAAACTTGTTAAATTTGCAGACGACCCAAAAATAGGAGGAGTGGCAAACGCTGTTACAGCAGCAAAGGTCATTCATAATGATCTAGACAGCATTCAGAACTGGGCAGACACATGGCAAATGAAATTTAATAGAGAAAAGTGTAAAGTATTGCATGAAGCAATAAAAATGTGCATTATAAATATCATATGGGAGATACTGAAATTGAAGAAGGGAACTATGAAAAAGACCAAGGAGTTTATGTTGACTCAGAAATGTCTTCATCTATACAATGTGTGGAAGCTAAAAAAATGGCCAACAAGATGCTCGGATATATTGTGAGAAGTGTTGAATTTAAATCAAGGGAAGTAATGTTAAAACTTTACAATGCATTAGTAAGACCTCACCTAGAATATTGTGTTCAGTTCTGGTCACCTCGTTACAAAAAGGATATTGCTGCTCTAGAAAGAGTGCAATGAAGAGCGACCAGAATTATCCCGGGTTTAAAAGGCATGTCGTATTCAGACAGGCTAAAAGAATTGAATCTATTCAGTCTTAAACAAAGTAGACTATGCGGTGATCTAATTCAAGCATTCAAAATTCTAAAAGGTGTCGACCCAGGGGACTTTTTTGACCTGAAAAAAGAAACAAGGACCAGGAGTCACAAATGGAGATTAGATAAAGGGGCATTCAGAACAGAAAATAGTAAAGGCACTTTTTTACACAGAGAATTGTGAGGGTCTGGATCCAACTCCCCAGTAATGTTGTTGAAGCTGACATCCTGGGATCCTTCAATAAGCTGCTTGGTGAGATTCTGGGATCAATAAGCTACTAATAACCAAACGAGCAAGATGGGTTGAATGGCCTCCTCTCGTTTGTAAACTTTCTTATGTTCTTATGTTATCAGCTCTCATGTGAAAATGAGATTTTATACATTTACTCGCATTGCTGATGGGACATGGTTTGTGACAGTTCAATTTACCAATGAAGTTAGTAATAATCAGCACAAAGGATCCCTGTCATGTTTATCCTCAGATCATGTGCTGAAGGACTGCCCCACTTTCATCTGTTTTGGGACATTCAAGCAGGAACTGCACAGGCCTTGCCAGCTGTGAGGGAGTGCAGGAGGAAACCGCAGTGGTGCATTTGCTCTGCCAACGGTGAGCGTGTAGAGGAGGGGGTCAATGACAGCAGAGCTGAGGGACAGGAAGGCACTAACGGACCTCCTGAGCTGGAGGAGATGGCAGTGACAGAGAGCGCTCAGGTGTAGAAGGCAGAGGGGGAATCTGCAGCACCAAGAGTGGAGGCTGGGGAGCAGTCTCAACCTGCAGCAAAAACAGTGGAAGCTGAGGAGAAGGCACAAGCTGCAGCAACAAGAATGGTGGCTGGGGAGCAGTATCAAACTGCAGCACCAAGTAAGGATGCTGAGGAGCTGACAAAAGATGCAGCGGACTTGGAAGCAGCAGGGCTGACCTCAACTCTCACCTCAGAGAAAGATGTGGATGTGGGTGGGCACATTGAGGTGGAGGGAGCTGTGGCTGGGGGAGCTGGCAGCGGAGCACAGGGAGAAATGGACTGAAAAGGTGGCAGAAACTTGAGAAGAAAGAGGGTGGTAGCATTGGTAAGATCACGTCCAGGGTCATAAGTAGAAGCAAAGACACTGGGGCACTGAACATAAAAGAGATTGGAAAATTGATTAAAAAGGGTTTTATTCTCCAGCTGGGAGATGAATCAAAATGAATGTCAATGGGTTAAGAGTCTTTGCTGAATCTGATAAAGTTTTGATTAAGTGTTAGACTTGAATGTGTTAAATGTTGCAAGTTAACTTCCAAGTTGTTATGAGCACTTTTTTGGATTTATTTTTCAGATGGATAAAGCAAGTTAACTTTTGAGTTGTTATGAGGAATATATATATATATATATATATATATATATATATATATATATATATATATATATATATATATATATTTTTTTTTTTACTTTTCAGAAATTCACTGGTTGTCTACGAGGGCTTGAGAGGAGGCAAAATTGGGAGTGAGATATTGAGAGTGAGACAAGTTCAGAGGATTTCTTCGGTTGCTTATGAGGCTTGAGAGGGAGCGAGATTTGAGAGTTTAAGATAGAGACAAGTTTGAGAGGAATTGTGGGATGGAGTTTGGGAATGGTGCTTAGTAACATTGAGGTTAGATACTGATAGCAGGACGAGATAGGGTAGATGAAAAGTTTTCCCTTCTCATTGGGTCAGGCAGAATCCTCTGGCTGCTGGACGACGTACAGAGGGAGACACGAGAAGAGCAAAGAGTTAGATATAAACATTTACCGCCGGGACAGGCAGCATCCTCTGACTGCTGGGCGACGTAAAAGTGAGAGAAAAATAGCAAAGTTTAGACACATAACATACAACAAATCTGGCTCTCGCTCCCGACAGTTCAGGCAGCACCTGGGTGTTTAGTGGAGCAAGAGACAGGAAGGGGACGAACAGGACAAAAGGACAGATCCTTCGCAACTCAGTGCAGCATCCTCAGGCAGCTAAGTTGACAGCTGGACGGCGTAGAGCGCTTAGGAAAAGTGTCTCGGGTACGTTTAGGAGAGATGAAAACAGAGAACCCCCCCCCCCCGGTCGGGGCCCGCTCAGCAGGTGGAGGCTTGGCCTACTGCATGAGGGGGCTGAAATGGTCCTGGACCTGAAATGGAAGAGAGGAGATGGGACAGCAAGGTTGAGGCCTGGAAGGCTTAGCGCATAAGCAGCAGAAGAATAGGATGTGGCCGGGGGTCCCCTCAGGCTGGCGAGGAACAGCCAGACGGCAGTGGTTAAGACGAGAGGCCGACCCGGACTCCCCAAAAGAGGACCCCGGTTCCCGCAAGAACCGCACCGTGGATAGAAGAGATCACAGAGCCGCACACATAGACAAAAGCTAGAAGAAAAGAGAAAAGACAAGAGATGTTAGTAGACAACCTATGCCTATAAGCCATCCACACTGTGGAGAGGCAACCCCCTGCAGGAGGAAACCTCTGGTGGGCCTGGCGGAGCGGGCCCCCACCCGGGCAAGCTAACGAGTGCTTGATGAGCTGTGGCGATGTCTGCAGAGGATGATCTAATATAAAGTTCAAGAGCTGAAGAGGTCCAGCGCCCCATAGACTTAATCAAGTGTTGATTGATTCCTGCCCTGGCCACGGAGGTAGCTGCTTCGATCCGGAATGAATGGGGAGAGAAATAGTTCAAAGAAACCCCGATCCATGACAATAGGGTAGATAGACAGGATGAGAACCAGTGTCTCGTAACAATGGATCTCGAGCTGTCGATGAAGAGGGGATCCGACGAAGACATGGAATCCTGCAGGCAAGGTATCTGGACATAGCAGAGCTGGGACACAGAGGAGAGTTCACTTTAGAAAATTGAACGAACTGACCTTGGCTAATTGGTCCATTTGTGAAGATCTGATGTGGAGGATAAAGTGGTTTCTGGGGATTTGAGTGAGAGATTGGAGCGCTTGAGGCCTAAAGCTGGGAAGCTGGAAGTTGATGGAGTTGAGAATTCTGAACAGCGGAGAAATCAAAAGGCAGCAGTCAGGCACAGGGTTTCCATGACGATGTCGTCAAATGGGTTGAAGCATCCTTGCCAGAGAGCAGTGAGGAGACGAAGGAGAAGGTCTGTTGAGATTGGTTGTCTTGATGGAGAGGAGGGGGGCAGGCTTTTCTCCATGCCTCTTGAGCGTTAGGCGGATCTCTGGAATAGACGAGAGAGGAGGAGAGGAGATAGATTGAAGGCAAATACTGAATGCCCGCTAGCTAGCATCTAATAGAGGAGGGGGCTAAACGTAGAGACAGCCTGAGGTGAGTGATGAAGGCGAGGAGGTGCTGTAGGTTGTAAGAGGTATGAGAGATCCGATTTTGCTTGCAAAAGTGAGTAAATGAAGACCAGGCAGTCGAGTAGGAGGAACGGGGCGAGAGCGTTCTCCATGAATCCACGTGCTGATTGAAGGAGGCCAGAGAGAGAGTTATTCAGTTGAATATTGTCTCTGGGATTGAAAGGAACGGGGGCTGGAGGCGGAACTGGTGCTGGATACCTGAGAGATATTTCTGATGGAGGAAGGGGCCAGGTTAAGGGATAGCCTGAGGTCTGTGATAAAGGTGAGGAGGTGCTGAAGGTTATAGGTGGTGAGAGAGATCCGATTCTGGGCACAGAATGTGGTGAAGGAAGACCAGGCGGTAGAATAAGAAGAGCGAGTGGAAGGGGTGAAGGCATGCTCCCTGAAGCTGCGGGCCGCCTGGAGGAGGCTGGAGAGTGTGGAGTTTAGTGGAACACCAGCTGATTGAAAAGGAGGAACTTACCGAGGGTTGGGGTCTGCTTCTGGGACCAGGCTGTGAAACTTGTGGACCATCACACAACCTCCACCATGTCTAACACTGGGCATAGTTAACTTTTTTTTTTACTGCAAGGTGTAGTATTCTGTAGTAAAATTACTACAGCTGGCCAAAGTCTAGTATCTGGGTGCACGGGATGGTCACAATACCTCATGGTTGATATGGCTTAATGCTCCAAGTCTATCTATTGTATTCCCCTTGATGTCCTGGTAACTTGCTTTCCCCCAACTGGTGCTGTCACGGTAAGTTCACAGGATGCACTCTGTACCTTCAGGAGTCCTGCAGAGGAAGTGCTTTACAAGTGCAGTTAGACATAATACTTCCATGGTCAGGTCATTGAATGGACAGAGCAGCATTTTCTGAGGGTAGAGATTAAAGAATGAAGGATGTCTATTGATATAGGGAGCCAGGAGGGAGCAGCGGGGGCTCTTGAGGATCTCTCTGAGTGTCAAGCAAACTGATGGGATGGATAGGAGTGTTGGAGAAGGGACAGACAAGAGGCAGCAGAAATACTGAATTCCGGAGATGTAGGCTTTAACGGTAGTGGGGCTAAGTGAAGAGATTCCCTTGCATGGGTGATGGAGGCTAGAATCCGTTGCTCATTAAATCGGAAAGGGATGTATTTTGTTTTGAGTGCAGAAAGTTGTAAATGTTTTCCATCCAGTGATAAATGAAGATTTGGTCGCTGGGGCTAAGGGTGTGGCCATGTAGTGATGAGCAGATTGCAGACGGTTGGAGAGTATTGTATTTAGTTGAACGGCAGATGTTGGCGTTGCAGAGTTTGATGAGGGCTGAGGAGGCAGCTGGAGCTGAACAAATATATGAAATCGACTGCTGAGTTATTTCTGGAAACAAAGGCAGAGAGATGAGATGCTGACCATCCTGTGTTAGTTAATACGGGATCGATCAGCGGTTTTCTTCCATCAGTCTGTTTGGAATGGAAAAGGTGAACTCATAATTAGAGATTTGGGTTTCACAACTCCAGTCATTCTCCTAATAGTGGAACTCCTTAATTCATAAATCAAAACAGATTTCCAGTCTTGTACCATGTATTAAAGCTTGTAGTATCTGTTAGGATGAGCAGATATATGACTAAATGAAGTCAAGCGCGCTGTGTATATATATATATATATATATATATATATATATATATATATATATATATATATATATACAGTACTGTGCAAAAGTTTTATGCAGGTGTGAAAAAATGCTTTAAAGTAAGAATGCTTTCAAAAATAGACATGTTAATAAATTATATTTATCAATTAACTAAATGCAAAGTGAGTGAACAGAAGAAAAATCTAAATCAAATCCATATTTGGTGTGACAACCCTTTGCCTTCAAAACAGCATCAATTCTTCTAGGTACACTTGCACAAAGTCAGGGATTTTGTAGGCATATAGTCAGGTGTATGATTAAACAATTATACCAAACAGGTGCTAATGATCATCAATTCAATATGTAGGTTGAAACACAATCATTAACTGAAACAGAAACAGCTGTGTAGGAGGAATAAAACTGGGTGAGGAACAGCCAAACTCAGCTAACAAGGTGAGGTTGCTGAAGACAGTTTACTGTCAAAAGTCATACAGCATGGCAAGACTGAGCACAGCAACAAAACACAAGGTAGTTATACTGCATCAGCAAGGTCTCTCCCAGGCAGAAATTTCAAGGCAGACAGGAGTTTCCAGATGTGCTGACCAAGCTCTTTTGAAGAAGCACAAAGAAACGGACAACGTTGAGGACCGTAGACGCAGTGGTCGGCCAAGGAAACTTACTGCAGCAGATGAAAGACACATCATGCTTACTTCCCTTCGCAATCGGAAGATGTCTAGCAGTGCCATCTGCTCAGAACTGGCAGAAAACAGTGGGACCCTGGTACACCCATCTACTGTCCAGAGAAGTCTGGTCAGAAGTGGCCTTCATGGAAGACTTGCGGCCAAAAAGCCATACCTCCGACGTGGAAACAAGGCCAAGCGACTCAACTATGCACGAAAACACAGGAACTGGGGTGCAGAAAAATGGCAGCAGGTGCTCTGGACTGATGAGTCAAAATTTGAAATATTTGGCTGTAGCAGAAGGCAGTTTGTTCGCCGAAGGGCTGGAGAGTGTACACGAATGAGTGTCTGCAGGCAACAGTGAAGCATGGTGGTGGTTCCTTGCAAGTTTGGGGCTGCATTTCTGCAAATGGAGTTGGGGATTTGGTCAGAATTAATGGTCTCCTCAATGCTGAGAAGTACAGGCAGATACTTATCCATCATGCAATACCATCAGGGAGGCATCTGATTGGCCCCAAATTTATTCTGCAGCATGACAACGACCCCAAACATACAGCGAAAGTCATTAAAAACTATCTTCAGCGTAAAGAAGAACAAGGAGTCCTGGAAGTGATGGTATGGCCCCCACAGAGCCTTGATCTCAACATCATCGAGTCTGTCTGGGATTACATGAAGAGAGAGAAGCAACTGAGGCTGCCTAAATCCACAGAAGAACTGTGGTTAGTTCTCCAAGATGTTTGGGCCAACCTACCTGCTGAGTTCCTTCAAAAACTGTGTGCAAGTGTACCTAGAAGAATTGATGCTTGATGCTGTTTTGAAGGCAAAGGGTGGTCACACCAAATATGGATTTGATTTACATTTTTCTTCTGTTCACTCAGTTTGCATTTAGTTAATTGATAAATATAATCTATTAACATGTCTATTTTTGAAAGCATTCTTACTTTACAGCATTTTTTCACACCTGCCTAAAACTTTTGCACAGTACTGTATATATATATATATATTTTTTAGATCCAGGTATTGGAGGAAAGCTGGAGCGTTGGAAGCTCTGGAGGAGAGCAGTTGCAGATTTAAACAGTAAACTAAAGCAACTTTTGTATGCTGCAACAGTGAGCAGATCTGAAGAGGGAGTCGAGATTTGCTGTAATGAGGAGATATTAACAGTAGAGGCAAGATCTGCTAAACGGGCAGAGATCTCGGGGAGTAAACGATGGAATGCTGTCAGTAGTGTGCAGTGGCCTGCTGTATAGAGCAGAGAGCTTTAGAACAGTTAGTGATGATAAGAGGAGCCTGCAGTATTTAGATGTCACGATTCGTTGAGTTGAACTCGCTCTCATGTTGCAAAAGCGCAGCAGCAGGAGCCAGAAGATTGCAGTAGTGAGGCACAGACTCGCATTGCCTGTTAAAGCTGCCTGATCGCCATGGCAACTTACCACTCCCAGTAGTCACTCGATGAGGCGTTGCCTTGGTAACCATGGTCTGTGAAGCGCCAGTGGGAAAGAGTTGCAGTACAGTAGTGACGTTGGAACAGTCTTTCTGCTGAAAACGCAGACCAAGTTGAGAATGGCACTCCGCTTTGAACGGCGCTGTAGCTGGGCTGGAGACTGGATGGAGCAGGAAAGACTAACGTTGGAGCTCCTGCAGAAAAATAGAAAAGCTGAATGATGAAAAGAATCACCTGAGCAGGTAGAAAAATAGCTGATACTATCTTGCCAGCGCTGAGCAGAGAAATGGCCTGCAGTGAAAGGAGCGAACAACAAAAAACAAACACAGACAAGGAAGCGGAAATAGTGCTGGGTTAAAGTAGAAAAGAAAGAGAGAGATAGACAGGAGGGGCAGCCAATAACATACGTGGAGCAGCGCTGGTCGTGACCTAATAATTGACGAGGCGAGCGCTGCATTGTGTGGTTGGCTGGAAATGTTAAATGAGGCTGAACCGGGATCAGCTTCCACCCGGAAGAGATCGGTGGATGCTTATCGGGGTGGACGCCACGGAGAGAAGGTAAAGAAAAGGACTTAGGATAAGAAAAAAAGCACAAAGCAGGAGAGAGCCCTCTACGGCATCCCCCGAATTACGCCTAAAGGCTAACATTTAATATGTACTACTACATTTAGCTTTCTTTTTTTTGCTTTTATTTTCCCCCTCTGTATATATCTTTAATACCTTTAATATTATTTTCTTTTTCTGGTATATGTTTAACCCAAAACATCTTGATAAAATGTGACAGTGACTGAAACCTTTACCCCTGAATTTGTATTTCTGCCATGTAACAATTATTGTACTCTTTCATTTCTGCATTATATAGACCATATGTTTGGGTGGGGTCTTAATCGCTGCTTGCAGAATATCAGTTTTGCTCATTTGAAAATCCTTTTTTTCAGCATGTAATGTGGGCTACAATGCAGATATCTACCCACAACTGCATGGCTAGAATACCCAGGTTGCAGAACAATACAATGCAAGGATCAGAAGACTGAAGCATCACCTGCCATATATGACCAAAACTAATTTCATGAAGCACCTTGAATTGTACCTCTGGTATTACTCCAGAGAATATATAAGGAAGATGTGTAACTAAGTCATGTTTGAATGGACTGTCTCTTCAATGTTATCTGATTTGTATTTTAGTGGTCATACTTCATCATTTTACCAGTAACCAATGTAGTTCAGTGAGTGAAGACATTTGGAGGGACACAGGATTTTTTTGAATACTTTTTTTCTGCCCTGAGCTACATTCCAAGCCTCCAGATGTTAAAGGCATTAGAACACTGGATTATAACCCTGCAGCAGCATTCGGGATTGCTGTCAAGAAACCCCATTGATTGAATGTGAGCCAAAGCTAGATTCTATGACTTGTATCTGAACCATCTAAGTTGCATCTAGAATCATTACTTGTTGTTTTTACTTATTTGTTTATTTTTGTAGGTGAACTATGTTTGTTGAATAATAACATGTTTATTATTATTATTATTGGATGTACAATTCATATTATGGAACAAAAGATAGACAGGTTACTGTGACAAAGAGCGAATGAATCCGAATCAACAATCTCCCTCTCGACTGGTGAGGGCACTGTACAACAGGAACTGCGGGCTTCGTACTGAATGGTTGGGCAGTTCATTCCGGGGACAGTCGGAAGCCGGCCATTCAGGAAGAGGGCGGCGTTACGGTGCCTGGAGTCATCGCCCTAGTACGGTGAGCGAAGTTTCAGTCATGAATTGGAGGAGACGTGATTGAACTAGCTATCGGAGGGGGCGGGGCTGAGGGTACTTTAGGGGGACGTGATGCCGTAATCGGTTCCTTTGTTGTGGTTACTGGGAGGAGACAAGGACGGGATCCTTGAATGAAGTGTGGGTCCATTGATAAAAACGCTTGTATTTGTTTTGTCAGACGGCTGATACGAAGCCGGGAGCTGCCGCGAGAAGCCAGCCCTGACCTGAACGCACAAGAGCACCAGCACTCAGAGCACCACACCTGCACCAGAGCACACAGTCTGGAGACGTGTTGTTTGTGACTGTATTACGTGTGTTGTGTTTGAATTATTATTTCGGGACTGCAACCCCTTTGTTTTGTCGCTGGCAATACCCATTGCTGGGTAGAGTCAGCTTTATTATTTGAGTCCAGTTTTTGCTGGCAATACCCATTGCTGGGTAGAGCCAGCTTTATTATTTAAAAAACCTTGTCAAGGAAATTAAAGAACCTGACCTGTGAACTTTGTGTTTGTCCTTTGTCTGGAGCACCTTGAATCACCTGTACACCGGAGCACTACAAAACACTTTGCCACAGTTACCCACTATGCTTTGCATGTGAATGCCAGCTTTCCTTATGTTTGGATGCTCATTGCTGATGGGTTATTCTGTTATCCAATCAGAGCGTATTAGATGAGTCTCTTGAAATATAGTAAACTTTACTGAAAATAATTTGATCTGACCCAGCAGCAAAACATAGATATTAAAACATGATGTTCTTGTTTCGATATGGTTTAAGGATATATGATAGTTCTTTCAAGCCAGAGTGACAGTGTGTACAATATGACAAAAATGATCAATACAGAGAAAGGTAACCAGGCTAATCCCAGGATTTAAGGACATGGCTGTAAGACAGGTTAAATAAACCTACATCTTTTCAGCCCAGAAAAAAAGAAAGTAAAGAGAGAATGTCTTTGAAATCTTTACCGTTTTTTTTCAGTTGGTAAAATCAAGTTTATGAAACCATTGACGCAATTTTAAAAACTCTTAACACAAGAACCAAAACCACTCTCTAGTGGCAGAAGCCTGTTAAGTTTTGCATTCTGTTTAGTTAATCCATTTTGCAAAACAACATAGTTGGCTCCAAACCAGAATTTATTAATGAAATACCATCACATCATTAGTTTAGTCATTGAAACAAAAGAAAATAACAGCATTATTGCAGTGAACTCAAGAACAATAAACTCATGATACGTGTGTCAAAATACATTTTCATCATTGAAGAGGAAGACAAAATCTGCAACAGAAATGAATCCAAATCCAAATGAATCCAAATTATTTAAACATAAACCATACCAGGTCACTCAGACACACCTCATCTGAGGGTCTGGAACCAACTCCCCAGTAATATTGTTAAAGATGACACCCTGGGATCCTTTAAGAAGCTGCATGATGAGATTCTGGGATCGAGCAAGATGGGCTGAATGGCCTCCTCTCGTTTGTAAACTTTCTTATGTTCTTATGTTCTTATGTCTCTCATGTACATTTGGCCACATGTTCTCATCGACATCACAAAAAATGTTTTTGTTTGCCATGCACCTGGGAAAAAACTTTCTTGCAGGCCGAATCCACGCCTGACATTGTTCTTGGGTAATGTCATCGCATGCAGCCTCCATGGCCTGCAGAAGGGTGGCGTGCTGATAAGGTTGACGATTGTAAACCTTCCACCTCCGAGCAGAGAAGAACTCCTCAATAGGATTGAGGAAAGGCGAGTATGGTGGCAGGTACATTACAATGAATTGCTGCTGTGCTACGAACCATTACCGCATCACCGCTGCATGATGGAAGCTAACACTGTCCCACACAATGACATATGTGACCTCCTGATCAGCTTGAACAAGGTTATTGTGCAGCTCATCTAGAAAATTCAGTAGATGTGTGGAATTGTACGACCCAAGTAACGGCCTATGGACCACCACGCCATCGTCTGAAATGGCAACACACATGGTAATGTTGCTCCACGCCATCGTCTGAAATGGCAGCTCACATGGTGATGTTGCTCCACGCCATCGTCTGAAATGGCAGCACACATGGTGATGTTGCTCCATGCCATCGTCTGAAATGGCAGCATACATGGTGATGTTGCTCCACGCCATCGTCTGAAATGGTAGCACACATGGTGATGTTGCTCCACGCCATCGTCTGAAATGGCAGCACACATGGTGATGTTGCTCCCACGCTGCCCTGGGACTGGAGTTGTCACACGCTGGCTGATGATATTCCTGCCACGTCTTCGTGTTTTGGCCAAGTTGAAGCCAGCCTCATCAACAAAAATGTATTTGTGCCGATTGACGTTCACATCCAGCTCCATTACCTTCTGAAAATAGAGATGCACAGTTGGGTTTACTTATCCATATCAACTCACAGTACTACCACAGTATTACAATATCTGTACCAAACTCACATGCTAACTGTATCATAAGAACATTACTGTCCCTGTGTATGCACTTCTATTGCAGTATACTGAGGCATGGATATAGTGTTCTTACCTGAACGTACTCTGCTCACAGTTGCTTCACCCTGGGATTATTTCTTTCAAAAGGCACAAGTAAATTTGTTTCATAGTTACTTGGTGCCTTTGTAGAATCCGAGCAATTGTAAGTAGACTGATGGTGTTCACGCCTTCGAAAACATTGTTGTCTTCAACAATGAGTCGCTGGATTTCGGTGAGGCGAATACCATTTTTTGCACGGACCATCTCAACTACAGCCATCTCCAGCTGATCAGGGAGTAATCGACTCATGCCACCACTGCATGCCTTTTTCTCAATTCTGGAAACAAAGCACAATATGCATGCTGTGGTTACTCTTTACTGCTGTCAGTAAATGTTCTGTGAAACTGGGTACATTATGCATGTTCTATACACTTACCGGTTCTCTGTTCTCATTGACAAGCCTCTGTTGATGACATGGTCAACAACTGTTGCTCTGATTTAATTCAACACGGTAGCTCTTTTTAGTCATACTTCATCTCATCTTCCTTGACGTTGTCCCTGTCCCTGTCCCTGTCCCTGTCCCTGTCCTCGACCGCAACCTCGCCCTCGCCTAGCATCTTGTTCTGCAGCCTGCTTCATGTTGTCACAAACTACATGCAGTCTACACAGCCTTTTATTTGGTGTTGGGATGATTGTCAATTAATTCAACTTGCATTTTCACAATGTGAATGCGATTATCAATAATGGGACATCGTTCTTGGTAATAGCAATTAGAGTGAAGCATTTAGAAAAACAGATATAAACATTTGAAATATGTATTTCTGACTGAGCAAGTAATGTAGATAATTGTGAAAGTCATGCTAGATTTTGTAATTTGTATGTAATCAAATGCAAAAGTGTTTGGGGTTCCGAAACAATTAGATTTCTGCAACTCAGTATGGAGTTTTGTGTTGAGTTTTGAAAATTGCGCCAATGGTCTCATAAATGTGATTTTAGCAACTGAAAAAAACTGTAAAACCATAAATTGTATTGATAGTTTACCCAAGACACTACTTCAAATTTAACACAGAGAGAAGAACAAGAGGGCAGAAGTAAGTTTAGAACCAAACTTAGCAACAACTTTTTACACAACAGTTTTAAATGCATGGAACAGCCTAGTGGCCACAAACCCAAATGTGACCATGGACCACCATATATATTATAGTTTTAGGGTAGCATTTATGTGTTTGTGTGTTATGTATAAAGATTAGACTTGTCACCTGTATATCAATGTAACAGGGTCATGCTCGTGGGTGCCTGCATTCGCTGCTGAGTGACAGGCAGGAGATCAAGACAGAGGTTGAAGTTGACACGCCCCGCAGGCACGCAGGATTTATTTACACACACACGCACACACACACACACAGTGAGAAAAGCTCACGTGACACTACCAACCATGGTAGCTTACTGAGTACATACGGCCAGCGTAAGAAAAAACTAAATAAAACACAACACAAAAAACTAAAAAATAAAAGGTGCCGTAAAAATGGCGTGCGCTACTCCCTAATGCATGGCGGTCCCGCTTGCTCACCTCGCTATACTTTATGGGGATCTACTATCCCCAAACTAATCTTTATGTATCAACACAAACCCCGACTCTGGCCGTCGGCGTTTTTGGCTTCTTCTTTTGGCGCCGATCCTGGTTCACCATCACGACGATCAGAGGATTTCAGCAACATATTTCGGTCTCTATGCTCCTCTCCCCTTGTCCTTGGCTTTGCAGCAGCCCCGAGATGAACAAACAGGACCTCTTTATACCTGCTGCCCCGCTGGAACACACCTACCCGCTGATTATCCACAGCTGGTAATCACACGCAGCAGGCAGGCTCTCCCAGGAGCGACAGGTACTTCATTAATTAATTACAACAATTACACAATACTATTTACAATGTATACACAAAAAAACCCTCTTCAATGAAACCCTCCATTAAATGATTAATGTTTTCATGGCTTTAGAAGTGCTTTGTATAAATGTTTTTATACTTGGATTCTGCACTTTGTCTGGCTTTGGTGTTGTACTGATTGTGACATCCTGTAACCTGCTGTTATTGGTTAATAAAGTATAGGCCCATCTGTGGTTCTGTGGCCTGGTGGTTTTAAAATAATAAAGTGTCTGTACAATAATAAATTGTGTCTCTGGCCCTGTTTTCCTTTAAAAAAAATAATTCTGGTATTGGTCTTGTGCCTGAGCAGGCCTTACATGTGCAAACAGTGCATTGGAGTCATGAAAGACTATAATGTCATGATTTTTCCTCTCTCTTTCTATGCTTTTATTCTATGCTCTCCTGCCACAAACCCGGTATAGTACTTGACCACCTTCACTTGCTTCTGGTTGCCCCTCCTTCTCTCTCCTCTCTCCATTACTGATGTCTCCGGCCTACTGTTGAAATCAACTACTCCCACGTGCCCTCTGGACCCCTGGCCGACACATCTTGTCCGTCTCTGTGCTTCTGATCTTGCTCCTTCCTGAATTGAGGCTCGGTTCCTGCTGCCCTCAAGCTTGCCAGAGTAATGCTGGTACTCAACCCCCTCCCTCCTCCTATTGACCAGGCTGTCTTATCTAATTTCCGTTCTATCTCCAACCTTGCAGTCTGTTTTTTATCCTTGAAGCAGTGGTGATGCAAACCCAGTCACTTGCGTTGTCCCTCAAGGGTCTGTTCTTGGACCTCTTCTCTTCAACATCTACATGCTTTCCTTGGCTCACCTCACCTATGAGGATGACACCCAACTCTACTTAAAACTTGACCCTGGATGTGCTCTGCGTGCACAGATTTAAAGCGACAGGCATGCGTTGTTTTTCTCGAAAATATATATTTATATTTCTGTAACAGAAGCACCTATAAACTTTGTTCCAAGTGTTCTGGTATCAGACTAGCAGTCTAAGTGTGTACTGAGTTTCAGAATGATACATCACCATTTTTTATTTTATTTATTTATCTTAATTTTAACTCCAAGATTGACACTGTGGATGCAAGGAGTTGTTGAGAACAAAACCTAAACAAATCCGAATTTTAGCTTTTGTACTTTTTAAAATATGATCGTTTTTGTGAAATAAATGCTGCATGTGTTTTCCCATGGTGACGTCCCTACTCGAAACAGACTGAGGCCATGTAAACAAAAGACTCATTCATTTTAAATCGCCTGTAACTCAGCGTTTTTTCACTGGTCTCGTTTTGATGGGCAAAGGTATCACCTCATGAAATCAGGCACTCAGATGTTTGTACGATCCCTGACCGCCAAACAACGTGTGTTGGGGCAGAAGGTGTTTTTGACACTTTCACAAAGTTATTTGCCATAGACATCAAAATCAAGTCTTGTTTAAAGTGACATAGAGCCAAAATAAACTTTTTTTTTAAATGATTGCTCTGAAATTGGGTATGCAATCTCGCGCTGCTAATGTGATCAGAAAACACTTTGAATGGAGCGTCTGCGTGCCATGGTTCCAGAGATACGCCTGGAAACATGTTTTTTTTTTTTTTGTGTTAAGACATGCTGTTTAATGTACAATGGACACACGGGCATGTATACCAGGCTGCCACCCAGGCTCTGAAAGGGCTAGGATACTGAAATGTGTACAGAGTATCAGGGTGACATGTACATAATATATCCAAAAGCTCAAGTGTCTGGCTCTTTCTGTTGCCATGCAGGAGGTATGTTTAGACAGCTGTCAATTAAATTTAGGCTTTTTTTTACAAGACATTTAACTTCATATCCCAGCAACCCTAGAGTGTAAAACCACAGTTGAAATTTCTCAGCAATGGTCCAGACGTAAAGCTTCTCAATCTCAATTTTCAGAAGGATCCGTTCACGGGAACGTACGTTACGTCCCAAAACGTCGACCTAGGAAGTGCGTAAAATGAACATTTTCAGCTGGTTAGCAGCCATTGGTTTTTTCAACATTACTCGGTCTAGGAATGTCGTGGGAAGCCAATTCAAACACTTCTGAACTAGGCACAACCTGCTCTACAAATTTGGTCCAAAAAGTCAGATCTTTTGGTTTGACCCTTTGCCAAAAAATGCCTCTAATTTCTCAAAAGTCTTCTACCAGTGTGGTTTTTGGGGCTGAAAAAGTATTTTTTTTGAAGCGGGGACCGCAGCCAAAAAACACAATGTCAAACTGCAAACTGCATTGACTTACATGTATTGTTTGTTTTTTTTTTGTTTTTTTTTACATAACATTTTTATTTGTCCACCGATTTTCATGGGACTTTTTTTCCATGTGTCCCGGTCAACTCTCTGATTCTGGGACACTTTGAATGGTGTTTCACTGCGTTCCAAACTTTCACTGACAAGAGGAATACATACTAATGCCATGGGTTATTGACAGAGGGAGTAAATACTAAGAACTGGTTTACATGTATTAAGATTGTAATTTATTAAGCTGAAATATTGAAATGACTAGCAATACACTTAAAAGGTACTTGGAATTTGTAATCCATGCAATTTGGTCACATTGCGGCCCACAGGCCCACAGTAGCCTTGCTATGCGGCCCTCTGCTCTGGACACCCCTGTTCTAGACAATGTGGGGAAGCTATGAAAAAGGCTAATATAATGCTTGAATATATAGTTAAAAGTGTTGAATTAAAATCAAAGGAAGTCATGTTAGAACTTTACAATGCATTAGTAAGACCTCATCTAGAATATTGTGTTCAGTTTTGGCCACCACACCACAAAAACAATATTCCTGCTCTTGAAAGAGTGCAAAGAAGAGCAACCAGAATTATTCCTGGTCTGGAGGCATTTATTTATTTATTTTACACAAAGAATTATGAGAGTCTGGAACCAACTACCCAGTAATGTTGTTGAAGCCAACATCCTGGGATCCTTCAAGAAGCTGCTTTATGAGATTCTGGGATTAATAAGATACTAACAACCAAGCAAGATGGGCCGAATTGCCTCTTGTTTGTAACCTTTATGTTCTTAAAGTGGCACACGGCACTGCTCAGTAGTTCCTGATGTAATAGGAGAGTCTCTATAGCTGTCATAAGTTTGGTAAATATTGTAGCTGATGTCAGAAAAACTGTTAAGTCCCAGTGACTATATCATTTATTATAATTTGGGTTAAATGCAGTATTAGTTCCCGCCCTAGTTCAAAATTAAGATATTAATTTTATTTTTAACAAATAGCTAGAAAATTAAATAACTGTTTTAAAAGGCTAGAAACACTTAATGGCTGCATCTAACCAGTATTTAGTATACAAGTATCATATATACACTTTAGAACCATAAGACAACCATAAAGACTAAATGATCACAGATTGAATAGCAAAAAAAACATTTAACAAAATGTAATGCACAAGAACTGGGTATAAAATTGTGGCAAAGTGGTTAACAGTGTGCAGGTGAAAGTGATCAATAAATCAGACAAACAACGATAATCCAGGTGCAATGAAGGTTTAAGTGTATAATCCAATGCCTTTAAATGACGTTAATTTAACATATTTATTTTGTTGATGAAACTAATTAATTTTAAGTTGCCTTTATTGTCATTGCGATAAACCATACAGACTATCATTCATCGAGTGCATTTAACTTAAAATAACAGACTTCATGGTACAAGTTGCACATGCGCACACAGGCAATCATTGCGCGTCAATCACTCGGCAATTGCAGTTTGAAAAAGAAAAATATCGAGAAAGTTTACATTTTCAACACATTTTCAAACAGACAGCACTTGTAATTGCATGTGTTGTTTGTGTTATCTTTTGATTTGTAATATTAACTTACAATGTGTACGTTGTTACATATTTGGGCCACGGTACACTGAACTCAGTGTATTTTTCAGAAAAGTAAATGATGCAGAAATTATGCATTTATTTATGCAAGTCAAACTATGACTGCGTATTTTTTGCCTTTCAGTTCAGGCGGTGAGTCGGATGAGTAGCAGGGCTTCAGGGCACCTGGACTTCTGCAAATTGTTTAATTATTACTTTGACTTTTGCCAACAGCCCCGTTTTGAGGTAAACTCTTCAAAACACTGACCCAGTAGAGAATCTAATTCTCAGGGCATTTTGGAGAGCAGAGTTGAATCTCACCTCCCTGGACTCAACCTAGTTTTGAAACCGAGCTCTTGAACCCATGCTGAGATATAGTCAGTCTATTGACTCAACGTCCACGCTACCGTGCCAGCGAGGACCGTAACGATTTTATTTTATAGCTCAGCGCAACAGTTTACCCACTGCCTCACAGCCTACTCAAAGTACAGTGGAAATTGCAGGAAAAAAAAAAAACACAACATTGAAGAAAATACAAAGGCATGTTTCTAAAATGAAATTATTTTCTTTTAAATATTCTGTTACCGTATATAAATCTATTAGGTATTGGTTCCCCAAACTTTAACCCTGTAAAGTCTGAGACATGGAATAACTAACAGAAAAATGTCATTTTTTGAACTGACACTTTTTCTTAAAGCTATAGACAAAATCGAAGGTTTTTTTTTTAAAATTGGCACTAAAGTATATTTTTAATGTATCGTATATGATACGTTAGGCATTTATGGCAATACATTAATTTCCACAAGAACATTTTAAGAAGTATTTGTGTTTCAGATGTTTTTACCTATATGGTAACAATATCCTGGGAAACAGTCAGCATGATTTAGGAAAGGGAGATCATGTCTAACTAACCTGCTTGATTTTTTTGACGATGCAATATCGACAATGGATAATTGCAAAGCATATGACATGGTTTATTTAGATTTCCAGAAAGCTTTTGACAAAGTCCCACATAAAAGATTAATTCTCAAACTGAACGCAGTAGGGATTCAAGGAAATCCTGGATTAGGGAGTGGTTAACATGTAGAAAACAGAAAGTACTTATTAGAGGAGAAACCTCAAAATGGAGCAAGATAACCAGTGGTGTACCACAGGGATCAGTATTAGGTCCTCTGCTATTCCTAATCTACATTAATGATTTAGATTCTGATATAGTAAGCAAACTTGTTAAATGTGCAGACGACACAAAAATAGGAGGAGTGGCAAACACTGTTGCAGCAGCAAAGGTCATTCAAAATGATCTAGACAGCATTCAGAACTGGGCAGACTCATGGCAAATGACATTTAATAGAGAAAAGTGTAAGGTGCTGCACGCAGGCAATAAAAATGTGCATTATGAATATAATATGGGAGATACTGAAATTGAAGAAGGAATCTATGAAAAAGACCTAGGAGTTTATGTTGACTCAGAAATATCTTCATCTAGACAATGTGGGGAAGCTATAAAAAAGGCCAACAAGATGCTCAGATATATTGTGAGAAGTGTTGAATTTAAATCAAGGGAAGTAATGTTAAAACTTTACAATACATTAGTAAGACCTCACCTAGAATATTGTGTTCAGTTCTGGTCACCTCGTTACAAAAAGGATATTGCTGCAAAGAAGAGCAACTGGAATTATCCCGGGTTTAAAAGGCATGTCACATCCAGACAGGCTAAAAGAATTGAATTTATTTAGTCTTCAACAAAGAAGACTACGCTGTGATTTGATTCAAGCATTCGAAATCCTAAAAGGTATAGACAATGTCGACCCAGGGGACTTCTTTGATCTGAAAAAAGAAACAAGGACCAGGGGTCACAAATGGAGATTAGATAAAGGGGCATTCAGAATAGGAGGCCCTTTTTTACACAGAGAATTGTGAGGGTCTGGAACCAACTCCCCAGTAATGTTGTTGAAGCTGACACCCTGGGATCCTTCAAGAAGCTGCTTGATGAGATTCTGGGATCAATAAGCTACTAACAACCAGCAAGATGGGCTGAACAGCCTCCTCTCATTTGTAAACTTTCTTATGTTCTTATGTTCTTACGTTGTGAGGATCTCTGAAGTATATTTAGCATTGTTCAGGCAAAGATGGACTTTTTCACAGTACACATTTGAGAAATAAGTACCTGCACAGTACTTGTATCTGTCTGCTTCCCCATATTGGCAATAACCATAGCCATCATTTCTCACATGCAGAAAGAAACTGCAGAAAATTATCAAAAAAATAATAAATTAACAGGAAGAGAGAAGGAAAGAAAGAATGCTGCTTTGAAAAAAAAACGGTTTATATAATCAAAGGTAAGTATATATATATATATATATATATATATATATATATATATATATATATATATATATATATATATATATATATATATATATATATGTAGTTTAAATGATCAGGAAAAGTTAAACAGTGATTAGTCACCTGGTGATATGTCCAGTGAATATTAAACCTTTCTGTGCAATATTTTCTTAATCTCTGCCCATAGAGACCATTCTCTTTTTTTCAGACTATGTCTTTACAACCCAGCCAACATGTACATATTGGGCCCATGCTGGCAACCGGTGCACTGTGAACAACCTAACAACGTTCTTACTTATTTACTGTAAATGAAGTTAGTAGTAAAGGCACGACAGCGAATGTCACTTTTCTAAGCCCCGCCCCTTCTGATTGATGTATGACCCTAAGTCCCACCCCTACTGGTTGATTTATGACCTTTAAGCCCCACCCCCTTTCCTCACGCCTGGAGTGATTTATGGTCCTTAAGCCCCGCCCCTTTCTCCCCTCGCTTTTGAGTGATTTATGACCTGCCCCTTTTTTTCTGACATTAACCAGATATCTATGAAAAATATCATCTATGACATACAAAAGAAAAAGACAGAAAGATAAAAGAAAGTTGTATTATAGTGCATTTCTTGTTTGACCCTGTTCGAGACCCTCCATAACAACAATCAAGATAATTTACAAACAGAGTGTCCCTAAACAGTTTAATTATAATCAGTATATTATACACATATTACACTGAAAATTAACCTCTTATGGTATGCTGTAAATGTTCTTGGCCCCTACATTTCTGCTGATTTTCCAGGTCGTGGTAGCTATCGGTGTATTTCCATAATACACGTGGTTCTATATAATGGTTGCTAATAATATTACAACGTCCTCTAAAAAATGCTTTAAAGTTATTTTAGAATCTAAAAAATGTTAGCACAGGTTTCAATTATAAAGGTTTTAGGGTTTTTTAGCCTACCCATAATGCACCTGGATCTGCATAATGGCATCTATTAATATTACATAGAACTCTAAAAACCTATTTAGGGTTATTTAAGAAGCTAAAAGATGTTGTCAATACATTCTTTGGCTTAATACGATTATTTAACAATTTAACAAGTTTCCTTACTATACCAGAATCTAAATCATTAATGTAGATTAGGAATAGCAGAGGACCTAATACTGATCCCTGTGGTACACCACTGGTTACCTCACTCCATTTTGAGGTTTCTCCTATAATCAGAACTTTTTGTTTTCTACATGTTAACCACTCCCAAGTCCATGTGCATGCATTTCCTTGAATCCCTACTGCGTTCAGTTCGAGAATTAATCTTTTATGCGGGACTTTGTCAAAAGCTTTCTGGAAATCTAAATAAACCATGTTGTATGCTTTGCAATTATCCATTGTCGATGTTGCATCCTCAAAAAAATCAAGCAGGTTAGTTAGACACAATCTCCCTTTTCAAAAACCATGCTGACTGTCTCCCAGGATATTGTACCCTTATAGGTAATTTTCCATTTTGGATCTTATTATAGTTTCCATAAGTTTACATATAATGGAAGTCAGCCTTACTGGTCTGTAGTTACCTGGTTCGGTTTTGTCTCCCTTTTTGTAGATCGGTATTATGTTTGCAATTTTCCAGTCTGTCGGTACAACCCCTGTGTCAAGAGACTGTTGCATGATCTTGGTTAGCGTTTTTTAAATAACTTCTTCCATTTCTTTGAGTACTGTTGGGAGGATCTCATCCGGCCCAGGGGATTTGTTTATTTTAAGAGCTCCTAGTCCCTTTAACACCTCTGCCTCTGTTATGCTAAAGTTATTTAAAACTGGATAGGAACAGGTTGACATGTGGGGAATGTTGTCCGTGTCCTTTGCTATTTTTTTTCTTCATCTATGATTTTGCCATTTGTGTCTCTTAGACATTTAACCTCCTCTCTTGCTATTATAATATTGGAAAAACATTTTGGAATTGGTTTTAGCCCCCTTAGCAATATTGATTTCTATCTCTCTCTTGGCCTTTCTAACTTCCTTTTTGACTTGTGTTTGCAGTTACAGTTACTCTTTCTCTGTACTTTGTTTTTGGTCCCTTTTAAACGCTCTGTAAAGTGCCTTTTTTCACTGAATATTTTTTTTTTTAATTGATCTATTAAACCATTTTGGCCATTTTGTTTTAGATTTAGATTTGTCTACTTTTGGGATGCAATTGTTTTGTGCCTCTAGTTCTACATTTTTAAAAAAACAGCCATCCTTTTTCTGTGGATGTTTTCTCTATTTTACTCCAATCTACTTCTGTTATTCTTTGTTTCATACCTTCATAGTTTGCTTTTCTAAAATTGTAAACCTTAGCTTTAGTCATTACTTTTGGGGTTTTAAAAAACACTTCAAATGAAACCATGTTGTGGTCTGAGTTTGCCAATGTCTCTCTGACCTCTGTTTTAGTTATTCTGTCTTCGTTATTTGAAAAGACTAAATCAAGGCATGCCTCCCCTCTAGTCGGTGCCTGTGGCAATGTGGCCACGCCCTTGTGCGTAGTTTGTGTTATATGTTACGTGTTGTGTGTAAATGTTGGTGTATAGCGATGGTTGCACGGGATATAAGCGGGTCTGTGTTTCACGTGTGTTTAAAAATGTATAATTGTATTTAGGCACGAGGATGGCACATCACTTCACGTGCAGACAAAATGTGTATAATGTGTGTCACGGGATTGCACTTAATTAATTCACGTGCAGTTGTACCGAGATTCCAATTGAATGATTGACTAGCAATCGAGTCTCGGTACAACTGCATAAAAACAGCATTTTTTCACTCACTCGGGGTTGGGTGTTCGAGAGTGGAGAACGGGTGTGGAGAGGAGGTTAAATAAAATATAAGAAGAATAATAAGTGTTTTTTTACTCACCGTGTTTGTTTGTCTCCGTGCACCGTTTGTTAAGTGTTAGTTCGTTTTGTTTGTCTGTTTATTTTGGCGTAAGTGCCGTGTGCTGTTTTTGTGTTCTTTTATTTTGATTATTAAATGCTGAGCGCGATCACGCGCTCAGCTTCATCAAAAACCCCAAGTCTTTGTTTATTTATTTCCTGGCTCTGGTCTGACGTCACTCACTGCTGCCGTCTTTGTGACAGTGCCTTGACAAATTGTGTTAAGAAGCAGTCATTTGTAATTTCCACCATTTCAATTTCATCCGGCGTGCTCCCCACCGGTTATTCCCAATTTATATGGGGGAAGTTGAAATCCCCATTATCATGGCTTCTCCTTTTCTACATGCATTTCTAATGTCATTGTATAACAGATTATTTTGCTCGGCGTCTGAATTTGGCGGTCTATAGCATGCTCCTATTATTATGCCCTTTGAATTTTTGTCCATTATTCTGACCCATATTGATTTGGCGTTGTTTTCTTTGTCCAGATTTAACACCTGGGGTTTAAGACTATTTCTTATGTATAGCGCTACCCCTCCGCCTCTTCTGTCCTGCCTGTCTTTCCTATACAGTGTGTACCCACTAATATTATATTCGTCTCCATCACTCTCAGACAACCAAGTTTCTGTAACACCTATCACATCGTAGTTACTTGTTAGTGCAGTAGCTTCGACTTCTAACATTTTGTTTCTCAGACTTCTAGCATTAAGACAAATACATTTAATAGCTGTCTTACCTGAGTTGTTGCCTTTGTTTTGATGTGGTCTCCCTTCTGTTTTTTTGTTTTCTCCCCCCTTCCTTTCTAGTTTAAATGCTTCTGGACCTCCTCAAGGCTTCTTTCTCCGAGTAGATTGGTTCCCTTTTTGTTTGTGCAGTCCGTCCCACCTATATATAGTTGTAGAATGTGCTCAAATGTTCAAGAAAGGTGAAGCCTTCCTGTGTGCACCACAATTTCAGCCATGCATTTTGATTTTGTATTTCCAGCTGTCCATATGGTCCTTTGCAAGGTGCCAGCAGTATCCCAGAAAACACCACAGTTTTGGACTTGTCTTTTAATTTCCTTCCTAGCTCTCTGAATTTGTTTTGCAGGGATCTTGGCCAGTCTCTTGCAATGTTGTTTGTACCGATGTGGACGACTACTACCGGGTCGTCTCCTGTTTGTTCTAGGAGCCTGTCCATGTTCTCAGTGATGTGCTTGACCGAGGCTCCTGGAAGGCAGCACACTGTTGCAGTGACAGGGTCCAAACTGCGAACTGAACTTGCTGTGTTTCTCAATATGGAGTCCCCAACAATCATGACCTTTCCTCTTTTTGCTGCCTGGCCAGCACTGTTTATAGGGTCTTGGATGTTGTTCTTTTCGTTCTCTTGATGTTGGTTTTTGACATCGAAATTCTGAAGTGGCTCAAATTTGTTGGATGTTTGGATTTCTGGTGGTTGTGTTTGACAAAGTTTCTTTTTTTCCCTGCTTCTGCCTATCTGAACCCAGCTGTTTCAACTCTCTTCCATCTCCCTGGTGGCTTTCAGTCTGCTAGGGGTGCAGACTTCCATGAATTGTGGGTGTGTCAGCTCCTCAAGCTCCTGTTGCTGTCTCAATTCCTCCAGTTCCATTTCTAGCACACTTACTAGTTTAAGCAAGTCCTGGATTTTGCAGCACTTTACACACACTTGTTGAGCTCTGTTGGGTTTTCTCGGATTTCCCACATCATGCAGTTGTCACAGATTACTGGCTTGAAGACCATTGCGGGACTCTGATTACAGGGCCTAATTTGCATAGCCGCAGAGCAGTGCATGCTGGGGACACGGTTTGCTCTATGTATTATGCACTTTAAATAAAATATATTCAATTATTATAAAACAAAATACAATAACTGACCTGATTTCACCAAATACACCACATAAAAACATACATTTTTGTAAGATTTTTTTTTTATTATTATTTAGTAGTTGCCAATTTTTTTCTCCCAATTTGGCATATGCAATTATTTTAAGGCTCAGCTCACCGCTACCACCCCCACGCTGACGGCGAAGATGAACACACGTTGTCCTCCGAAACGTGTGCCGTCAGCCGACCGCTTCTTTTCACACTGCAGACTCACTGTGCAGCCACCTCAGAGCAACAGTGTCAGAGGACAACGCAGCCCTGGGCAGCTTACAGGCAAGCCCACAGGCGCCCGGCCAGACTACAGGGGTCACTGGTGTGCGGTGAGCCGAGGACACCCTGGCCGGCCTAAGTCGCCCTGTCCCTGGGCGGTGCTTGGCCAATTGTGCGCCGCCCCCTGGGAGCTCTCGTCTACGGTCGGCAATAGAATAGCCAGGACTCGAACCGGCAATGTCCAGGCTATAGGGTGCATCCTGCACTCTACTCAGAGTGCCTTTAATAGATACGCACTCGGGAGCCCCCGTAAGGATTCTTTTTGACAAGCTTTTGAGCTTTGAACTGTTAAACTTTGTGGATGACAAATGCATTTATTTTGAAAGGGATTACAGTACCTACGCATGATGAGACAAGATAAATATTATAATTTTAGACCTGCAATATAACATTTAAACATGCATTTTTTAGTCTAGCGCCAACACTCCAAAAATGTGTATAAAAAGATTAATTCATCTGAATAAGGACATTTTCCACATTCCATGCTTGCCATTCTCGCTTGAGTTGTTAAATCGGCTTCTTTACTGAACGCCGCAAGCAGCATCTGCCTTAAGACTGATACAGGAGGATATGCATATGAAAATGTGTCGTGATTTGTTTTGTAATGACGCTTGAGGTTGCTCGCTTGTAGCAGGCTACAGGCTACAGTGTGTAAGCGATTTGTTGCAGATGAGACAGGTTTACCACTGTTTGCAGTGAAAGCACACTCTTCCTCCCAGTCTGGTTTAAAGCCTCATACTTTCGTTTATTACTCATGGAGGGTTTGCTCAATGCCATTGTCCACAAAATGAATAAGCACTTGATTCAAAATTATGAAATGTTCTTCCAACTGCACATCCGGCTTTAAAATACGCATGTGCCAGCGAGCGGTGTCCAAAGTCCACAGGTGACGAATCCTTGCAATGAACATTCAGACTCAAAGGAACAGGAGAGAGAGAACTAGAGAGAAGAAAGAGTAATTAACACGAATGAATACAGAGAACACAAATAATAAACTAATTGTGTTTATTTTTACTTTCTCACTTTTCATTTCTTTATTATTCTTTCTTCATTTCAACTTGAACTGCAAGAGCTGCATGCGGCTGGCAAGCCGTGGTTTGGCCACCTCTGATATATACAGTAATTGTCTTCAGTGCTAAATTAAGAGCAAGTTTAACTAAGAGCAAGTAATATATATAGTAACAAACCGTCAGTGATGAGCACAGAAGGAAGGTATCAGAAACGTGCCCCTGAGCTCAAAACTAGAAAGACGTGTGTTGCTGTGGAGCGGTATTGTATATGAAAGAAACTTCAACGCCCATGATCCCAGTGGTCGATAGTCAGGTGACATGTCTGCGGGAATCCAGGGGGGTTTAAAAAGCAGGCAAACAATAAGAAAGAGAGAGGTGGAAAGGGAGGGGCAGTTGGAAGTGAATAGATAATGGGTATAAGAATTTTTCAATGGAATGCGCGAAGTTTAATAGCAAATGGACAAGAATTTAAAAAATGTGTAGTTGATTTTAAGCTAGTAGAAAAATTCTGTATTCAAGAGACATGGTTGATTCCAAAACTACATTTTAAAGTACCAGGGTATTTAATTATAAGGAAAGATAGAAAGGAAGGTAGAGGTGGAGGTGGAGAAGTATGCATAGGAATAAAGGAGAATATTGTGTTTTCTGAAATTGTTATTGTTACCGAGTTGGAGATAGTGAGGGTACAAATTAATGTGGAGGATGGTGTGATAAGCGTTATGTATGACCCGTGTAAGGAATTAGATAAGGAAGAAATAATTAATATTATTGAACATATGAGGGGTGGGAAGATTATTTGTGGAGATTTTAATAGCCATAGTACATTATGGGGAAGTAAGATAAATGATAGAAATGGAATGGTGATTGAAGAAATAATAGAAGATTTAAATTTGGTGGTTTTAGATTGTGGGGATGGAACAAGGTATGATGTAAATACTGGGAAAAGTTCAGCGCTAGATTTATCTATTGTATCAGCGCAGTTGGGAGTAAGAGTGGATTGGAAGATATTAATGGCTGAAGAAATGGGAAGTGATCATTTCCCTATAATTCTTACGATAGATGGGAAGACTAAGATCGATGAGCAGGTGCAAGAAGAGAGATGGGATTATAAAAAAAGCAAACTGGGAAAAATTTCAATACATCTGTAATAATACTATTGAAGAAAATATAATACAAGATGATGTCAATATTTTTAATGAGGGGATAATAAAGGCTATTACGCAAGCAGCAAAGAGAGCTATTCCAATTAGGAAAACTAAGAAGGGGGCAAAACCAGCGGTACCTTGGTGGAACGAAGAGTGTACCAGACTGATTAAAGAAAGGAAATCTTGTCTGAGAAAAGTTAAAAAAAACTATGTTGGCAGATGACTTAATTAAGTTTAAAAAATCAAAAGCAATGGCTCAAATGGCTATTAGGAAAAGGAAAAAGGAATATTGGCATTTTATTGCACTAAAATAAGTTATGATTCTAGTGTAAAGGATGTGTGGAATAAAATTAAGGCAATGGCAGGAAAAGGGAAAGGAAATAAATGATTTCCGTTAAAGGAGGATGGAATAATTATATTGGATGATGAGAAGAAAGCCTCTATGCTGGGGTTAGCATTTTCTAAGGTGGGGCAAGATGAGAATTATAATAAAGAATTTTTAGATAAGAGGAGACAATTTTGCATAAATAATTCAGTAATATTGGAAGATAGGGAAGATGTCAAAACAAAAATAAATGTGTCATTTTCAATAGGTGAAGCAAAAGCTGCGATTGAAAAAGGCAATAATTCCTCGCCAGGTGAAGATAAGATTTCTTTTATTATGTATAAAATATTACCAGATAGAAGTTTAGAAATATTATTCAAACTTTATAATAAAGTGTGGGAGTTGGGGGTGTTGCCTAAAGAATGGAAGAATGCTGTCATCATTCCTATAAGTAAGGCAGGAAAGGATCCGGGTGGTGGGATCTTATCGACCAGTAGCATTGACGGCTACTATATGTAAAATTATGGAAAGGATGGTGTGTGAGAGAATGTGGTATTTTTTGGAATCTAAAAAATGAATGAGTGATTATCAAAGTGGCTTTCGTAAAAATAGATCGATGACAGATCAGCTGGTAAGATTGTCTACTGAAGTCAAGGAGGCATTAACCCTCAAGATACCAACAGGGGTCATTTTGACCCCATGCATACATTTTATATCATATCTCTGTGGAGGTTTATTGGATTTTTCCCATTTTTATGACTTTGTCAAACAACTAGATTTGAATAAATCAATGTCATTGTTTATTGTAGTTGCATCAATATGAACCTCTTATAATCAAAAATAATTTGGGGTCCTTTTGACCCCAGTCAAAAGCACCCAATTGATATATGGAAGCATTTTTAGGGTCTATGTTTCTGTGGGGACATTCGATCAAGTCATACACACCCTCGGGGGAGAAGAGGGACCTCTGTCAGTAATTTTTCAGCAGACAAACAAATCAGCTGTAGACTCAGAGCTCCTCATGTGCTCAAGTCACATCCCAAATAACTGCTCCTACTTAGGTAACATCATATTCAAAATATAAATTACCTCTGAATTATACACAGTTTATATGGTTATGACCTTATTTCATAATATGTTGTATATTATGAAATAAGACTGTAAAGATTGAAAAAAGTTCTTCCTAAGAGACATAGCATTATCTATGGCACATGCGTGACACTGAAACTACACATATAGAGGTTCACCCTGTCACTGCAGAACCTTACATAAATATTACTGAGCAGCCACTGATTGAAGGGGGACAAAAAAGGGAAGAGCAAGAGACTGAGGTGGGGCAAAGGGCAGAGGGAAAGCTAGGAGCAGAGGTCTTGGCAGTGCTCATTGGAAAAGGCAGAGTAGAGGTCGAGGCCATGGAAATGGTACTCCACATTCTGATGTCAGAGGACTGGAGATTGATCAGGGCACAAAGACTGTTCAAGTAGCCGAGGAGATTGACACCATACCATATCTCAGCAAAAATGGGATGGAGTGGGGAAAACACCCTCCCCCAGCAGGGCGCAGATGTGCAGCCAACATCATTAGCAGTCAGTCAGGTATTACAAAAGCAGCACAATGCAAAGAAGTTGTAGAGTCTTTTCATTTATTCATGACCCCAGAAATGATTGACACTATTGTACTTGAGACAAACAGAGAGGCCAGAAGAAGAATCAGGGAGTGGAATGAAGGTAATCCCATGAGTCTGTGTGATAACTGGAAAGCAGCGGATGCCACAGAGATGCAAGCTGTCATTGGCTTTCTGATCATTGCAGGGGCATCCCGAAACAACCACGAGTCTCAAATTTCCCTCTGGTCAGAGGCTGACGGCAAACCTGTGTTTACTGTAACAATGTCCAGAACAAGATTCCAGCAAATATTGAAATATATGAGATTTGATGATAAGGCCACAAGACAAGAAAGAATGGCAACAGACATGCTAGCCCCTTTTAGGGATATATGGACTATGTTTGTAGCCCAGCAACCAAAATTTCTGATCCCGGGCACAGACTTGTGTGTGGATGAGCAGCTTGTTGGTTTCAGAGGCAAATGCAGTTTCCACCAGTACATCCCATCAAAGCCAGACAAATATGGAATTAAAATCTGGTGGAACTGCGATGCAGAGACCAGTTACCCACTGAAAGGAGAGGTGTACCTCGGCAGGCAACCAGGAGAGCAACGAGAAGTAGGCCAAGGGGCCCGAGTTGTCAAACAGCTTGTGGCACCCTGGAACAAAAGAGGTAGAAATGTCACCGCAGACAACTTTTTCACATCCATTCCACTGGCTGAAGAACTACTTTCTGATGGACTAACATATGTTGGCACTGTCAGGTCTAACAAACCACACATTCCAGATGAGATGAAGGCCAACCATGCCTGAGAGAATAACACTTCACTGTTTGGATTTCATGGGCAGCTTACCTTGGTGTCATATGTACCAGCAAAATGCAAGGCGGTGCCGGCATTATCTACTATGTTTTCATTGTTGTTTTATGCTCTTTAAAAAATGGAGTACATTGATGTTCATGCCAAGTACCACAGATATGAGTAGTTGTATGAGGTTTCTGTTAGTTGCTGTTCTTGGTTTTATGTAAATGCCATTAATTTGAACTAAATGCATATGAAAAAATGAACATTTAGAAAACAAGTTAAAATATGACAGTAATGCATGAATTAGAGGAATGAGAAAGAAGAGATGATGATGTAATATTGCCTTTTTATAACTAATAAGGAATTAGTTTTACAAAATGGCAGTTTATGATACAAAAAGTTAGTCATAATTCCATTTTTTATCATTTGAAATTATATTTAGAATTTGTCAGAATTATATAATATTTGGTTATTTGATTCAAAACAAGTCATTTTTTACCTTTCTGAAAGCTTAATAAAAGAAAGTGGTGTTGTTGCAGTGACTGTGGTTTTATTTCAATAGTTTCATTTTGGGGTCAAAATGACCCCAGTTGGTAATTTGCGTATGTGAAATATGTTGGTATCTTGAGGGTTAAGTGAGAATGAGGTGGTTGGGGCAGTTTTTATTGACATAGAGCAAGCATATGATATGGTCTGGAAAGAAGGTTTAATATATAAAATAGCATCATTAGGGATAAAAGGGAGGACTTTGTGGTGGATCAGAGAGTTTCTGAAGGAAAGAGGATTTAAAGTAAAAATTAAGGGGAAGCTCTGAAAGATTTGAGATGCAAAATGGAACTCCTCAAGGAAGTGTTATCAGCCCTTTGCTATTTAATATAATGATAAATGATCTAGATAAGGATATTTTAGTAGGATCGAAAGTATCTGTAGGCCTGTTTGCTGATGATGGGGTTATTTATAAAAGGAATAAACATATTGAAATAGTTAGGAGGGAATAGCAGGAGGCAATGAATAATCTGGAAAAGTGGTCAAATAAATGGGGCTTTAAAATATCAGTAACAAAAACAGAGGTGCTGTTATTTTCACGAAGAAGGTTAAGGATTGGGCATAGTTATTTAAATGAACATCTATTAAGACTGTGGATACATGAAGATGGAAAGTGTGAAAATGTAAAGTAGCTGAAACAGTAGAACATTATTAAAGTGTGAGAAATATGAGGAGCAGAGAAGGAAATGGAGGTATATATGACGTCAATATAAAGAACTTATTGGGAAAAGGGAAAGAGGAAGGGAGACTGAATAGAGAAAGGACACTGACGAAATATATAAAGGAAACAGGAAAAGAAGGGAAGTTATAATAAATAAAGATGACAGAAAAATAAAGTAAAACAAAGACAGACAAACGACTACAGATAGAGGGCGCTAATCATCTAAAATAATAGATGGAATGCACCCTATACATTAACAAGAAGAAGAATAAGAAAGAGAGAGGTAATGGTGAAAGGTATTCTGTGTGATAGCAGCAACTCTGAACTATCGAGCGGTGTTGTCAGTTTGTTTCTCCATTGTAGCTGAGTACGGTGTGTACAGCAACTAGTTTAGCGGTATGTAGTGGAACAGTCAAGATCAGCTGTATTTCGTTGTGCAGAAATACGGGGACCAAGCAAGAGACTGAAAGGTCGACAGTGTGTGAACAGAACAGGCTTCAATATTCCAGAGCCAGAGGTACCTGTGTGGAGGGACTGTGAAATACAAGCGAGTCGGGCTTTTTGTGGTCGTGCCGGAGGAAGCTGCAACGTGTCTGCAGTCCGGACTGAAGCAAAGCTGGTGCACTCGCCAGAACAGATCTCTGCAGTGAGCAACCCAGACCGCATACTGGCGGTATACGTTTGTGCTTGTTTTTAAAAGAAAGACAGCGTTCTGTTTGCACCTGTTTTAAAAAGAAAGCCACTGTATTAATGGACTGTTTTACTCGCCTGCTTACTTACTTGCTTGTGCGGCGTTTACTCCAGTTGTACACCACCTGGAAGTTGGTTACTTATTCCCGGTTCCTTATTTGCGATGTAATTGACAAAGCAGCGTGTCCTTTTTCTGTGTGTTTTAACTCACTTACACATCTTGCTCAATTAATATATTGCTACTATTTAAAAAATAATCGCTCCTTCTTTAAAAAAAACCGAAAATATTAATAACAAACCTGTAACAGCAGCATAGCGGTACCCTATATTACCCGCTTGTTTTGCCCCATTTACCCCATTAGACGCCTTGCTCACTAAATATCGAGGTATCCCTAGATAGGTTATCGTCTCCTCTTTGCAAAAACACTAACAATTTTAGTGAGCAAGCCGTACCCCACGAACAGCAGCACCCCAAAGCGTAGCCCATTATGACCAATACAGAACGCATGGGGCACGTCTTTGATGCCCCATTTACCCCCCTTAGACGGCTTGCTCACTAAATATCGAGCTATCCCTAGATAGGTTATCACCCCCTCTTTGCAAAACCACTAATGATTTTAGTGAGCAAGCCGTACCCCACGAACAGCAGCACCCCAAAGCGTAGCCCATTATGACCAATACAGAACGTATGGGGCACGTCTTTTGATGCCCCATTTACCCCCCTTAGACGGCTTGCTCACTAAATATCGAGCTATCCCTAGATAGGTTATCACCCCCTCTTTGCAAAACCACTAATGATTTTAGTGAGCAAGCCGTACCCCACGAACAGCAGCACCCCAAAGCGTAGCCCATTATGACCAATACAGAACGCATGGGGGCACGTCTTTTGATGCCCCATTTACCCCCCTTAGACGGCTTGCTCACTAAATATCGAGCTATCCCTAGATAGGTTATCACCCCCTCTTTGCAAAACCACTAATGATTTTAGTGAGCAAGCCGTACCCCACGAACAGCAGCACCCCAAAGCGTAGCCCATTATGACCAATACAGAACGCATGGGGGCACGTCTTTGGATGCCCGGATAAATACAAATGGGTGATGTAGAGGGGTTCCCCCTCTGTGAGAATCAACTTTGAAATAAGTGACCCAGAACGATTTAACCCCCGAAATACCCCAGTTACTTATTCAATTTGTGTTACATTTATGGGATGCGAATAAGAAGCTGGCCGAATAAGAAGTCAACTTCAGCATCGAGTCCAACCACCGGTGTCTTAGTTACAGTTACCCGATTACGTCAATATGTAAAAGACATACATAAATAAAATAAAATAAATAAAATAATAATACAAATTATATTATTACTGTTTTAATTAAGTTTCTAGTTAAATTAGTTACAGACATTTTTTTGTTGTTGTAAATACTAGACAGTAGTTGACTAATATAATTATTTAAATGTGTTATTTATTTGAAATTATTATTTATTTTATTTATTTATTTTGGCATTATGGTTGTGTTTTTATATTTTCCGATTTAGGAAGTCAAAAATATGGGAGAGAGGAGGTCAAAGTTTGTTACTAATGCACTAGAGGTTTAGTTTTTCTCTATGATCCATCGCAGTTCTGGTGAATGGTTCGTACAAAAAGTAGTTTTTTTGTCTTGGCACGGTGTGTGGCGCTACATATTTGTTTGTCGCTTGCCTCTGGTGTGAATTAGCCTTTAGAGAAATGAGTTTTTCAAACAAAATTGATGTACAAAAGTTTGTTACAAACCTGCTGAAAATTTGTAAAAATGTTTCTAATCCTTTTGAAAATGGATATTTTAGAAGTGATTTAACGTTTGGTTTGCTTGCAAAATCTTTAAAGCTAAAAATTCTTTAGTGAATCGCAGAAACCTGTATTATTTTTGGAAAAGGAATTGTAATTTTGTTCAAGATGCTTGGAAAAACGAATTGAAGACACAGTTACCAGCGATGACAATTTACCAGATATTGACGTGGATGATCTGAGGGAGTCACCTAAACAGAAAAAATCAGAATATGTATTTGACAGCGATGGCCTGTGTGGTGCTCCTGACAACAGCCACCATGTCATTCACATCTCCAGCGATACAACAGGTGAAACAAGTGAAGAGGAAGATTTCTATGAAAATAAATATAAGGGAGTTCCCTCAGAATTTAAAATATGTCTTAATGCCAAAGAATGGGATGCAGTCAAACCCAGTTCAGAACAACGTTTAAAGGGCTTAATGGACTGATATTTTCTCATCGAAGTTTAAAACTATCAACCCCTACTGTGTCCTGGCATTTAAATATAACAGGATTAAGAAGAACAAGTCAAAGAAGACTAGTGCATGTTATTTTAGAGGTAAAGCAGAATGCAAATTTGATGGATGCTGCATTTATGATTTTACCATTTGTGAGGAACCAAAGGCAGGAAACGATGTTTTTGTTGAAGTGGTTGGATCAGGACAGATACGGCATGAACAAATTGAGGTTCACAGCCGACACTTCAAAGGAAGTAAAAGGTTTGAAGCAGCTGAAAAAGTTGCTGACGATGGGCCTGCAAAATACTATTATAAAAAGATGGAAACAGCAGATGAAAAAGTACTTCTAAGTGGAAATTTGTCAGATGTAAAAATTTGGGTGTTTGGCAAAAATACAGTCAGAATTTCATGAACGAAATAATTTCTCAAAGGATAATATAGTTGATATAATTGCAACCATGGACAGTTTTCGAGCCATAGACATTGATTCTCAAGTCTTGCCAGGCTATGTTCAATACTTTTCAATTTTTCCGTTTGCAGTTCACCTGTATACTGAAGAGCAGCTAAAGCTAATAAACGCAGTCTCAAAAATACAGAAAATTAACGTACACATTGATGCAACTGGATCATTGGTTAAGCCAATAAATAAAGGGAGAAATGTGTATTATTATGCAGCAGTTATCAAGAACCCAAAACCAAACTCTACAGCTATCCCAGTAGCTGAGCTTCTGTCTGATGACCATTCAGTTCCAGCTATCACCAATTTTATTATGAATGTCCGAAGATCATACTTCTTAGTAAGGAGAAAACAGTGGATACCAGAAAGGGTAGTAATCGATGACAGTTGGGCTCTGGTCTTGGGAGTGTTAACTGGATTCAATAATGAGTCACTGTCAGCCTACCTACTTAGAACATGGGATATCATACACACGAGGCATCCCAGTGTGAACATAACAAGATACACATACTTGGCCTTGTGTTCTTCACATGTCATTGTTGGCTTCTGTCGCAAATTAAGCAAAATACTGCCGGCATTGGACAAGAAACCCCAGACTTTTTCTGCTACTGCTTTGCAAGGTTACAAGAATGTAATAAATTACAGGAGGCATTTGACATTTACCAGTCCATTTGCTGTGTTGCGCTAACCCGATTGACATCTAGCAAAGTGCAGCAAAGTTGGGAGTTCCTGCAGAAAGCCCTTAAAAAGGAAACTGCGGAGAGACACATTACTGATAACCCAATCCGAGAAAGTAAAATCACCGAAGATGTTCTTTATGAAGAAAAGACAATCAAATTGTCTTCTCCATATCACCACTTTTTTGTCACTGCCAAAGAAAGAGCGAATTGCGAGGAAGAATTGCTTATGGAGGCAAACGACTATTACTGCCCAAACGTGGTTGAGTTGTTGGAAAAGGATTATATGTACCGGTTTCCCATGTGGAGCAGTGTACTGTTTGGCCCTCAACGTTATGCAAGCGATGTCTCAAATGAAAAACAGAGTATTTAGGAGAGCGACACATCACCAATGCAGTAGTTGAAAAGTGGTTTGACACTGTAAAACACGAAATAGTCGAGTCACTACACCTTCGAGCAGGAATGTGTATACGAAGTTTGCATCGTGGTATCAAATCCCATCTAAAGGCTTTCAAACTGCACATGACCATCGATCCTGTAAAAAGTGCAGAAAAACACCCATACTGCTGAAACTGCTGAAGAGGTGTGGAAGAAGAGAACAAGAAAAAGAAAATCTTATTATCATCCAGTTGTTCTGTTCCCTGAAGTAAAGAAAAGGAGATTTGCTTCTGAAATCTCTATAACTGATGAGAGTAAACTGACGAGCGCTGTCAAAATCGAAGCAGGTGATACCGCTGGACCTAGCCTTAACATTGAAACACCGGGCACTGAAGAAAGATCATTTGTCAGCAGCATTCCAATTGCAACTTCGACACCAATGGCATGGAGCAAGGTTGGCACAGCTGAAAATAGTGTGCCATGGAATGGTGCAAGTTGGCCAAACATAACTGGAAAAGTGATGCAATACTCAATTGTATTGGTAAAATTGAGATAAGAGCATTTGACCTGTACACTCTACAGGGCAGTAGGTGGCTCAATGATGTCATAATTGATGCTTTCATTGCCACCAGAAGCATAATTACAGCTGTAGTTGGATTCGATGCGAAAATACTGCCTGTGAGTGTTTATATCGGGCACAGCATTGAGCAGAGAGGAGTGAGCAGAAGTGTTCTAAAATGGGCGCAAAAACAACAAATATTTGACTATGACATCTGGCTTGTACCGTTCAATGTGGATTCATGTCATTGGGTCCTTGTACTAATAATTTGGAAGTTGAGAATGCTCATCTACTTGGACTCAATGCATTCCTACCATGATAAGTACATGGATTGCATTGCTAACCTGATGGAAGTTGCTTACCTGCAGCAAAAAGAAAATATAATTGATTGGCAAGATTGGCAAATATTTGCCCCAAGTGATATTGCACACCAAAGAAACAGCAATGACTGTGGTGTCCACGTTCTCCTCTTTGCAGATATGATAGCAAGTGGAAGGAAATATGCTACTTACACAGAGGAAATGCATCAAATAAGACCGTGGATAGCAAGCGAACTGCTGAAGAACTGGAAAGAAACCTCACAGACTGAAAATCCAGTAACAGTAGCAGCAATGTCTATAGAAGAAACAATTCGGAGGGTGCCTAAGCGTCAGCTAAAAGTGCATGTAAAATCCCCAGGTGGAAATAAAGATACATTGACATTCCTTTCAGAATTACTGAGCTCATTATTCAAAGGAACGTGGTCAATTTGCAATCTGAGTGGGAATTGTAAAAGCCCAAAGATAACCAATCAATGGTCTTCTGCAATGGCGACTGCCAAGATTGGTACCACATTGAATGTCTTGACATCCATACTGCTGAGCTTTCAGACTGTTTTTACTGTCCGTCCTGTAAATGACACTTTTGACCTTACAAATTGCTCTTCCAGACTGTGTGGAAATCCATATACTGAATATATTAGTCATTATAAGGCCATAGAATATACACGTTTTATTTATTTATTTACACTTTATATACCAAGAAAACAATAAATGGCTTGGCATTAGTGCTACAGCATCCTTTTTTATCCAATTCACTTGGAAACTGTTTATGCTGATGATATTATTGAAGGAAAAGGAAATACACGGCTGTTTAGAGTAGTTTATTAATACAGAAAAATATATTTAAAAAAGAATTCAGCTAGCAAAGGTTCAATGTGCAGTTTATCAGAGATATTTGATGTGCTAAAAGTAACTTGTTTACAGTATTTATTATTATTATTTAGTCTACACTTTCTTTCTATATTAGTGTATTTAAAATATTTATAAAAACAACAGTTGAATTAATGTCAGTCTGTATCCATGTATACAGTCATCAGAATATTGCTTGTTCATTTATAACCACTGGTTTTGAAAGAGTGTCATTACAGGCAAAACAGTATTTAATTCTACTTTACATATGCATGGTGCAGATTATTCTGATGTTGGCTTTTGATAATATTGAAACGCAATGCATTTCAGTTGAGCAAGGTTATGTGTTATCTCTATCCCTTATTGAATTAAAAATTGTTGTGCCGATTTATTATTATGGCTTTTCTAAAAGTGCCACATACAAAACAAATAAAAACGATGATAAAAGGCTGTTGATGTGCTTTTTTAACCGTTAGTATCAAATGAGAGTGGGTAAAAGCAGAAGCAAGACAAACAAAATGGGTATGACTGTCTTAAATCCCATTATACACCTTTTTTTAATCGCTTAAAATTCTGCTGGACCAAGACAAAACTGCCCCAACCAGCCATTAAAAGGAGTGTGATCGTCATAAAACCTACATCAAATTATTATTTTCCCCGCCCACAGTCCACATCTCAAAAAGAATGATGATTTTAATATATTTTTAAAACATTTTAATTCTTTCGGACCAAAACAATACTAATTATTATTTTCTCAAGCTCCGATTTCTTAGTGCTGAAAGAACAGCTCCGATAACAGTACAGAGAAAATCAGCTCGAGCCTGACAACTCGAAACAACTCGAGTGATGTAAGAATAGAAAGCGGTATTGTCTCTCTGCCCCTCGTATGCAATTTAAGTAATCGTTAATAATCATCATCATAATAATACAAAAAAAACTAATACTATTATTGTTGATGTTATTATTAGTGTTTTATTAGTATATAAATAATGTGAAGCAGAGTTGCATATATTCATATTTTTAATTATTATACATTAAAGCATGTGTATTACTAATTATATTTATATTTCCCCAAGCTTCAGTTTGTGGTGCTGAAAGTATCTATAGCTCTGTTCTCTGCTGTGTAGGCAGAATACAGACCTTTTTTTTTATTTGTATAATTGTATTTTCTTTTTTAGTTGGGAAAAAAGTAAAGACAAGGAACATAAGTCACTGATCATTTTTAACAATAACAATATATATATGAATACACCACTGTAAGGTTTAAAAGGTACTAACGGTTTGAAGATACTCTCAAAAGTCAAAATACTGTCCTAATGCAAAGTGGGTGTTATAACCTATCTAGGGATAGCTCGATATTTAGTGAGCAAGCCGTCTAAGGGGGGTAAATGGGGCATCAAAAGACGTGCCCCCATACGTTCTGTATTGGTCATAATGGGCTACGCTTTGGGGTGCTGCTGTTCGTGGGGTACGGCTTGCTCACTAAAATCTTTAGTGTTTTTGCAAAGAGGGGTGATAACCTATCTAGGGATAGCTCGATATTTAGTGAGCAAGCCGTCTAAGGGGGTAAATGGGGCATCAAAAGACGTGCCCCCATGCGTTCTGTATTGGTCATAATGGGCTACGCTTTGGGGTGCTGCTGTTCGTGGGGTACGGCTTGCTCACTAAAATCATTAGTGGTTTTGCAAAGAGGGGTGATAACCTATCTAGGGATAGCTCGATATTTAGTGAGCAAGCCGTCTAAGGGGTAAATGGGGCATCAAAGACGTGCCCCATACGTTCTGTATTGGTCATAATGGGCTACGCTTTGGGGTGCTGCTGTTCGTGGGGTACGGCTTGCTCACTAAAATCATTAGTGTTTTTGCAAAGAGGGGGTGATAACCTATCTAGGGATAGCTCGATATTTAGTGAGCAAGCCGTCTAAGGGGGGTAAATGGGGCAAAACAAGCGGGTAATATAGGGTACCGCTATGTTGCTGTTACAGGTTTGTTATTAATATTTTCGTTTTTTTTTTAAAGAAGGAGCGATTATTTTTTAAATAGTAGCAATATATTAATTGAGCAAGATGTGTAAGTGAGTTAAAACACACAGAAAAAGGACACGCTGCTTTGTCAACTACATCGCAAATAAGGAACCGGGAATAAGTAACCAACTTCCAGGTGGTCAGGTGTACGAGTTGTATGTCAAACTGAACACGTTTAAACAGGACATTTTTGTATCAGCGCTTAAGGTGTGCACGCGCTGAATTTACAAAAGCCTGTGATTTATGGACTGCTCTCTTGTGTTCTTGTAAGCAACCGCATAATTTCAATGGACTGTGTTTTATTTAAGGCTGGTTGGACGAACTTAACAGAAACGCAATTTAATGTTTGTGTGACCCTGAAATGGCTGCGACAGTCTGGGGTTAAAGTAAAAAGCCAGACTTGTGTTTTTGTTTATGGAACTGGGACTTTTAAGGACCTGTATGTTCTCCAATACCAAATAAGTAATCAAACCACACGGACAGTGGTAGTTTTTTTTTTTAAATTATTTGTCAGTCCGGAACCAGTAAAGCAGTAGGCTGCAAGTGACAGTGTTCACCAGCAGAGGGCGACAAAGGAACCCGAAAGAACACAAAGGTTCTGTGTTTAATCACAACGACTGTAAGAGGGCGCTAAAGTAGCATCCTCACCTGTTGTTCTTGTGTGGACCACACGGGGGTGCAATCTTCCTGCTACCGAGTGAGATAAGACTTAAGAGCATAACAAAGTTTACAAACGAGAGGAGGCCATTCGGCCCATCTTGCTTGTTTGGATGTTAGTAGCTTATTGATACCAGAATCTCATCAAGCAGCTTCTTGAAGCATCCCAGGGTGTCAGCTTCAACATGTCTGTTCTGAATGCCCCTTTATCTAATCTCCATTTGTGACCCCTGGTCCTTGTTTCTTTTTTCAGGTCGAAAAAGTCCCCTGGGTCGACATTGTCAATACCTTTTAGAATTTTGAATGCTTTAATCAGATCACTGTGTAGTCTTTGTTCAAGACTGACCATATTGAATTCATTAAACTTGTCTGCATATGACATGCCTTTTAAACCTGGAATAATCTTGGTTGCTCTTCTTTGCACTCTTTCTAGTGCAGCAATATCCTTTTTGTAACATCATTACCCGACAGCCCTTGTGGATTATAAAAGTAAATGCACACGTGATAGTTACCTGGTGAGACTTCCTGATCCCAGACCGGATCTACAGTTACCAGCAGCAGCTGCACAGAGCCCGGACTGGTCTTTAATTGCTGATCGCAATCCGTATTCTCTTGCAAAGAGGAAAGCTCGTGCAAGCAATAGAGAGGGTTGAAGCAGTGTGATTAGCGGGCAGGTTTTCTTTTGTTTAGTTTATTTTTGTAAATGTTTAGGTTGTTGTGTGTGAACTTTTAAACAAGAAATAATAAAACTGCCTATTCTTCAACCTCATATTCTGCCTTAGTGTCACCTCTCATACTGCCAGCTGGCTACCACATTCAATACGGAACAAATCATTCACTATATATATATATATATATATATATATATATATATATATATATATATATATATATATATATATATATATATATATATATATATATATATATATATATATATATATATATATATATATATATATATATATATATATATATATATAGTGTATATATATATATATATATATATATATATATATATATATATATATATATATATATATATATATATATTGTATATATATATATATATATATATATGCATGGTTTTTGTTTGGTATTATACCGGTACATGAAAACACAGAGTGTGCTTTGTGATTCATTTATGGCATCCATACCAATAATAACTAAAGTTGCCAGCAACATTACAGCTTCCAGTACCAGTACCAAACACTTTAGCAAATAGTGCAGTTTGTACCAGTGTGACAGAAACAGAATGATTCTTGGTGGTTAATCTCCCTCCCGACCTGTGAGGGCACTAAGTAATGGGAACAGAGTACTCTGGACTGGATGGCCTGACAATTCATTCCTCGGGTTTAACCCTTTGCGGTCCATTTATTCAGCGCGTCTTGGGCGCGTCAGGTCCAATTTATTTTCACACACGCAGTTTATTTTAGACGTGCTGTTTAAAAGTATTTTTTTCACAGTAAAACAGGCTTAAAAGGCACTGCATAGCAAAGGACACTCAGTACTGCATATCTAGCCCCGCCCCACCCCTTGTTCACTGCATTTTTCACATACCTCTTCATAGTAGTGCATACCAATAAATCATCTGCTGATCACTCGTTTTATCACCAAACTCCTCAATAATGCGATCCAAGTCATTATTTTATTACTATAACATCTCAAAAAAGCTCTGCAAATGTCTGTGATATTCTTTGAGCACTGGATGCAGAAGCAGCTATCTTGTTTGTTTATGTCCGTGTTATCTTTGTGATGCCGGGGCTATCTGTATTGCTCAGATACGCCCCTTTTTTCGGCTCCTATCGGTCTCACTCCTCAATAATGCAATCCAAGTCATTATTTTATGACTAACATCTCAAAAAAGTTCTGCAAATGTCTCTGTGCGCTGATACAGTAACAGCCAGCTTGTTTCCTTATGACCGCCGCTATGTGATGCCAGGGGCAAGTATGACTATTCATGAGATACGACTAGAAACCAGTTTTTTGCGTTTTTTTGATGATGTCGGCCAGGGTCCGACAATGGACCGGATAGGAATAATTGCAATGTCGGACCAGGTCCGACAATGGACCGCAAAGGGTTAAAGGAAGTTGGTCATATAGAAAAGGGGTGCGTCTCCGGTACACTAAATTATCTTCCAGGAAGGGAAACGATGTGGCAGGCGTGGATTGGAGGAGCGGTTGCAATCGTTTAACAAGGGGTGACGGTACAAATAGGGGACTGTGGCAGAAATGATTCTTGGTTATAAATCTCCCTCCCGACCTGTGAGGGCACTAAGCAGCGAGAACACGATTCCCTGAACGGGCTGACCTGACAGTTCTTTCCCAGGGTTCAAGGGAAGTCGTCCAGCTAGAAAGGAGGCGGGACTCCATTGCATTAATGCATTGACCCGGAAGGGAAACACTGTGGCAGCCACAGATTTGAGACACGGTTGCACTCGTTTACCAAGGGGTCATGTGTGATGGCATAAAAGGGGACGGAGAATCGCAATCTGTTCCTTCGCTTTGGTTTATGCGCATGAACCTAGAAGGACTGCGAGAGACCCCAGTTGTTTACTGTGACTAAGAAATCGTGAGTGTTTGTTTGTTTGTCTTGTTTGTGTTCTCTAGACGGCTAACACATTGCGAAGCTGTCATCATGGGCCAGCACCTAAAGCCAAACAACACTTCAATTGTCACAAATATAAACTTGTATCACCCACTACGAGCACTACTGCACGCACCCAGGACTGGTGACCGTGTTTGTATTATTTGGGACTGCAATCCCCTTGTTATTTACCCCATGCATTAAACATTGGTGTGTATTGCCGGGGGATTATTGTTTGGTCACGACAATAAATAAAACCTTTTCCCAAACGGATTACAATTCTCTCTGTCTGTTTCATTCACACACTGCAGAACTCCTGCACCTGTATCCACTCAGCCACCTGTTCACAGGGATGGAGCGACGTGATCTGTTCCTTTTGTTGATGGTTGTGTTACGAAACCAGGAAGGACCCGAATTGTATTGTATCGTGTTTGTTTTGTCGTGTCTAACTGTTTGCTTGTTATCACAGTTAGACGGCTGACACGATCCAGAGCTGTCGCCAGGGGCCAGCACAAAACCAGACAACACTGCACTGGGTATCACGATTGTTTGTATTTGCACCACGAGCACTACAGCACACATTATTGGACTGGTGATCGTGTTGTACATTGTGGGTGTTTTATATTATTGGCGGGACTGCAACCCTTTATAACTACTGTGCAATGTGTATTGCCAGATCATTATTCTTTTCTGCCTGGTTATCAGACCATATGGATTACAAATTAATAAACAAACCATTTCACCCATACTTTTGTTGTCTGTTAGTTTCAATTGGATTACTGCACCTGCTCTCCACCTGCATATCACTTACCACTTTGCCACACAGTACCAAACACTTTAGCAAATAGTGCAGAATGCCAGAAACAGTACCAAACACTTCAGCAAATAGTGCAGAATGGCATTTTTACATAATAACCATGACCCTATGTGCACTCTCTCAGGAGTTAAACCAGTTTTACATTTGACCTTTAGGAGGTCAAAGGCTATGACATTTTTTGATAGAGCATATATGGGTTACTATATATTTTCCATAGTAACCATGGCCCTATCTGCACTCTATAAGGAGTTATTAGCCAGTTTTGTATGTTGTTGATGTCATCCAATGTGGCCGCCACGTTTTTTAGTGTAGCAACTTCCCTTGAACAACGTTTAAAGACAACTACACTAGGATCATGTGTGCCAGTTTTTGGTTCAATGGGACTAGCGATTTCAGAGACAAAGGTTTTTGTAGCCAGTTTTGTATGTTGATTGAAGTAGTTTTTCAAAAGTAGTGAGTAGTTGTTTCTTGATGAAGGAAATGCACAGTCCTTTTCTTCAGATATTAGTTTGGTTTATTCAATATATACAGGTTTAATTCTGGAAGCAAAAAGAACGCTCAAAGCAAAACAGTACAGATCACACTTTCATATGCAAACTGCACGGTGCCAAACTTAAGTTCAAAACAAAACATAACAGAACAAAATAATATAATGCAATACTGTAGGTTTGATCCTCCAGGACTTCTCGATCGACAAGTCTCCACCTTCATTCAATATTTTGAAAAGCGAGGAATGTTGGAGAAACATGCACTTTAAGAAATGATAAGATTAACTGTTTAGTTTTAGATTGAGTTTGTTAAAAGACAATTTGAGTTTAATATTAATTGAAGCAGCCAAATGGCAGATGGCATGGAAGTTCTTAGTGGACCCTACATTTTATGATAGTTGGTGGGACCTGATCTTTAGAGGGGCATGTGTAATGATGACTGCTGCATTTTTGTCAACCTTATTGATGTGTTATTTGAAATGTTTGCTCAAGAGCTATAGATCGGAATTGAAGTATATGCGACGCCAAGCACTGAATGAGTATATGCCATTGACATCCACACAGAAGGAGCAAAGGAGTAGAAGGAGAGAGATAAGGGGAATTGTAAAAGGTTTATTTTACTATTTTTGTAGCTTGAAACACAAGAGACACAACTACCATGCATGATAAATACTTACACATATAGTAATGACAATAGCATGGTAGTTTAGACCAGTGAAGAGTACATCGGGTGGCTCGTGGTATCTTGTGGGCGACCCTGGTGCGGTAGGACCCCCATCTTTATTTGTACACTCTGTTAGTTTTAAAAGGAGATTATCAGAGGAGGTATAGTAACTGGTAAATTCGAGATTGCAAGATTTTATTTAATTGCACTGATGACGACCGTCTGACTGCTGGAATAAACACAATCTCACATTGCTGGAGGAACCGATGCGCTCAAGAGATAACATAGGTGAAGCACAAAGATCAAAGGGCCACACCAAGATAACACCATCTTAGGCAGCATAAAGGACCAAAGGGCCACACCAAGATAACACCATCTTAGGTAGCATAAAGGACCAAAGGGCCACACCAAGATAATACCATCTTAGGCAGCATAAAGGACCAAAGGGCCACACCACGATAACACCATCTTAGGCAGCATAAAGGACCAAAGGGCCACACCAAGATAACACCATCTTAGGCGGTGTGAGGCAGAAACAGTTTTCTTTACGACACATACATGAGACTCTCCAAAGGGGGTTGCCTGGGGTGATTGAACCCACAAAGAGAACGAAGGAGGGGGGCTGAGGTCAGTGGCTACTTAACCAAGGTGCACTCAGCTCAGCTCACTTCTCTCTTTCATTAAGACTAATACTGGAGACTTGTCGATCGAGAAGTGCTGGAGGATCAAACCTACAGTATTGCATTATATTATTTTGTTCTGTTATGTTTTGTTTTGAACTTAAGTTTGGCACCGTGCAGTTTGCAAATGAAAGTGTGATCTGTACTGTTTTGCTTTGAGAGCTCTTTTTGCTTCCGGAATTAAACCTGTATATATTGAATAAACCAAACTAATATCTGAAGAAAAGGACTGTGCATTTCTTTCATCAAGAAACAACTACTCACTACTTTTTTTTAAAACTACTTCATTGATGATGTCATTCAATGTGGCCGACATGTTTATTATTGTAGCAACTTCCCTTCAACACCCTTTAAAGACAACCACACAATGGTAAAATGTTTGTTTTTTTCCAACCCAATGAGCCTGGAAGCCTAATAATAATAATAATAATAATAATAATAAACAACACAGCAATAACACTGGGCTTCCCAGCCCTATGGGCCTGGAAGACTAATAATTAAAATGTTCTTGTTTATATTGTCAATGCTTTTTTATACACTGCCACCATTAAAAGTTTATCCCCCTTTAACCCCCAGCCTCCCCCGCCCCCCCTGATTACTTCTATGTTGTTTGTTTAGATTTGCTATTAAAGGGTTAATATGAAAAATTAGATTTAGACATCGAAAATCTTTTTAAGACCAACTGAGTGCTGCCACTCCAAGATTCTGATTGGTTGAGGAGCTTCTCCTAGCCAGTAGATAGATAGCCTATCTGGTGACATTACAATGGTGTGATGCATCCACAAATACAATCCAATTAAAATACAGTTTCAATCTTTAACTTTATTTCATAACAACAGCATACTCATGGGCCTGTTTAATAATAGCAATAAATCCACTCCAGTGTGTGTGTGTGTGTGTGTGTGTGTGTGTGTGTGTGTGTTGTTATCATGAGAGATATCGGCACTTCTTCCTGGGTGGTTGAAGGCACTGACCTGGTGCAAGCACCTCATGCCTCACAAGGTTGTGGTGATATATCTCATGATAACACACACACACACTCACAAAGGTAAGTGATTAGCTTTTCGAGAACAAAAGCCAAAAAAGCACTCCATTGGAGAACGCAAACTCTCAAGTTCCATGGCGGGGTGCACATCTGTGTAAACGGGTGCAAAATCAAATGATAGAGGACTGGCATCATGGTAGGGATCAATAATAAACACCCAGACCCCTGCTGTTCTTGGCTCCACATCCTCTTCATCATCATCGCTGAGTGATAAGTCAGCATCACTGTCGCTGGTATCGAAAACCTTCGAACCAACTATGAAATCTTCATCACTCCCGTTGTCGCTCTCCACGTATGTTGCATTATAAATATCATATACTGAAATTGAAGAAGGGAACTATGAAAAAGACCTAGGAGTTTATGTTGACTCAGAAATGTCTTCATCTAGACAATGTGGGGAAGCTATAAAAAAAGGCCAACAAGATGCTTGGTGTGTTGAATTTAAATCAAGGGAAGTAATGTTAAAACTTTAACAAAGAAGCTTACGCGGCGATCTGATTCAAACATTCAAAATCCTAAAAGGTATAGACAATGTCGACCCAGGGGACTTTTTTGACCTGAAAAAAGAAACAAGGACCAGGGGTCACAAATGGAGATTAGATAAAGGGGTATTCAGAACAGAAGATAGGAGGCACTTTTTTACACAGTGAATTGTGAGGGTCTGGAACCAACTCCCCAGTAATGTTGTTGAAGCTGACACTCTGGGATCCTTCAAGAAGCTGCTTGATAAGATTCTGGGATCAATAAGCTACTAACAACCAAACGAGCAAGATGGGCTGAATGGCCTCCTCTCATTTATAAACTTTCTTATGTTCTTATGTTTAGCTTCCGCTAAAAACGATATACAACTACAACTAAACAAGTAATACTAATAAAAAAACAAAAAAAATATTATTTAAAACACTAATATATATATATACAGTATATATATATATATATATATATATATATATATATATATATATATATATATATATATAGTACCAGTCAAAAGTTTGAGTACACCTGCTTGAAACCAGGTTTTTCATGATTATCTATGCTTTTAACTGTAGAAACTTGTCTATAAACACTTAATATTTCATTATATGATACGTGTACTTATATAAGCTGATAATCATAAGGGAATTGCTTTCAAAAATTTTATTTTTAAATGAAAATGTAAATCTTGTCAATTTTAATGAAATAGTCACCCAAAGCAAGGGGATTTCAGTCTGAAGCCCAAGTCAGTTAAAAGTCTGAAATGTGTATAACATGGTGTTAGAACACTGGCCTAAGTATAAAAGTGTCTTTATTAGATGTTCTCCGAGTTAACCAGCATGTTACCTAATTAACCTTTTGTCACCAATTATTGTTAAAAGGTGAGGGTCCATGATTACTATAAATATACAGTACTGTGCAAAAGTTTTAGGCAGGTGTGAAAAAATGCTGTAAAGTAAGAATGCTTTCAAAAATAGACATGTTAATAGATTATATTTATCAATTAACTAAATGCAAAGTGAGTGAACAGAAGAAAAATCTACATCAAATCAATATTTGGTGTGACCACCCTTTGCCCTCAAAACAGCATCCATTCTTCTAGATACACTTGCACAAAGTCAGGGATTTTGTAGGCATATAGTCAGGTGTATGATTAAACAATTATACCAAACAGGTGCTAATGATCATCAATTCAATATGTAGGTTGAAACACAATCATTAACTGAAACAGAAACAGCTGTGTAGGAGGAATAAAACTGGGTGAGGAACAGCCAAACTCAGCTAACAAGGTGAGGTTGCTGAAGACAGTTTACTGTCAAAAGTCATACACCATGACAAGACTGAGCACAGCAACAAGACACAAGGTAGTTATACTGCATCAGCAAGGTCTCTCCCAGGCAGAAATTTCAAGGCAGACAGGGGTTTCCAGATGTGCTGTCCAAGCCTTTTGAAGAAGCACAAAGAAACGGGCAACGTTGAGGACCGTAGAGCGAGTGGTCGGCCAAGGAAACTTACTGCAGCAGATGAAAGACACATCATGCTTACTTCCCTTTGCAATCGGAAGATGTCCAGCAGTGCCATCAGCTCAGAATTGGCAGAAAACAGTGGGACCCTGGTACACCCATCTACCGTCCGGAGAAGTCTGGTCAGAAATGGCCTTCATGGAAGACTTGCGGCCAAAAAGCCATACCTCCGACGTGGAAACAAGGCCAGCGACTCAATTATGCACGAAAACACAGGAACTGGGGTGCAGAAAAATGGCAGCAGGTGCTCTGGACTGATGAGTCAAAATTTGAAATATTTGGCTGTAGCAGAAGGCAGTTTGTTCGGCGAAGGGCTGGAGAGCGCATACGAATGAGTGTCTGCAGGCAACAGTGAAGCATGGTGGAGGTTCCTTGCAAGTTTGGGGCTGCATTTCTGCAAATGGAGTTGGCGATTTGGTCAGAATTAATGGTCTCCTCAATGCTGAGAAGTACAGGCAGATACTTATCCATCATGCAATACCATCAGGGAGGCATCTGATTGGCCCCAAATTTATTCTGCAGCATGACAACGACCCCAAACATACAGCGAAAGTCATTAAGAACTATCTTCAGCGTAAAGAAGAACAAGGAGTCCTGGAAGTGATGGTATGGCCCCCACAGAGCCCTGATCTCAACATGATCGAGTCTGTCTGGGATTACATGAAGAGAGAGAAGCAACTGAGGCTGCCTAAATCCACAGAAGAACTGTGGTTAGTTCTCAAAGATGTTTGGGCCAACCTACCTGCCGAGTTCCTTCAAAAACTGTGTGCAAGTGTACCTAGAAGAATTGATGCTGTTTTGAAGGCAAAGGGGGTCACACCAAATATGGATTTGATGTAGATTTTTCTTCTGTTCACTCACTTTGCATTTTGTTAATTGATAAATATAAACTATTAACATGTCTATTTTTGAAAGCATTCTTACTTTACAGCATTTTTTCACACCTGCCTAAAACTTTTGCACAGTACTGTAGGTAGCATAGGCACAAGTTTGTCATTCCTGAATGTAAGGGAGCAGAAAATGGCAAAATACGCTCAGTTAAGCAAAGAAAAAAAGACTGTAATTACTTTAAGAAATTACAGTGAAATGAAGGTCAATCTTTAAGACAAATCGCAAGAACGTTGCAACAGAAGTGTCTGTAACTGCTGTGGCCAAGACCATCAAACGATTTGAAGAAACTGGCACTCATGAGGACTGAACAAGGTCAGGCAGGCCAAGGGTGACCTTAGAATCAGAGAACAAGTTCATTCGAGTCACAAGTCTGCGAAACCGGTGATTAACTGCCCCTGAAATACAAGCTCAGCTAAATGCTACTAGAAGTACAGATGTTTCAACATCAACTGTTCAGAGGAGATTGCGTGAAGCTGGCCTAACTGGAAGAATTGCTGCAAAGAAACCATTGTTAAGAGTGCAGAATAAGAGGAAGAGACTTGCCTGGGCCAAAAAACACAGAAACTGGACGTTTAAGGATTGGAAGTCGGTCTTATGGACCGATGGGTCAAAATTTGAAATATTTGGGTGCAACCGCCGAGTATTTGTAAGACGCAGAGAGGGTGAGCGCATGAGTTCTGCATGTGTGGTTCCCACTGTCAAGCATGGAGGAGGCAGTGTCGTGGTCTGGGGTTGCTTTACCGGTGACAGAGTTGGTGATCTTTACCAAGTCCATGGCAAGCTCAACCAGCATGGCTATCATAGCATAAATCAGAGGCATGCCATTCCATCATGATTACGGCTAGTTGGGCAGTCCTTCATTCTTCAGCAAGATAATGACCCGAAACACACCTCAAAGTTGTGCAAGAACTATCTGGCGAAGAAGGAAAGTGAAGGACAACTCAATCTAATGGCCTGGCCTGCCCAGTCTCCAGACCTCAATCCCATAGAACTTGTATGGGACGAACTGGACAGAAGAGTCAAAGCAAAGCTACCCACAAGTGCCCTACATCTCTGTGAATTGCTGCAGAAGAGCTGGGAAGACATGTCGGGTGATTTCCTGCTGAAACTTGTTAACCAAATGGCTTGTGTTTGTGAGGCTGTTATTAAGGCAAAGGGTGGCTATTTTGAGGAATCCAAGATTTAGAGACAATTTTCAATTTTCTTGAACATTGTTTTGATACTCCTTATGTTTTGTTTTGTATATTGTAACATGTGTTTTCATTTTCAAGTATTTACAGAAACGTATACGACGTAAAACATTGTCAATTATGAAAAAAACCTAGTTTCCAGCAAGTGTACTCAAACTTTTGACTGGTACTATATATATATATATATATATATATATATATATATATATATATATATATATATATATATATATATATATATATATATATATATATATATATATATATATATATATATATATATGTAAAAGTTGAATGGCTTCCCACAATATATCTGTCTTCTAAATGCCCACAGGTAGATTGGAATTGCTACATGACGCGCAATTGGATACAAATGTCACCTGACCCTCCCCCGACTTTCATTGCACATTCCACAGTACTAGCACTGCCTTAGAGAATGAAACCTGAAACGCTAGACTGGAAACTTGACGTACGCACGTACAGCATGGTACTGTAAGTGGGTTTTCATTTGATGGAGGTGCGTACGTCATGGTGTTGAAGTGGTTAAGTAAAAAGGAAAGAGTGGCTGTCGTTTTATTTCAATATGATACTGTTACCAAAGTATAACAATTTAGTTGCCGACCGCATTTTTTCACACTGCGGACTCACCATGCAGCCACCCAAGAGCTACAGCGTCGGAGGACAACGCAGCTCTCGGGCAGCTTACAGGCAAGCCTGCAGGCGCCCGGCCAGACTACAGGGGTCGCTGGTGCGCGGTGAGCCGAGGACACCCTGGCCGACCTAAGGGACGGCGCCGCCAATTGAGCCGCTTCTGGAAGCTCCCGTCCTCGGTCGGCAAAGGAATAGCCTGGACTAGAACTCGCGACGTCCAGACTATAGAGCACATCCTGCACTCCACGTGGAGCGCCTTTACTGGATGCGCCACTCGGGAGCCCCTGCAATTTTAATGTAAAAAATAAAAATAGAAAAAACTACAAAATGGTGCAAATCTTTGACAAAGCTGTTTCATTCAAACTGTTAAGTTTATTTCGCTTGCAGGAGCAGATGTATCAGGTATTTTTATGGTGCGTCTGATATTTGAATAACTTTTCAACCAGAGGAGATGCTATTTTTTACATAAGAACATAAGAAAGTTTAGAAATGAGGAGGCCATTCGGCCCACCTTGCTCATTAGGTTGTTAGTAGCTTATTGATCCCAGAATCTCATCAAGCAGCTTTTTGAAGGATTCCAGGGTGTCAGCTTCAACAACATTACTGGGGAGTTGGTTCCAGACCATCACAATTCTCTGTGTAAAAAAGTGCCTCCTATTTTCAGTTCTGAATGCCCCTTTATCTAATCTCCATTTTTGACCCCTGGTCCTTGTTTCTTTTTTCAGGTCAAAAAAAGTCCCCTGGGTCGACATTGTCTATACCTTTTAGGATTTTTTATGTTTGAATCAGATCGTCGCGTAGTCTTCTTTGTTCAAGACTGAATAGATTCAATTATTTTAACCTGTCTGCATACGACATGCCTTTTAAACCCAGGATAATTCTGGTCGCTCTTCTTTGCACTCTTTCTAGAGTAGTAATATCCTTTTTGTAATGAGGTGACCAGAACTGAACACAATATTCTAGGTGAGGTCTTGCTAATGGATTGTAAAGTTTTAACATTACTTCCCTTGATTTAAATTCAACACTTCTCACAATATATCCGAGCATATTGTTGGCCTTTTCTATAGCTTCCCCACATTGTCTAGATGAAGGCATTTCTGAGTCAACATAAACTCCTAGGTCTTTTTCATAGATTCCTTCTTCAATTTCAGTATCTCCCACATGATATTTATAATGCACATTTTTATTGCCTGCGTGCAGTACCTTACACTTTTCTCTATTAAATGTCATTTGCCATGTGTCTGCCCAGTTCTGAATGCTTTCTAGATCATTTTGAATGAACTTTGCTGCTGCAACAGCATTTGCCACTCCTCCTATTTTTGTGTCATCTGCAAATTTAACAAGTTTGCTTACTATACCAGAATCTAAATCATTTATATATATTAGGAATAGCAGAGGACCTAATACTGATCCCTGTGGTACACCACTGGTTACGTCGTTCAATTTTGAGGTTTCTCCTCTAATCAGTACTTTCTGTTTTCTACATGTTAACCACTCCCTAATCCATGTGCATGTGTAACGGATGTGCAATGGATGTATTGTTTATTTTTTTGAATGTAATAAGATTGAGTTTTATTGTGTGATTTTTATCATTTTTACTGTTGCACTGCCCATTAAACCCCAGGGAGATGATTGGTCTCCCCATTACGAATTGCAGTGCTAATTCATAATGGGGCCAGCTGTATAAAAACAGGTGGGATTAATCAACCAGAGGGCTACCGGGTTTGAGAGATTTGTGAGCTGAGAGCACGGGTCAGGGAACTACTGTTTGGTAAGGATTGTAACTTTTGAAGTGTAATATTGATGCGCTGTGAATTGGCCGAAGCGCTAGAAGTTAATGGTAAACTGCTACTATTCATATTGAATAGTTTGGTCCGCTCTATATTGGAGTGGTTTCAGTGAAGTATCCCTCGTGCTCTTAGACTTCGGTAGCAATTGTATGGGTTTGATTACAAAAGAGAATGTGCATTGTCTGTATTCTGAGTTTGTAATTACGATCGTGTGAATTTTGATATTTGAGCGCTGTATACAAACTTCTTTTCTGTGTTAGTGGTTGTTTTAGACTTTTAGAGTAGCGTCTTTGTCCTGATTATCCCAACTGTAATTGTATGTGTTTACAATATATAGTTATAAGCGGCCTGTTAACTTTTGATTGCACCCTTGCACTTTATCAACCTGTGTATTAACTAAAATAGCTGCTATTGGAGTGTTTAGGCATTAGGCTTTTTTTAGGTTGCATGAAGCTTTCTGTTCTTTTTTTATGAAAATCACTGATTATTAGGTTTTTTTATTAAGTGTGTGTGGCAAAGTGCCCCCCCCTGTGTATTATATGTTACGTGTTGTGTGTAAATGTTGGGGTATAGTCATCGGTACACGGGATATAAACGGGTCTGTGTTTCACGTGTGATTTAAAAATGTAGATTTGTATTTAGGCACGAGGAGGGCACAAATCACTTCACGTGCTGGTTAAAGTAATAATATGTGAGCACGGGAATTGCACTTTAATTAATTCACGTGCAGTTGTACCGAGATTCCAATTGAATGATTGACTAGCAATCGAGTCTCGGTACAACTGCATAAAAGCTGCATGTTTTCACTCACTCGGGGTGGTGTGTTCGTTGAGTGGAGAACGGGAGAGAGAGAAGGAGAGTAATATTTAACAATTGCTATCGCGTGCTGTAGGACCAGCACGATACTTGTTTATTTATTTACTCACCGTGTTTGTGTGTCTGTCCGTCCACCGCTTGTTTAATTGATAGTCCGCTTTTGTTCGTCTATTTATTTTGGCGCAAGTGCCGTGTCCTGTTTTTGTGTTCTGTTATTTTGTTTATTAAATGCTGAGCGCGATCACGCTCAGCTTCACCAAAACCCCAAGTCTCTGTCTGCTCTGTGTGTTTCTAGTTCTGGTCTGAGTTCCTCCCTGCAGCCAGCCTGTCACACGTGGTGTCAGAACCGGGATAACAGCGCCTCCAGGACTCAGGCCAGAGCAGGAACCGCAATTTGTTTGTTTGTTTTAATTATAAAAAAACAAAACAAGAAAATGGAAGGCTGGAACTGGAGAGATGGCTGCCAGGATCTGGAGGTCCTCCTCGGTGGTCTAGAGGACCAAGGCTGGTGCCTTGCCTGTGGGGAGTTCGGGCACCCAGTGGTGCACTGCCCCTACCAAGAGGGAGAGGAGGAACTGGCCCAGGAGAGGAAGGTGAGGAGGAGGCAGAGAAGGGGAAAGGGGAAGAGGAAGGCGGAGTGTCCACCGCCCAAGTCTCCACCAGCAGAGGAAGAATGCCTGCTGGTTTTGCCTCCACAGCCTGAGTGGGAGGAGCTCGAACGTCCCACGCCTGAGTGGGAGGAGCCCGAACGTCCCTACGCCTGAGTGGGAGGAGCCCGAACGTCCTACGCCTGAGTGGGAGGAGCCCGAACGCCCCACGCCTGAGTGGGAGGAGCCCGAACGTCCCACGCCTGAGTGGGAGGAGCCCGAACGTCCCACGCCTGAATGGGAGGAGTCGGTGCGTCCACAGCCCAAGAGGGAGGAGTCGGTGCGCCCACAGCCCAAGAGGGAGGAGTCGGTGCGCCCACAGCCCAAGAGGGAGGAGTCGGTGCGCCCACGACCCAAAAGGGGAAGGTAGAGCGCCCACCGCCCCAGTCTCCACTAGCAGAGGGTGAATTCCTGCTGGTTCCACCTCCATTGCCATGGGAGGACTGCTTGCAGCTCCCACCTCCACCAGCAGAGGGTGAATTCCTGCTGGTCCCGCCCGCCACTTCCACCGCCAGGAGCAGAGCAGCAGGAGCTGCCTCTGCCTCCTCCACCAGCAGAGGGTGAATGCCTGCTGGGTCCCTGTCCACCAGCAGAGGGTGAATGCCTGCTGGGTCCCTGTCCCCAGCAGAGGGTGAATGCCTGCTGGGTCCCTGTCCACCAGCAGAGGGTGAATGCCTGCTGGGTCCCTGTCCACCAGCAGAGGGTGAATGCCTGCTGGGTCCCTGTCCACCAGCAGAGGGTGAATGCCTGCTGGGTCCCTGTCCACCAGCAGAGGGTGAATGCCTGCTGGGTCCCTGTCCACCAGCAGAGGGTGAATGCCTGCTGGGTCCCTGTCCACCAGCAGAGGGTGAATGCCTGCTGGGTCCCTGTCCACCAGCAGAGGGTGAATGCCTGCTGGGTCCCTGTCCACCAGCAGAGGGTGAATGCCTGCTGGGTCCCTGTCCACCAGCAGAGGGTGAATGCCTGCTGGTCTCCCCTTCCAAGGCGGAGCCGCACCAGTCCCCTGCAAGAGGGGAGGGCCGCACCAGTCCCCTGAAACAAGGGTAGACTACACGCTGCTCCCACCTCCGCCGCCAGGAGACTACACGCCGCCCCACCTCCACTGGCAGGAGCAGAGCAGCAGGAGCTGCCTCTGCCTCCGCCACCTCCACCGGCAGGAGCAGAGCAGCAGGAGCTGCCTCTGCCTCCGCCACCTTCACCGGCAGGAGCAGAGCAGCAGGAGCTGCCTCTGCCTCCGCCACCTTCACTGGCAGGAGCAGAGCAGCAGGAGCTGCCTCTGCCTCCGCCACCTTCACTGGCAGGAGCAGAGCAGCAGGAGCTGCCTCTGCCTCCGCCACCTTCACTGGCAGGAGCAGAGCAGCAGGAGCTGCCTCTGCCTCCGCCACCTCCATCGGCAGGAGCAGAGCAGCAGGAGCTGCCTCTGCCTCCGCCAACCCCACCAGCAGAGGATGAATGCCTGCTGGTATCACTTCCCCACCAGCAGAGGATGAATGCCTGCTGGTATCACTTCCCCACCAGCAGAGGATGAATGCCTGCTGGTATCACTTCCCCACCAGCAGAGGATGAATGCCTGCTGGTATCACTTCCCCACCGTCACGAGGAGAGGAGCAGGAGCTGCCTCTCCCGCCACCAGAAGGACCAGGACTAGATGCTGGCGGTCCTCAGCAGCCCTTGCATAGGCTGCTGAGGAAAGCATGGGGAAGAACCGCCCGGCCGCAGTGGCCGAGAAGAGGGCCAAAACCCGCACCCCAGCTTGTCCTGACTGCCTGCCTCGCTGCCCAAGGATGCCTGCCTCGCTCGCCCAAGGATGCCTGCCTCGCCGCCCAAGGATGCCTGCCTCGCTTCGCCCAAGGATGCCTGCCTCGCCGCCCAAGGATGCCTGCCTCGCCGCCCAAGGATGCCTGCCTCGCCGCCCAAGGATGCTTGCCTCGCCGCCAAGGATGCTTGCCTCGCATCGCCTGGGGTTGCCAGCCGCTCCGCATCGCCTGGGGTTGCCAGCCGCCCGCATCGCCTGGGGTTGCCAGCCGCCCGCATCGCCTGGGGTTGCCAGCCGCTCCGCGATCGCCTGGGGCTGCCTGTCGCCCGCATCGCCTGGGGCTGCCTTTTGCTCCACACAGGGTGCAGGGTGCGAGGGAGAAGTGGAGCTCCCGCTGCCGCCTCTATGGCCAGGGGCTCCTCCCGAAGTTCGCCTCCCGAGGGTCCGCTGCTGCTGCCGCCGCCTCCCGAGGGTCCGCTGCTGCTGCCGCCGCCTCCCGAGGGTCCGCTGCTGCTGCCGCCGCCTCCCGAGGGTCCGCTGCTGCTGCCGCCGCCTCCCGAGGGTCCGCTGCTGCTGCCGCCGCCTCCCGAGGGTCCGCTGCTGCTGCCGCCACCTGGGGTCGCCAGGGATCCTGCTTCGCCTGGGGTCGCCGGGCCTCTGCTTTGCCTCGGTCGCTACACTGTGGCCGGAGCTCCATGAAGGGAGCTGCCGGCCATGAAGAAAGGGGGAGGTCAGGAGACCAGCTCCCCAGCCGCATTTCCGTGGCAGGAAACACGGTGGCCGGAGCCCCACGGAGGGGAGCTGGCGGCCACAAAGAAAGGGGGAGGTCAGGAGACCAGCTCCCCTGCAGCAGTTTCGCTGCCGGAAATTGGGTGGCCGGAGCCCCACGGAGGGGAACTGCCGGCCATGAAGAAGGGGGAGGTCAGGAGACCAGCTTCCCCGCAGCAGTTTCGCTGCCGGAGATTGTGTGGTCGGAGCCCCACGGAGGGGAACTGCCGGCCATGAAGAAGGGGGAGGTCAGGAGACCAGCTCCCCAGCTGCACTTTCGCGGCAGGAGATAGTGTGGCTGAAGCCCCGAAGAGGGAGCTGCCAGCCACGAAGAATTGGGGGTGCCGGACATTCCACCATGGCCACCCCCAGAAACAACTTGCTTCCCCTCTTCCGGGACTTTGGGACTGAGGGGGAGGTGGCCATTGAGGCCATGTGTGCTTTGCACAAGGGGGGTATATGTGGCAAAGTGCCCCCTGTGTGTATTATATGTTACGTGTTGTGTGTAAATGTTGGTGTATAGTCATCGGTACACGGGATATAAACGGGTCTGTGTTTCACGTGTGATTTAAAATGTAGATTTGTATTTAGGCACGAGGAGGGCACAAATCACTTCACGTGCTGGTTAAAGTAATAATATGTGAGCACGGGAATTGCACTTTAATTAATTCACGTGCAGTTGTACCGAGATTCCAATTGAATGATTGACTAGCAATCGAAGTCTCGGTACAACTGCATAAAAGCTGCATGTTTTCACTCACTCGGGTGGTGTGTTCGTTGAGTGGAGAACGGAGAGAGAGAAGGAGAGTAATATTTAACAATTGCTATCGCGTGCTGTAGGACCAGCACGATACTTGTTTATTTATTTACTCACCGTGTTTGTGTGTCTGTCCGTCCACCGCTTGTTTAATTGATAGTCCGCTTTTGTTCGTCTATTTATTTTGGCGCAAGTGCCGTGTCCTGTTTTTTGTGTTCTGTTATTTTGTTTATTAAATGCTGAGCGCGATCACGCTCCAGCTTCACCAAAACCCCAAGTCTCTGTCTGCTCTGTGTGTTTCTAGTTCTGGTCTGAGTTCCTCCCTGCAGCCAGCCTGTCACACGTGGTGTCAGAACCGGGATAACAGCGCTCCAGGACTCAGGCCAGAGCGGGAACCGCAGTTTTTGTTTGTTTGTTTTGTTTTTTGAAAAATAAAAGGGGAAAAATGGAAGGCTGGAACTGGAGAGATGGCTGCCAGGATCTGGAGGTCCTCCTCGGTGGTCTAGAGGACCAAGGCTGGTGCCTTGCCTGTGGGGAGTTCGGGCACCCAGTGGTGCACTGCCCCTACCAAGAGGGAGAGGAGGAACTGGCCCAGGAGAGGAAGGTGAGGAGGAGGCAGAGAAGGGGAAAGGGGAAGAGGAAGGCGGAGTGTCCACCGCCCAAGTCTCCACCAGCAGAGGAAGAATGCCTGCTGGTTTTGCCTCCACAGCCTGAGTGGGAGGAGCTCGAACGTCCCACGCCTGAGTGGGAGGAGCCCGAACGTCCCACGCCTGAGTGGGAGGAGCCCGAACGTCCCTACGCCTGAGTGGGAGGAGCCCGAACGTCCCACGCCTGAGTGGGAGGAGCCCGAACGTCCCACGCCTGAGTGGGAGGAGCCCGAACGTCCCACGCCTGAATGGGAGGAGTCGGTGCGTCCACAGCCCAAGAGGGAGGAGTCGGTGCGCCCACAGCCCAAGAGGGAGGAGTCGGTGCGCCCACAGCCCAAGAGGGAGGAGTCGGTGCGCCCACGGCCCAAAAGGGGAAGGTAGAGCGCCCACCGCCCCAGTCTCCACTAGCAGAGGGTGAATTCCTGCTGGTTCCACCTCCATTGCCATGGGAGGACTGCTTGCAGCTCCCACCTCCACCAGCAGAGGGTGAATTCCTGCTGGTCCCGCCCCGCCACTTCCACCGCCAGGAGCAGAGCAGCAGGAGCTGCCTCTGCCTCCTCCACCAGCAGAGGGTGAATGCCTGCTGGGTCCCTGTCCACCAGCAGAGGGTGAATGCCTGCTGGGTCCCTGTCCCCAGCAGAGGGTGAATGCCTGCTGGGTCCCTGTCCACCAGCAGAGGGTGAATGCCTGCTGGGTCCCTGTCCACCAGCAGAGGGTGAATGCCTGCTGGGTCCCTGTCCACCAGCAGAGGGTGAATGCCTGCTGGGTCCCTGTCCACCAGCAGAGGGTGAATGCCTGCTGGGTCCCTGTCCACCAGCAGAGGGTGAATGCCTGCTGGGTCCCTGTCCACCAGCAGAGGGTGAATGCCTGCTGGGTCCCTGTCCACCAGCAGAGGGTGAATGCCTGCTGGGTCCCTGTCCACCAGCAGAGGGTGAATGCCTGCTGGGTCCCTGTCCACCAGCAGAGGGTGAATGCCTGCTGGGTCCCTGTCCACCAGCAGAGGGTGAATGCCTGCTGGTCTCCCCTTCCAGAGGCGGAGCCGCACCAGTCCCCTGCAAGAGGGGAGGGCCGCACCAGTCCCCTGAAACAAGGGTAGACTACACGCTGCTCCCACCTCCGCCGCAGGAGACTACACGCCGCTCCCACCTCCACTGGCAGGAGCAGAGCAGCAGGAGCTGCCTCTGCCTCCGCCACCTCCACCGGCAGGAGCAGAGCAGCAGGAGCTGCCTCTGCCTCCGCCACCTTCACTGGCAGGAGCAGAGCAGCAGGAGCTGCCTCTGCCTCCGCCACCTTCACTGGCAGGAGCAGAGCAGCAGGAGCTGCCTCTGCCTCCGCCACCTTCACTGGCAGGAGCAGAGCAGCAGGAGCTGCCTCTGCCTCCGCCACCTTCACTGGCAGGAGCAGAGCAGCAGGAGCTGCCTCTGCCTCCGCCACCTCCATCGGCAGGAGCAGAGCAGCAGGAGCTGCCTCTGCCTCCGCCAACCCCACCAGCAGAGGAGGAATGCCTGCTGGTATCACTTCCCCACCAGCAGAGGATGAATGCCTGCTGGTATCACTTCCCCACCAGCAGAGGATGAATGCCTGCTGGTATCACTTCCCCACCAGCAGAGGATGAATGCCTGCTGGTATCACTTCCCCACCGTCACGAGGAGAGGAGCAGGAGCTGCCTCTCCCGTCACCAGAAGGACCAGGACTAGATGCTGGCGGTCCTCAGCAGCCCTTGCATAGGCTGCTGAGGAAAGCATGGGAAGAACCGCCCGGCCGCAGTGGCCGAGAAGAGGGCCAAAACCCGCACCCCAGCTTGTCCTGACTGCCTGCCTCGCTGCCCAAGGATGCCTGCCTCGCCGCCCAAGGATGCCTGCCTCGCCGCCCAAGGATGCCTGCCTCGCCGCCCAAGGATGCCTGCCTCGCCGCCCAAGGATGCCTGCCTCGCTCGCCCAAGGATGCCTGCCTCGCCGCCCAAGGATGCTTGCCTCGCCGCCCAAGGATGCTTGCCTCGCTCGCCCAAGGATGCTTGCCTCGCATCGCCTGGGGTTGCCAGCCGCCCGCATCGCCTGGGGTTGCCAGCCGCCCGCATCGCTTGGGTTGCCAGCCGCTCCGCATCGCCTGGGTTGCCAGCCGCTCCGCATCGCCTGGGGTTGCCAGCCGCCCGCGATCGCCTGGGGCTGCCTGTCGCCCGCATCGCCTGGGGCTGCCTTTTGCTCCACACAGGGTGCAGGGTGCGAGGGAGAAGTGGAGCTCCCGCTGCCGCCTCTATGGCCAGGGGCTCCTCCCGAAGTTCGCCTCCCGAGGGTCCGCTGCTGCTGCCGCCGCCTCCCGAGGGTCCGCTGCTGCTGCCGCCGCCTCCCGAGGGTCCGCTGCTGCTGCCGCCGCCTCCCGAGGGTCCGCTGCTGCTGCCGCCGCCTCCCGAGGGTCCGCTGCTGCTGCCGCCGCCTCCCGAGGGTCCGCTGCTGCTGCCGCCACCTGGGGTCGCCAGGGATCCTGCTTCGCCTGGGGTCGCCGGGCCTCTGCTTTGCCTCGGTCGCTACACTGTGGCCGGAGCTCCATGAAGGGAGCTGCCGGCCATGAAGAAAGGGGGAGGTCAGGAGACCAGCTCCCCAGCCGCATTTCCGTGGCAGGAAACACGGTGGCCGGAGCCCCACGGAGGGGAGCTGGCGGCCACAAAGAAGGGGGAGGTCAGGAGACCAGCTCCCCCGCAGCAGTTTCGCTGCCGGAATTGGGTGGCCGGAGCCCCACGGAGGGGAACTGCCGCCATGAAGAAGGGGGAGGTCAGGAGACCAGCTTCCCCGCAGCAGTTTCGCTGCCGGAGATTGTGTGGTCGGAGCCCCACGGAGGGGAACTGCCGGCCATGAAGAAGGGGGAGGTCAGGAGACCAGCTCCCCAGCTGCACTTTCGCGGCAGGAGATAGTGTGGCTGAAGCCCCGAAGAGGGAGCTGCCAGCCACGAAGAATTGGGGGTGCCGGACATTCCACCATGGCCACCCCCAGAAACAACTTGCTTCCCCTCTTCCGGGACTTTGGGACTGAGGGGGAGGTGGCCATTGAGGCCATGTGTGCTTTGCACAAGGGGGGTATATGTGGCAAAGTGCCCCCTGTGTGTATTATGTGTTACGTGTTGTGTGTAAATGTTGGTGTATAGTCATTGGTACACGGGATATAAACGGGTCTGTGTTTCACATGTGATTTAAAATGTAGATTTGTATTTAGGCACGAGGAGGGCACAAATCACTTCACGTGCTGGTTAAAGTAATAATATGTGAGCACGGGAATTGCACTTTAATTAATTCACGTGCAGTTGTACCGAGATTCCAATTGAATGATTGACTAGCAATCGAAGTCTCGGTACAACTGCATAAAAGCTGCATGTTTTCACTCACTCGGGTGGTGTGTTCGTTGAGTGGAGAACGGAGAGAGAGAAGGAGAGTAATATTTAACAATTGCTATCGCGTGCTGTAGGACCAGCACGATACTTGTTTATTTATTTACTCACCGTGTTTGTGTGTCTGTCCGTCCACCGCTTGTTTAATTGATAGTCCGCTTTTGTTCGTCTATTTATTTTGGCGCAAGTGCCGTGTCCTGTTTTTTGTGTTCTGTTATTTTGTTTATTAAATGCTGAGCGATCACGCTCAGCTTCACCAAAACCCCAAGTCTCTGTCTGCTCTGTGTGTTTCTAGTTCTGGTCTGAGTTCCTCCCTGCAGCCAGCCTGTCACAGTGTGTTATTTAAGGTTTGATATTTTATTGTTTGGAATTGTGTTTGTGGAAACCACTATTTGTTTTGAAGGGTGTTATTTAAAAGTGTTTAAGATTTTACTTTTGGAGTTGTGCTGTGAAAATTATTATCCTTTTTTTACTTAGAAGTGTTGGTGTGACGTTATCTAGTTTAAAGTATCCTAGTACTTAGGGTCTGATGGGATCGCTCTTGGTTAAAAATCTGCTGCTATAGGTAAAAGCTGTGATATTTTGTTTAAATAAAATTCTTGTTTTTATACCTTGTTGTCCTCACTTTACACACTGAGCTTTCTTGATTTTTAAAGAACCTGTTATTTATTTGGAGTTATATTAGCTTCAAATTGGCGTAGTCATTAATTCTACCTAATTGGTAAGTTAAAATAGTCAATTTTAATTATAGGGATAACCGAGGGGTTATCCTTGGTTAACTATCGAACGGTATTTTGAGGGGGGCTACACATGCATTTCCTTAAATCCCTACTGCTTTCTGGAAATCTAAATAAACCATGTAGTATGCTTTGCATTTATCCATTGTCAATGTTGCATCCTCAAAAAATCAAGCAGGTTAGTTAGACACGATCTCCCTTTCCTAAAACCATGCTGACTGTCTCCCAGGATACTGGTACCATATAGGTAATGGTAATCTGTAAACCACACCCACGGGAAGCATCTGTTGTTCACATGAATGTGAACTAATTGAATGGACTTCATGCATGGAAAAGGTTGGTTTTCATTTCAAGGTTTATATAATTTATTTATTGGCAGACACCCTTATTCAGGGCCACTTACAATAGTTAGAATTACCAAAAACTAAAACACACAATAGAGTTAAGAATAACTACAATATTGTGGGACATATTCCCTGAATATGAAAACACATGAACGTGTATTAATGATATAACTGGACTAATTAATGAAACTGCTGTGTCTCAGGAAAAAGCAAACTGCTCTGTCTTAAGAAAAAGGCCCCTTGGTTCCTGGCAGGAACACTGAACAGAAGATGACCCGATTTCTGTTTATTATTTGTGTACTTAATAAAATACTACTATTGATTCCTTTGTGTCTGCGTGTGAATATGTCATAGTAAATCCTCAATCTTGGTAACACGTCAATTAAATATTATTAATAAGAGAACTAATCAACTCAGATAAACATTAAATTATCAATTATTGAATTGTTCCTAAAATATATACTGTCACTTCATTCCTAAATTAAGAGTAACTTTGTAATGTTTGTCACCTGTTTTATATTCATTGTCTTGTTATTTGTTAACCAAGTAAGTAAATTACCTGTTTGTTAGGAGGAGAAATATAGGCACGGGGAAATGGGAGAAAGAGTGGTGTGGAGGAACAGGAGTGGTGTTGGAGAGTGGTGTTGGAGGAACGGGAGTGGTGTTGAGAGGGGTGTTGGAGGAACGGGAGTGGTGTTGGAGAGTGGTGTTGGAGGAACGGGAGTGGTGTTGGAGAGTGGTGTTGGAGAGTGGTGTTGGAGGAATGGGAGTGGTGTGGAGAGTGGTGTGAGGAACGGAATGGTGTTGGGGAGTGGTGTGGAGGAATGGAAATGGTGTTGGAGGAATGGGGAGTGGTGTTGGAAGAGTGGTGAAGGAATGGAAATGGTGTTGGAGGAATGGGAGTGGTGTTGGAGAGTGGTGTGGAGGAATGGAAATGGTGTGGAGGAATGGGAGTGGTGGGAGTGGAGGAAAGTGGAGAGTGGTGTGGAGGAATGGAATGGTGTTGGGGAGTGGTGTGGGAGGAATGGGGAATGGTGTTGGAGGAACGGGAGTGGTGGGAGGAATGGGAGTGGTGTTGGAGGAGTGGTGTGGAGGAATGGAGATGGTGTTGGAGGAAGTGGTGTGGAGGAATGGGAGTGGTGTTGGAGGAATGGAGTGGTGTGGAGGAATGGAGTGGTGTTGGAG